>VZRW01008246.1:139130-331541 GCA_013398125.1 Aegotheles bennettii | reverse complement strand
CCCCAGCCCCTCCGACCGCCCCCGGGGTGTGCGGGAGCGCTGCCCCGCTCCGCTTTCCCGGTCCGCATCCAGTCCCGGTTCTGCCCCTAACGGTGCTCAGCGAGCCGGGGTTGCGGTCCGAGTCCGGGTCCGTGCCCCCGGCCTGTTGTAGTTTACACAAACCTTACGTATCCCCGCAAGTGCCCGCACTTGGAGCGCTCTGCGGGGCAGGCGCTTGGATTTCTGCAGAGAGGAGCTTCAGAGGGGGGACCCTTCCCTTGTGCTCCTTGGAGAAGCTCCCTAAGCTTTGTTAGCTGATAGTAAATAATAATACACGTGGTTTGCTCCGGGCGCTTCCTCCTAGGAGCCCCAGAGTTCGTGTGCGAGTAGGTGGCGGTGTTTGCACAGTCCTTACCAAACTTGCGTGTATAAACACAGAGAGGCAGCAAAAACCCCATTGCCCACAGCCAAATGCTCATCTGGGGCTGTTGGTGCCTCCTGAGTAGGACAAGTGAGTTAAATCTGGGAGAGTGAGTAGTGGAAGAGCTGGGAAGTGAAGCCATAGAGAGTCCATAGTGGATCCTGGGATGCTGTCTCTGTTCCCACAGTAAATCCCTGAGTGATGAAGAGAACCTGAAGCTGTTTGGGAAATGCAACAATCCCCATGGCCACGGACACAACTACAAAGGTAAGGGGCTCCGTGCCTACACGGGGGGTCCCGGGCAGGGGGTGCTCTGGGGCAGACTGGTTTGCGTGCAGGATAATGCATGGGAGAACTGGGCCAGTTGTGGACCTCAGCAGCCTGGTGTGGCTTTTAGTGGCTGCTTTTGGGTTTTTTGAGAATTAGAGGAATTCTTATCCCCAGGGGGGTTGAACCATGGTTGAACCAAGGGGTCGAACCTTGGGTTTGCAAGCTATGAAGTTAAATATATAATAAATATTTGTCTCAAATTGTCACTTCATGAATCAGATCTGTTTGTTTATAATCTGCATCATCCTTGTGTTTTGAATAAGAACTTTGTAAGCAAGAGACATGCAATTTACACAGCCTGTAAACTTTATTTGGATGTTCTTTTCACGAGTTGTTCTCCATCTGTGCCCTGTGCACACAGAACCAGCTCTCTCTGGTTGTTAGCCTGGCTCCCTGGTGAGCACTGTGTGTTGTAGGAACCCTGAAACCTCTGCTGCAGGGCTGCTAGCTTCACCAAGGGAGATGAGTTGTGATACCAGAAGGCTTTTAAAATGACCCCACATCTTATGGTCTCCAAGGTCTGGTGGTTGTATGAGCACCTGGGGTGTCTGTGTTGTCTAGAAGACTTCGTTGTTCAAACAGACTCTGACCTTGAGTGTGCAGGGCATGGGCTGTGACCGGGAGTAGGGACTTGAGAAGTCATCTTGTCTTATCTCAGCCTGCAAGGGGCACTGTGGGGGTAGTGGTGTGTCTCTGGGCATCACACCTTGGAGAGTGGCCTCCTTCTGGGTGACTCAGCCATTATTCTCTGTGGGGTCTATACCTATTTTATAAAAACAGTCCCATTTTTGAGTGCTGAGCAGCCTGCATCAGTCTCTGGATGGGTTGCTTGTCCCAGTCAGTAGTGCACTTTGTTAATAGGTCCATGGTGTCATCATGACCTGGTATTTTCTCTTTTCCAGTTGTAGTCACCGTGCGTGGAGAGGTGAGTGTCACCAACATTGTCCTTCTGGTCCTTAGGGTGGCAGGGTAGAGGGGTCCCCATCTCCCAGGGTACTGAAGTCCTAGCTCAGCTGCTGGGTTTCCCAGGGTTTTGTTCCTCAAGCTGTGCCTCCTCCAGCCAGGAGGATGCCCTGAGCTCAGACTGCTCTTTGCTTTGTCCCTGGTTTTCCAGCCTAGCAGTTCAATGCCTGTTTTCCTGCTTATGGTCATGCTGCTTCTCCATTCCCAGCTTATGGATTGCTGCTCGAAGCCTGAGTGTTTCAGGGAGTTTTTCCTCCCTGGTGTCAGCTTTTATGAGCGAGAGGAACCACTGGAGTTGTTTGCCTGCTGGATGTGGCCCCTGGGAACATGACAGGAGTAGTGCTGGACCTTGGTGTGTGAGGGGGGAAAGATATTTTTCTTGTGGCTCAGATTTCTGGATCACAGATATTCACAGTCTGGTTTGTACAGGCTCAGGGCAGCCTTGGTAACAAGGATCTGTAGCTAGGCTACTAATCCCCCTTTTGTTTTCTCTGCAGATTGACCCTGTCTCAGGAATGGTTATGAACCTGGCAGACCTGAAGGAATACATGGAGGTAAGAGCACTGTTTTCCTCCATGTCCCCTGGGAGAACTGGTTAGAGCTTAGCTCCAGGGTGGAGTCGTGGTGAGTTGATGATGGTAGGAAATAAAGGAGAAATTAAGGAGTGATTAAAGACTAAAATCTAAAGACTAAAGCACTGTGGTGTGAGACAACTTCCAGCTGGAGATATGATACTAACAGGGGGATGTAGGGCTCTTGCACTTTTTTTATGTACTGTTACCTTGCTCCAGTCCCATGTGCATGGTGATTTGAACTTCGAGTCCACCAGGACAAGATTGTCCCTGTTTTCTTTCTGCAGGAGGCGATCACGGAACCACTTGACCATAAAAACCTGGATAAGGATGTGCCATACTTTGCTGAGGTTGTGAGGTGGGTGATGGAGACTTCTCGTGGCCTTGGTTACAGGGTCAAGGAACAGTCTGCAGGGCTTAGTCCTAAACCTGAAAGAGCAGCCTGGGTACCTGTGTGTGTGTGACACATGGGTGTGCATGGCAGGGGCTGGGTGCTCTGCTGTCCCACAGACCCAGCAAGGCACCACTTGGGTGCATCAGAGGAGCCCTTTGCAGACTGGCACTTGTCACACGAGACTGGGGAGACAGATACAACCTCTTAATTAGACCTCATTTCCCCCACATTTGCTGGCAGTGGTTCAAGCCCCACTTGCATTCCTGGTGTCATCATGTGGAAGCCACCTGCGTGGCTCCCCATGGCCTTTAGCATCTCCCCCCCTGGCCAGGTGCAGCTTCCTCAAATATCATTGCTGGCGGTTCTGAATCTGCTCCTGTTTCACCCTTAGCACCACAGAGAACGTTGCAGTATTCATCTGGGAAAACCTGAAGAAGCTCCTGCCCGTGGGAACTCTTTATAAAGTCAAAGTGTACGAAACGGACAAGAACATCGTTGTTTATAAAGGAGAAGAAACAATGTGAGACGTGGAGTAAGCTCAGCTGGTCAGAAACTGGGCTAGTCACATGGATTACTTCACTGGCCATTGGTGGTGTGTTACATAAGGACAAATACAGATGTTTCACAAGAATTCTTGCAGCAATCCAGCAGTTCGGGTTCTCAGAATTTGTCCATTTGTCTGCTGGGTTCTCACAACATCCCTGTTTTGCAAACCAGGTAGATGTGAAACCTACAGTTGTGTTTGTAGAGAGAAGGCAGCCTGGCAAAACACATGTCCTGTCCAGCCACAAAAGGCTTTAATTCTTCTCTAATTAAACATTGGATTAATTTATGATTTTTGTAAGCTGAGCTTTGGTGTTGTTTTGCTTCTTGATCAAACAGAAACATTCTGAGAGTGAGAATTACCTGATTCTCTTTTTATTTTCCTGTGCTACAGGCTTGCTCCTTCCTGTGCCTTTCTCTGTGTGAGGAACTGGTATAATGGGCAGTGTGGCTGTTTACAAAGCAATTCCCAATCCAAACTGTGGAGCTGTTGTTGGGAATCACCTTGGGAAGCTGCGGAGTTGGAACCTCATTTCAGTAATTGCCTGAAGGTTCCTCCCAGTGTCACGCAAGTGGAGAGTGCTCAGTGCATCAGATCATGCCCCTTTTCCCCCTTTTTTTCCCCCAAATGTGAAACCAGTCAGGTTTTTTCAGTGTGGGCTCTGGCCAGGGAGATATTTGTGGCTTATCAGAGTGCTTCTGCTGGTCTGGAGTTCACTAGTGTGACAGGTCATTTGGGTTTGCTGAAATGATGTAAGTGATACTGCTGTTGATGATTCACAAAGCATTTGGTATCTTTGGTGAGTCATGGAGACTAAAACATAGCATGTGGTGTCTTTATCAGGGGAGTAATTCAGCTGTTGACATTGCTGACAAAAAGCAAGCGAACAAATGGTTCTATCCATATAGCACAGCCCATTGTTGTTGGTAGCATGAAGTCAGGTGCTGGGCCAGAAAAAGACTGCCCCAAATTCCTCATCTTTTACTGCAGTGCAGCATAGCCCTGACCGAAGATTTGTATTTATTGGAGGTGTCTTCATATCCTGTGTTCTGGTCTCTCCAGTTGAAGTGGTGGCAGATCTTGGGAGATGGAAGTAAATTGGCTGGGTAATGGCTTGGGTGAGGGGGTTGGCAGCATCAGAGCTGGAATTGTAATTGCCTACATCCCAAGAAACTGCAGTGTGTTCTGTCCTTACCCTGCCTAGAGGGGTCTTGATCTTCACAGGTGCTTCTGAGCTCTGTTGGTAGGAATGAATACTGAGCAGTATTGGTAGGAATGAACCTCCACATTCCCAGCTGGGGAGGGAGGGTTCTATAAGGGATGTATCAAACTGTACTGTAGATCCCATTGGGATGTTTGCTCCATCCCTGGCTCCAGTTACCAGCAGTCTCTGTGTGTGCAGTTGGAAGCAGAGCGTGAGCCCACGGGGAGAGGGTTGTGAGAAGAACAAGGGAGGGGCTGAAGGGGCATTTTGTGGCTCTCCCCTTCCAATGAGCATTATTTGTCCTGTGTGCTCAGTGAGGCCAGGACCTGGTGGGAGGAGAGTGTGATGGTGCCACACACACAGAAGGGGAGCTGGTTTATGGCAAAGCCACGGTTGGGCGTTCTCAGGTGTTTGTGTGCTTTGCCCACTCCAATATTCTTTTTATTGGCCTGGGTGTGGGTGTCTGTGAGTACAGTGGAGTCACGGGGATGGGAAGGAAGACAGGCTTGTACTGTACCAGGGGTATGATTTGTTTATTCAAACGCTGCTAAAGCCCTGGTTTTGAACACGGCTGCTCCAGAAGTTACCGAGAAACATCTGTGGTTGTGGCAAAGGGCTAAACAGTGCTGTCCTAAAACAAGGCACCTCTGAAGCCAAATGTTTCTGCTTTGGATTTGTAGGTATCTCTCCTGTTATCCCTCTCTCCCCCCAGTGGGCTGCTGAGAGAGTAAACATCCCCATATTTCCACCAGAAAGGGATGTGTTCACTGCACTAATTAGGATTTTATCGTGTGTTGTGCCACCACAGTAAGAGAAGATACAATATATTCACATCTCTGCTAATTACCCTGCCTGTGAAACAGATGCCAGTTTTAATAGCTGGGCCATAAACACTTATTTCTACTAAATTCCTCAGAAGCATTCAATTAGTGCATCACTCCCGGCATTAGGTGGTTAAAGCTTCATCTGTGAAACTGTGCTCGGGACTTGAGACTTTACAAACCAATCACTCTACAAACCATCAGGAAACAGGGAGATAAGTGGAAATTAGCATGGAACAAGTGAAAGTGTCCACTTGCCTTGAGAAGCCTATGCTATGAGAGGGAGGAGTATCTTTGATGCTTCTTGAGATAGGTAGAATTGGGTAAGCAGCAGAGCTGAGTAAGGCACTTTTTTTCTTCCTACAGAGGAGTAAGGCATGGGTACCAATCAACAGCCAGTGTGTGGATCACAACTGTGCACGTCTAGCTGTATTTATTTAGCTGTATTATTAATATTTCAAGACAATTCTGTAGCAAGAAAAAGGAATCTCTCTTAAACCAGGCGTGATGTCTGAATGCCTGAGAAATTCAGCTGGTCAGGGCCAATTTCTTCCTGTGGTGCCCAGCTCCTGTGTGAAGTTCTCAGAAATACCAAGGCTCCTCTACTGGCAGTGCTCTGGAGTGTGGTAATTGGGATTTATTTGATGGAGATAAGGGCTAATTGTAGGGCCATCACAAACTCTGGGCTAGTAAGGCCAAGTTAAAGCTAGACCTCTGGTCCATGGCTGTTGAAATACTGTTATGATCTGGAGCTCAGTCTTCTGAAGAGGAAACAGCAAGAGGATTAGTGGGGCAGGGATGGCTTTCTGACTCTACCCTCCAAAATCCTGTACACCCTGCACAGGACTGCCCTGTACAGCCCTCACCTTTAGCTGTGCCTTTATGTGCTCATCTGTGCGTCAAAGCCAAGTATTTCATAGTATTCAGAACCATTTCAACCCCCCACCACATCACAGCAAAGCCAGGAAATAATGCTAGGTGCAAGAGCCAACTTTCATCCCTTTATTTAGATCAGATTAAGAAAAAATTACTTTTGTTTGAAAATTCCTCAATAAACACTATCCATATAAAAATACAAACAATAATAATAAAATCAAGGCATTCAGTGGGCCCTACAGTCTTGCCCTATAGCAAAATCAGCTGTTGATTTAAAAAAATGAGAATAAAAGATAACCATCCTGCCATTCCAGAAAGCCAGAAGAAAACTAGATAAACTTTATATGGCACCCACTGAAATAACAAAATTTAGGGGCTGCTGGATCAAATAACAATATGGAGCATAAATTCCTGAGGGCAGCCTGGCAGCAGGATCTCCAGCGTGTTCTGGCCAGGGGGTCTCCTCCCCAGGTGGAAGGTTGGTTGGCTTTATTTCCTCTGTGCTTGCACTGGAGGTTTTAAACTGGCTGAGGCATGTGAATCCCAAACCTGTAACTTCCCCTCCCAGTCTCAACTCTTCTGCCAACAGTTTGGTGAATGTCCTGTGCCAGGCTGTCACTGGGGCAGGTATGTGCACAGGCACAGACGTGTGTGTGTGTGCTGGGAGGGCGGGTCCCAGGCTGCACAGCCAACAGCAGACCTCCCCTTGAGCTTCCCAGCAGCCCCTGGTACCCTGAGGAGAAGAGGACCTTTTCCCTCTCAACCATTTTCATGCTTTTCAGTGCTTCCCAGAACCCCAGGTGATGAGGAAGGAATGGATTCATGCAGTGTTCCTCTGTTCCTGACCACACTGTGCTTTTCTAGCTGAAGAGCTAGACCAGAGTGATCTCTGCTGGCTATGAACATTGCACCTTGATGGGATTGCTGGGCCTGGGCAAGAGGAGTAAGGGGAGGATCAGCTCTGTGGTCAAATGGACCTTTACAATTTAATGTAGAAGTGCAGTTACCATCCTAATACACGGAAGAAGTGAGTAGTTTTCCTGAGTAGATCAGCTGTCTGCTCTCCACGAGCAAGGAGGAAAGGTGCAGCACAGCTGGGTCGTCTTCTCTTCTGGCTTCTAGGAGAGCAGTTTGCTTGTGGCAAAGAGCAGTGGCAACTGGATGACAGCTACGAGGAAGGAGCTGCTCTGAACCATGGAGACAGAGTTGGGGGTGGTGACATGTGATGCTGCTGTGGTTGTTTCTGATGCTGGAACGGAAGGAAACCCCCAGGGTTGATTAGAAGTCCACAGGACCATCAGAACTACAGAGCTACTCCACGAGGCTACACTGAACTCTTGATTTCTCAGGGGTCAAACCCATGGTAGGGGAGTGGGATGTCTGCATATATCCATTGACATCAATGGAACATCATCAGTCCACGCTCCTGGGTTGCAGGGGATTCTCTGAAGTACCAGGACATTATCTGAGGTGGCAAAGCCATAATTTCCACTTTGGGAATAGGGGGATGAAGCCTGTGCCAATTTCTGCAGGAATAATTAAACCTGTCCTCTCATTTGTAGCTGTTTAATGTCCCTTAAAGCAAAAAGGAAGCTTGAAAAGGTATAAACTGAACATTATAACCTGAAAAACCTTTAGCTAGCTCTAGCACTTTAGTCTCCTGACTATTGGAGTTGGGAGACTATCTCCCAACATACGGAGAACAAATGCAGCCCTTGCTTGGTGTGTCATTCCCCCTGCTGTCTGAACTTCCCAGCTGAAGCTTGCTTACCTTTGTTCAGAGTCATGGTCTTGAGCTCGACGTGTTGATCCTTGAAGATGATATATGCCCTGTGGAAGGAGAGCAGAGGATGTAAAGGGGACATTAAGAGCAGATGAAGAAACAGGAACTATGAAGTCATCCTGAGCTCACTTACATTGCCCTCCAGCCATATTACACCTTTTTCTTTTAACTCTAAACCACTGTTTCTTCATTAGGCTTTGGCTGCTTTACTGCCCTGCTCTGGAAGGGGTAGGAATGTCTTGTAACAGGGTGGCAATTTACTGTGACCATCTGCTCCTTGTAATTAGAATCGCTATTGTAATGAACTATTGCATTCTTCCTTCCTGCAGATAAGGCCAATCAGGCTAATGGCTGTGGTTTCCTTCCACAAATATTTCCCACTGATGCAAGTCCATTAGTGTTAATGGGAACAAGAGGGTTGTTCAATCCATTCATTTCCATGGAAGTAATCTACATCCCTGCTAATGTGAGCAAGTCTCTAAAATGCAAGGCTGGCTGTGGGGCCATCTCTAGATAGGGCTTTGCAGAAAGTGTTTCCTCGGTATTTTCAAGAGAAGATCTGGACAAGGCTCAAGAGGTTTGTTTCAGCCAAGGTGGGCTCTTGATTCTGGGCATTGCCAAGGGCATACACAGACAAGTACTGTCCCAGGTGAAGACTTAAAGTGGGAGTATAGTCTTACCTTATTTCCACAGAGGTTATGTTACTGTCTGCAGATGTCCAGTTTGCTTTTGTGTAATTGGCATGTAATATTGCTGTGTCAATTGAATGGCAGGTTTCCCTTTCTGTCACGTTCCATTCTCCCGTGGACTTGTTTTGTGGGGTTAAGGCTTGCAGAAAATAGTGGGTCATGTTCTCGGTGTCACTGATGTTTCTTTCATCACTTACTGTGACTGGAAATGGAACAAGTTAGACAAAGTAAGTTAGACAGCCATCTCCAGGCTCCGTGCCTGCAGGGTTTCCAGCCAAGGAAGTATTTGCTCACACACTGCTCTCTATGTGACACGAGTGCACCAGAAGCCTGCAAGAAGGTGATGTGCTACAGTCCTTCCCCAGCCCCAGGAAGAAGCAGCCCCTTAATCTGCCCCCTCCCCAGACAGGGAACAGACTAGGAGGAACTTCTCAGTCACCAGATTCAGCCCCTGCTATGGTGGGTATCATATCTGTAAGCCAAACCAGAGCTCCTTGCAAGTAAATCTCTTCTGGATTCCATGCAGATGGCAGGGGTGGAGAAGCTGAAGGGGACAAGCTTCTGGGCAGCCAGTTCCTCCCTTTAGCCTGTAGGTGAGTGTGCCAGACCCCACGCTTTCCTCCCCACATCTCTGCTCTAGGTTGCTGTTTCGTGGCTGTGACTGGTTGCTACGTATCATGTTTTTGTTGCAAGGAGAAGTTGGACAATCAGCAGATGAAGCAAGAGGATCTGCTTGCCAAGGACAAGCCTCCAGCCCCGGTGGTGGTCCGTGCTGTTCTGCTGTGGTCCTCTCAGCCCTTAGCACCCTTCAGTCCAGGACTGTCTCAAATGAAAGCTGCCAAGACCACCAGAAACTACAGGAGCTGATGTGAGGCAGTAGCTAGCATCAAACTGGAGTTCTGTGCTCAAAAAATGAGATGACAGCAGTGAACAGATTGAAGAAGCCTAGCCAGCTGCAGTGGATGCTCCTTGTGTGAGCTCGGAAGGAGCTTGTGCCAGTTTACACCAGCCCACTACCCCCACCTTGGAGGAAGGGGTCAGGATGTCTCTTCTTCACTATTTTCTCAGCATTTAGGTTTTGCTGACCCTCAAGGCAAAGGGAGATTTGTTGTTGGGTCTGGGAAATGGGGTCAGGCTGTCATTTACTCTGCAGCTACATTCTTTGTAGTATCAAATGCTGTTTTCTAGGATTGATGCTGAATATCTGTCAGCATCAAAGTAACCTCTTCATCTTTATCTTTACAGCCATTACCACTGGGAAGGGCAGATTCTCAGGAAGAAGGAAAAGGAACAAAACCACAAAACAGCCTCCCCCCAAATTCAGTGTTTTCCAGAGCATTCAAGTCCTTCTACACAAGTTTAGGCAGAAAGATTAAATGAGAACAAAACACCTTAAGGAAAGAAAGAGTTTGAAACTGACCCTGTAGACATGAACATGAGATAGGAACAAAGAGAGAACAGCTAGTGCCATTTATCTATCTCCTATCTGAAATAATATAATAATAATAATAGTAATAATAATACTAATAGCATTAGACCTCACACATTTTAAACAGGTCTAAGAACACCACAAGATTCAAGAAGCCAGGGGCAAAGGAGATGCATTTCTGTGCAGTGTGAAAACTCTGAGATGCAGTCAGAGCTGGCTTACCTAGGTAGGTTCTGTTTGCCTTGTATTCCTCAGGTGACACATTTAGAGAGTATTTGCTTCTAGTTGAATTCAGGAGCAGATCACATCTTCCCGTATATGCTGGGACGATTAGCATCCCTAGGAAGAGGAGTTGCACCAAGAGGGAAGTTGCCATGATCCACTTTGATGTCTCCTCTTCGTGCACCTGGGAACTGAGAACGCCTCACACTTTTCCAGCCTATTTATACCCCGTTTTTGATGAGATAAATGCAAATGTTTCCTCCTCCCCATCCAGCTCACACGAACACGCCCCCAGTGGGAGGTTTCACTCATGCTTTTAGAGATTACTTCCTTCTACCTGCTGAGCCTCTGAGGGAACTGGTTAAAATAAAGGGGTGACCCAGCTGAGAGAGATTAAAATAGACAGTGTGGACATCACCCAGGAACCCACGGGCTGGGAATTGAGTCTCTGCATGTCTGCATTCCTGGAGCTGCCTTTGCAGGGTGAACACTGTGTTGTGTGCTTGCGTGCTCATAATCCCTGCAACCTCACGCAGAAGCCCACATTCTGGACATGTGGAGGAGCATCTGCAGTCCTGTTTCCAGCCCTGGTCCAGGCTTTTCTGAAAGGCCAAACAATTCCAGAAAGTGTGAAAAACTCAGCAGGGATATATCCTTGTGGAGATGTTCAAATACAGCCTCTAATTCTGCTTGGAGAAAGCTGGGTGGTGAAGGGCCAAGAGCTTGTGAAAAGATGGTCTCTCCAACCCTGGACCATGACCCCCTTTCACAGCACTTCACTGCATACTCTTGTTGGGAAGCAGATGGTTCTTCTCAAGTGGTATCATGACAAGTCATTTTGGCTGTACCCCTTAAATCAGATTTTATGAGAACAAAGATCGAGTTTCTGTTTTCGCTCCTGGTCTGGATTTCCCTGTTCCCCCCTGCAGGGCATTGCCTGGGCTTTCCAGAAGCTGATTTTGCAAGTGCTCTCTGAGCCGTTGGGCCAGTGGTGGGGTGGGGTGGGTTATACCTGGTGAGAAAGGGAGCACTGCCCCTTTTCTGCCAGCAGGAAGGGTTCCTCCCGCAGGCTTCCGCCCTGTTGTGGAAGGAGCAGCAGGTAGAGCCCAGGGTGAAACCCAGTGTGTGACACCCAGTAATTAGAGACGGTGATGAGCCTGAATCAGTTCCCCTCAAATGGAGATCACTCCAGAACCTGCTCCTGGTGCTGTTTCTGCTGAGGGCAGTTATTTCCAGCAGTCAGAATGAGCAATACGCTGAATGCACAGGGACTCTAGATGACCTGGATCCCCAGAAAGGAGACACAGATGCCCTTGCTTGCCCCCCATCTGCTTTACGCTCACAGACCCAGCCCTGGCAGCCCACAGGAAGCTCCTGGTGGCATTCTTGACGCCCTTGTGCTCTAGTTTTGTCAAACCCACCTCCTCCGCTTCGTCCCGGGCTCTGCTGAGTCACCCATGTGGCTGGGTGAGTGGGAGCTCTGGATTTTCCTCCCTGTTGCTCATCTTCCCTTTTCCCAAGCCAGGCACCTCGCCCAGGCAGGCTTCACCACCCCACCAGTGGCCCACAGGTTTACAAAGAAGCTGTTGTGTTAAATATTTCAAATAAAAGTTGAACAGAAGTGGGAGGAAAGGGCAAGTGGAAGAAAAAAAATAGATGAGATCAGGAGAAGCAGAGTCAAAGGAGAGCGGGAGGGGAGAAGCCAGGGAAAGAGGGGATGTGATGGAAGAGCTGGTTCAGTGATGCCAACGTTGGCTGGAGGTAAACTTGACCCTAACGCAGAGAGTGTAGAGACAATAAGAAACTGAGCTTTTTTGACTCATTAAGTTCACAGAACCAAATGCTCCTGCGGGGCCTCATTTCCTTGTGGTTTTCTTCTTTGCCTTCTGCCCTACTGAGATCTTCTCTGGGCAGCGTCTGCAGCTCCATTGGTGCCCAGTAGCAGTGGTCAGCACAGTGCTGGGTTCAGAACCACTCTGCACGTTCCCCCCTGTGCAGAGAAGCAGGGGAGAGTGCTCCAAAGGGACACAGGGCTGCAGGTACCCCAGAAACAGGGACTGTTCTCCCCTATGTGTTGCACAACCTTCTCTGCAAACACCTCAAGGAACATGGAAAGTCAGTCAGCAAAAGGAGAGCAAATGGAATGCGGAAAAAAAGCAAATCAAAATGGAAGCAGAGGATTTTGCAAGCACAACTTCACTTGTGATGCTATTTGCCCTTGGCAGTTTCATCTGAAGCCTTCTTGCAGAAGCTCCATGCCACCTCTCAGTCAGTGAGGGTGACTCAGCATTGCGTCACTAGAACAAACAGAGTTGAACAAAGATATATTTGCCTCTTGGAGAGAATTAATTTGGGGAAAGAAACGGCAGGATGGGATCGTATCACATATATAACAAGGGAGAGTCTGCTACAAAAACCCATCCAAGGGAAAAGAGATCTTTGTAAGTGATGGTGGAAGTGACAACATTTGTTAAATGAGGTGCACTCAGTGGGGCTTCTCAATTATGTTCCTCATCGGTTCCTGAAGAGGCTGAACTTGCCATGGGAGAGTGGGAGCTGGGTCCTTCCTCTGGGGGGAGATAAAGCCAGAAATCTCTGTCAGGAGGAGCTCTCTGGGGAGCAATAAAATTAATATTTTTAGCTCAAAAGGTGACTTCAGAGTCCTGCTTGGGCACCCTCTCCACCTGCCTGCTGCCTCTGCATGGCAGAAGGGGACTCTGCCCAGCTCTGGCCAAGGACAAGGAGAGGTGTGCTTGTTCTGAGCTCCTCTGCATGGGTTTATTGGACTGTTTGCTCTGGGTGAAGCACTCGAGGCAGTTTAGATTTACTGGCCTGCTTTGCAAATAGTCTGTTTGGTAAATGTAGGATGTTTTTTTACTGCTTGGACTACTGAGATGGCTTTAAAAAATTCCTCGTCCTGCTCGTGGTGCGGGGTAACATACCACTGCTGGGATGGGCTTGGCACCTCTGCTCTGCCCAGGGGCTTTGGAGCCACCAGTGTCACAGCAGCTCCCTGCAGCTTCCAGGAAGCAGATGGAGGGCCCTGCCACCCACCACCTCCAGCCTCCATGCAGGAGAGGAGAGAAGGAGGGAGTAGGTCAGGCAGAGCCTTGTAGCTTGCTGGAGTTGCAGGTTGGGTGAGGAATGAACTTTGCACCAGGAAGGAGCTGAGAAGCTCCTGCCAGTGCCCCTGCATGTCCCAGATTTGCTGCAAGGAAACATCTCAGCCTTGGTCCCCTGCCAGCTGACCCTGGCGTGGGATTTCCCACAGGCAAACAGCAGAAGGAACCTGCAGTTTTAAGGGGCTCTTAGCCCTCCTCGGGCTTTATCTAGTCTTGAATAAGAGAAGGGGGATTGTTCTCTGAGGGATGAGGTCCTAAAAGCCTCCTTGTTATCTCCATGGAAGGGCTGTCCTGGCAGTTGGCAAGGGAGGAATCTGGTTTGAAGGACAAACACTTTGCAGAAGGGCACTTCCTTACAGTAAGCAATTTAACAAGGAAATTTTCCTGCTTGGCCTCTATTGCTTCTTTGTACTCCTTCATGTAAACTTCTGGCCCTTTGTCCCTTCCTCCAGTGGGGTTTACAGGTGCAGCTTCCCATCATGGTTGACCTTCTGCCAGCCTGGCCACTTCTCAGCCAGCTCCCCCTGCTCCTGCCCTGAACCCACAAAATGCTTCCTTTGGGAATCAGGGAGGTGATGCCAGCTGGTGTTACCTGAAGAGGCAGGAAAAGGTGGGCAGACCTGAGTATGTCTTACCCTATGAGACAAAACATGCATGAAGTTACATCCCATGGTGCTGGGAGGCAGAGCCTGTTGCTGATGGGTATGTGTGGCACTTGAGTAGATGCAGCCTCGTCATTCTGGTGCAATTAGCTTGTCACATCCTTATGCAAATGGCAGTTTGCTCATGCAAACCTGCCTAAGGCAGAAAGGTGAGAGCCCAGGTGCAGGAGCTCTCCTGGCAGGTCACTGCAAATCTCTCATTTCCCACTGTGGGCAGCCCGAGAAGTTTGGTCCCCAAATGATCCCTGATCACAAGAGACAGGAGAAATAACAGCCAGGAGTTTGCTTTCTCTGGGCTTGAAGGTCTCCAGAACAGTGGGTTTGCTTGTGTCCTGTACCTCCTCTCTCCCCAAAACAGAGACAAGGTCTCTGCTGTCACCTCCAGCCCCCTGGACCACAGCAATTCCTCTTTTTATGCCTGCTGACCCTTCTGGAAGGAAAGCCTTGTTGTCTGTCCCAGTGCCACTACTGCACTCTTTGCTCTTTCAGAGTTTGGATCGTTCCCTGGGGGTTCCACTGCAGTTCCTTCTGTCCCCAGAGCTGTCCTTGAGAAAGGGAGAGAAATCTGTCCAGAGCAGCACAGGTGTTTCAGTGTCATCTCCAGCAGGTCTGGGGCAAGGACAGACATCAGCACTGGGGTGCACTTGTGGCACCTTCTTGGGGCAAGGACAGACAGCACTGGGGTGCACTTGTGACACCTTCTATGGGGCAGGGAGTTTGCCCAGGTGGGATCCAAGCCCTGTACACCCAAACAGGGCATTAGCAGGAGCTCAGCTGGCAACGTGTCACATTGTCACACTGTTTATTTGCCTTGGGAAGGCAGGGTGTTGGCACAGAAGCATTACCAGGTGGTGCAGGGGGTACACCCCTGTTTGCAGGACCCATGGCTTCTGCGGGGGGGGCTGCAGGTACCCCCAGGGGTGGGGATTTGGGACAGGAGGGAGCAGCAGCTGGTGAGCAAAGGGTGCTGCATGGATGGAGACAGGCTGCCCAGGAGATGGCAGCAGCTTCCCAGGAGCTGGGCCTGGCTTTGCTGTCTCTGTTCTGGTGGCCTCGAAGAGGAGTGGGTGAAAACCTGCTCTCCCTGTGCCTGCCCCAGTGCTGGGGGGCTGAGCAACCACCCCAGCTCGGCCCAGCACACTGGGGAATCACAGAATCACAGAATCCCAGGGGTTGGAAGGGACCTCGAAAGCTCATCCAGTGCAACCCCCCTGCCAGAGCAGGGTCACCTAGAGTCCATCACACAGGAACACATCCAGGCGGGGTTTGAATGTCTCCAGCCAAGGAGGCTCCACAACCTCTCTGAAAGAAGATGATGCTCTTCAGCCAGCTCTTCTCCCCACATGGGCAGCCCACAGCCCTCGTGTCATTCATAGCCACAGTCCAACAGTGGCCAAATGCCTGGGGTGCTGATGGGGTGCAGGCTGTGGTTGGGAAGGGGATTCCTATTCCATGTTCCTTAGGGACTTGGAAGGGTCCTGGGGTTGGGTGAGGGGCTGAAAGGGTTAAGAGGGCTGGGGCTGAACCTCCCAGCTGTGAGTGCTGCTGAGGGTATAAGTGGGGCTGGGGCAGAGCTGGGCTCTTTTGCCCATGCAGCAGTGGGAGAGCTGGGGATGCTGTTTGCTGTGTTGGGAAGGTATGGGGGAATCTGCTCTGAAGGAGAAGGGAGGAAGCAAGGGTTGGTCTACTGGTGGCTGTGGTCCCCCTGGAGGAATGGCTGAAGCTCTTGATACAGCTGCCAAATTGGAGGTGGGCAATGAGCAATTTGCCTGGCTTCAGATCAACTCTACCTGGTCTGTGGGATCCTGGATAAGGTATCTCCTGCACCTTTATCCCAGGAAGGTGGTTTCCAGCTCTCTGGTGAGGCTGTATTTATTTACCACTAAGCTTCCTTATTCCTTATTCCTTATTCCACTAATTATAAGTTCATCCTTCTGAACTTCATCAACAGGAAGGTGACCTACAGTGAGACTGGAGGGGAGGGAGGATGTGTCCAATCAGTGGTAGGTGTTTAATTATCACTTTCTAACTGTATTTGGGGATTTCCTATTTAATCAGTAATTAATGTGCCTGGCAATTAATTCTGCAGGACTCTTGATGCCCTGAGTGCTGCAGAGTGGGTTCTGAACAGACCTTTCTGACTTGTGGGAGATTCTGAGGAGTAATGAAGTTGCTGTAATGAATTGCAGAAGACACCAATTTCTTTCCTGGTTCCCTCTGGCAAGTAAGAATACTTATTTTTTTTTTAAACCAGGACATGTGCACTTCACTCTTTGGTAGGCAAGCTGCAAAGGTCCAGGCATTGTAGAGGAAGGGAGGGAAAAAGAAAGCTCTTGCATAAGAAAAGCTGCTATGGGTGGATTTTTGTCTTGTATCTCTTGGCTGTGACACTCCCACATCCTCGAGGCACTTCAGGAGATCTCTCTCCTGTTTTCTTACTCTAAACCTCCATAAGTAATGCAGTTGGCAGCCTGGGCCATGCTCTGGCCTTGCAAGGGCTGAGGTTGATGTGTTCCTGGATAGTGACTAAGGAGCAATCTGATCTGCAGTTTTAGCTGCTAGGAGCCTTTAATAGTAAGTAGGTAAGTAGGTTAAGAGGCACCAAGGAAAGATCTTGTGGAAGAGAGAGGGCTGTGTAATGTCTACTGAGAAAAAAACGCCTATGTTCCAAAAAAGCACACTGCAGAACTTGGCTGTTTTACTCACGCTTTGACAAAATGCTTCTCTCAGTCTCAGAGCACCTTGACCTGAGCCATTTGTGTTTGGAGCTGGCAACTTTGCACTGACTGGGGAGAAGAGAAAATAGAGGAGGAAAAATATTACAAATGCCTCACTGCAGATTCAGCACTGTCTTGTCTTGTTGCCAGCTTCAAACCCAGCAGCAGAACCTCTTGTGTTTAGCCCCAAAGGAGTCCCTAATTGGTGGAGAAACTGCAAAGCTCTGAACATGTTTAGGAATGCTTTAGTGCAGTGGCCCCCTGAGGTTCATTAAACAAATGAATTCAAAACAGTCGAATTGCTAGGATCTTCAAAGTGACAAGGACCTCAGTCCCGGAGAAGGCAGCACAGCTGTGAAAGTAAGCTGGCACTGCAAATGAAATGTTTTCTAAAATGGGTGGAATAAAGGCACCCAGATCTCTGCAGCACACCAGGGGGTCCTGGACTCCCAGGCTTCCCATGCTGCTCAACATGAGAATATACAACAAAAGCCCAATTAAAAGATCACTCTTCAGTCTTAGCTTCTCCTTCTCCTCCATCCCTCCTCCCCACAGTCCTGGACTGCCTGGCTGTGGAGCTGTTTGTGTTTAGGTACAAATAGGCTCCAGCAACAGAACTGATCCAGAAGTAGGTGAGAGCATATTTGGATGCAGATCATGCTTACAGATATGTACAGATAGACCTACACACATCTGCCCAGACCCTGAAGGACAGCAAGGGCAGGGTTGGCTGTAAAAGGGAAAGCACAATCACTGCTAAACTATTTTAGCAAGAGTGGCAAAACACTTATTGTCAGCAGGAGCCATGGTGTGGGCAGACTGGCACAAGAAGCCTGGTTCTCTCTGTGTGTGGTGGGATGGGTTCTGGTGGGTCTTGAGGACCTTACCTTGTTTGAGGTGTCACCTGTCCCACGGGGGTGCCCTGACCGTGAGACTCTCAAAGATGAGGAGGAGCTGGGGCTCAGTGAGGTCAATTCATAAATAGGCATGGGCTCAGATCCTGTCTTTATATTCAAAAAGATGTGAGAAGAAAAGAGGCCAGGGTGAAGATTTACAGAATCATTGATACAAAAATCTGAGACAAGACCCAGAGTCTGTGCAAATCTGGGTCTAGTGACACATATGACAGGTATGAATGAAAATGTCATTAAATCTGAACTCTGACCAGATGGGGCATTGCTCACAGTGATGTACAAATAGAAGACAGGAAGGATGAAGCCATAGACAGGAGATTTCCTGGGGTACTTCCTTGGAAAGACAAGGAGGGGGTTTCTGCCTGGAGCAGGCACACAGGCAAGCTCAGCCCTCCAGGGCAGCCTGGAGAGGTGCTGGCACTGGGGGGAGCTGGCTCCTCACAAAATACCCTCAGTGGTCCCACGCAGGGAAAAATTCTGCTGCCAGCACCAGGAGCTCTGAGGAGCCCAATTTCCCTTCCTGAAAACCCACCCCCTGCCTCTGGGTTGGATGCAGGGCAAGATGGAATGAGCTACAGCAATGTATCTTCTTTTATGGTATGGCTGAACACATTCTGGGTGGTGGAAGCACAGTCATTTCTTTAAATTGTACTTTAATCAGGAGTAGCAAATCTTCAATAATGGGAAGTCCAGCACGAGGGACCAATATCACTGCGGTATTTTTCAACTCTCCTGTCTTCAATGAGTCTCTTCTGTTTCCTGCTTGGGCACTGCAAAGCCTTGGATGATATTGGTGAAGTTGTTGGAGCAGAACAGTGTGTGCTCCCTTTTCTCACCAGAGAACTCCTCTGCTCATTATTGATAAATTGCATGTAAATTACCCAGTATTTCTTAGGTGCTAACACTAAAAAGAAGTACAAAAACACCACCCTGTGAGTATCAATAGGATGCTCTGGTTTTGCTGCCTTTAAACAATGATGTTTGGAGGCTCATTTGAGAGATGCTGTGTTCCAGAGATGCTTTCAAAGTTACACCAATGCAGTAAGGGCAGGCTGAAACACTTCTTGTCCTTCTCCTATTATTTCACTTGCTGTGTTTGGCACCTGGGAGGGTGAGGAGCAGTTTTGTTGGCTATTGGTGTAGCACAAAGCTCTTGTCAGTACTAATCCCTGTGCTTAGGTGGGAAAAATTCTCTGCATTCATTCAGTCACTTTCATTTATTCTTTCTCCCTTCATCTATCACGCAGTCAAATGCTGTTGAGGAGAGGCAGCATGGGAAACTGAGGATGAATCCAAAAGCCTTTATTGATGCTCAGGTATGAGCAGTGAGAGGCAGATGATGTACAGAGGAAATAACCAGAACACAGCTGCCTTGTCCTGATGGGGCAAAATGAAGTTACTTGGTTTGCCCTTTATCATCACTTACTTGTATTATTATGGTAAACATGAAAAGTCTCTCCTGAAGTCATTGTGTTAGTTGCTATCTTGAGAGAAATAAGTCTTGTCTTTTCCTTTAAGTGCTTCCATCTGAATACAAGAGATACAAAGGAGGAGAAAAATTCTATTCTCAGTCTTTTGCTAAGGTGGAAACATGGGGCAGATGGATTAAGTGATGTGCCATGGCCATAAAGAGGGTCTATTGTGAGCCAAGAATTGCTTCCTAATTCCCAGTCCCTGTACTGTAACTTCACAGCCAAGTTTCAGCTAAGCTCTGAGCAACTTTAAGCACACCAAAGGCAGCTGGCAGTCAACCTCAATGGCAGTGACCATCAATAAGAGGGAGATCTGGTGCAGGAAGAACAACAGAGAGCATGAAGCCAATAAACAAGTGCCTCCACATTTTGCACAAGGGAAGGACCTGAGCTGACCTCGCGTGAGAAGGACACTTCTGCCATTTCGAAACCTGGTGAATAATTAGGGCACATGCTCCATGTCTTTCACTGATTTTGGGGTCCTGTGGGATTTCGTAGCTTAAAAACTTGACCTGGTCTCTCCAAAAGCTCCACCTGGAGTCAGCTGGCTGTAAGTCTATTAACAAGCCTGGCTGCTGTTTTTGCCCGGGCTGCTGTGATGAGTCTCCCTTCACACCAGCTGACTGTTAGTGTCCCAGTGTGGGATGCTTGGCTGCTTCTGTCGGGAGGGATGGTAGGATGTGCTTCAGCTGCTGGAAATGATCAGGCATGTGTCATTGAAATAAATTGCATCATTTAAAAATGAGAACACTGCTGGTACCTGCTGTAGCTGTGCAGCCCCGTTCATCTGCCCTCCCTGTGTATCTGAATGGGAACCCGAAGGAGTGGATGTTGGCAGAAGCCCATTTCATCAGACACATCATATTTGGTCCTGTCTCAACAAGTTTTTGTGTCTCTCCTTGGCGCGTGCATTTCTTATCAGCTCACAAAGGACTTAATGGCACAGGGACCAACCTTTGGCTGCGCTGACTAATTGTGTGCCTTGTCAGCCTGCCAAACACATGGCACAGCCTGCATGCTCACATATTGCTGGGAGGTGAAGACACATTTACCCTCTTCTCAGGTAAGTAGGAGAGAGATGATTTTTTTATTTTTTTGGCTCTTCAGTGAAGTCTGTTACCCTATTTCTATAGGAAACCTATTTCTAGCACTGACCAGCCCTACCCTGCTTGCTTTGGGTAGGAGTCTGAAGCTAGCAGGAGAAACAAGAATATGAAGGATTAGGTAAAGTGACCAAGGTCACCCCAAGAGCCTTCAGCAGCAATGAGAACAACTCCTTCCCATCCTTGGGAATGGGCTGTACTCACAGGTCACGAGGAGCTTTTTTTGTTTTCCCCTGCTGACGTCATGGTTTTTAGCTGTATTTCTGTGCTTTTGAAGGCTCTTAATTAGCTCCTTTCAGAGCATTGCTGTCACACATGGCTTTTCCCAGTTTAGCACAGTGATTGTTATTTCAGGCTGGAGTAACGAGCAGAGGGAAGAAAATGTCATTTTTGTGTAAGCTCAGTATTACAATACCAGTAGTTTTCTTGTAATTACAGAATACAAAGAAGACAAATGGCTAATTGCAGAACATAGAGCACAAGTGAGTCAAAATACCTGAAGTTTCTGATGACCTTGTTTTATTTCTTTTAATAGAAAGTGACTTTCCTGAGGAATCTTTTGGCACAAAGAATGTTCTCCTGTGACTACTGTACCAGTGGGCAGAGTCAGCACAACTTCCACAGATGGGGTTACTCCACATCCTTTTTTATCTCACTGCAATGAATGGAAGAATCAAGCCCCTACACTCTGGAGTGCATGCTGGTGGAAGATACAGATGATCTTGCTGACGACACTGAAGAAAAAACAGTAGATGGGATCAAAGAAATACTGGAGGAAGAATTCAGTGCAAATGTAGACCCCAGTTCCAAAGACTCTTTACATCACCAGGAAAAACCTGTGAGCAACTGGCCCAGCTTTCAGGCATAACAAAACTTCTGGGGCATGAGAATAGATACTTAGCAAGGAAAGGGAGAAAAAACCCTAGGACTTATTCCACAGTGAGGGTTTGTGGGTTTTTTGTTGGCTTTTTTTTAACACCTTAATGCAGTTAAAGTTTTACCAGAGATAATTGTGTTTCCAGGAAAATGGTTAATGAACTGAAAAACCAACAGCAGCAGGAAGTGCAAAGGCAATAACTGTCCAACTGTGATGTACAGCTCTGTGTCTAATTGTAAACCCAAGGACTTGTATGGGGTCATATTGTGCTGTGGTCCCCAGGATGCTTCACCTGGAGCTGACTGACCTGAGGCTGACACTGAGGCACAGGTCCTGGCCTGTGCCAGTTGGCATGAATTAGATTTTTAAGACACTGGACAGGGTTTCTTTAAGGGCAGCTTCATGTCCACCTCATGAGAAGCATTTTTGGTGCAGAGACAGGGGAAGGGGAAATGTAAAGAGAAGACCACACAAATGAGAGGATACGCCTGCACTGGCTTCCATGGACCTTCAGTGCAGACAAGCATGTCCTTCCCAAGTGATTGATGGGTGAGCATCACATATGAACTTGCCTTTGAAGCCCTCTCCGTGCAAGATGCAGCTGGAACTGCACCGTATGTGGCTCGGGTGGCAGGCAATTACTTCTGATAATGGAGGGGAAATCACTTTCCTAAATGGAGCATGAAAGAAGTTATTTTGTGAGTCTCTCTTCCATCTGCATAGTCTGGAGATGGAGCATCAAAGTCTACTGCAGCTCAGGGGCAGGTCTTGCTGAACAAAATGCCTCTGGATGCCTGTGTGCTGTGATGAGCAGACAGGAGAGGTATGGCTGATATGTAGGCAGGTGAGATGGGACTTCCCCACAGCATCTTCTAGCCAAAGGGAGTTGGGTTTTTTCACTTAAGCTGTGGAGAAGGAATTGTGTTGCTTGGTTCAAGCTGCTTTCTGATGGAAATTACACAACACAGAGAAAGCTTTTGACAAAATAAAGTTTCTTCAGAACTGCATGGTAAACACCCTGATGGCTTTATTGGTGTTTGTCCCTGCAGACAGGATCTGGGTTGCCAGCTCCAGTCTGATGTAAATTTTCAAAACAGCCCCAAACTGCAGGAGTCAGGGTTTCACCTTGGAAAAGAAGAGATGTTTTCCAACTCTGAGGCTGCTCCTTCCTGCAGCCTGGAAGAGACAGCCAGCCTTGCATAAACTGTACGTGATTAAACCATCCTCTTCCCACCTCCCAAACCCTTTGCAGAGTGTTTGATTTCAGACTGAGAGCTCACCTAGGGATGGACATGGCCACAGGGATTTTCTCTTGATGCTTGTCTCTCGCACATTAAGCCTCAGGCTCTAGGTTTAATCACTGATCCAGACGTTTTGGAAGCTAAATTGTCAGACTCTCTATGACCAGGGCAGTGTCCAGTGCTCTGAAGTTTGCTTTGGCTGTGCTCAATAGACAAGCTCAGCTTGAAGCAGTCATCTCAACTTACAGATGAGAGAATCAGTATTCTGGGTGTACTGGTACTACCTTGCCACAGTAACAAATAGAGTGGCTGTGTCTCCTGGCATGGCTTACAGCCTGATTAATAGGATTATAAACAGCCTTGTCAATGGTGAAGGGAACAAGCCATCTGATAAACCCAGGGTAGGGGCTGCCTGCAATCTGGGACTCTGAGAGGAGGGGTTGTTTGTGTGGAGATGGAGGAATGGGTAAGAAATTGCTTTAAGGAAATAAAAGCAAAGCAGACATGAAGACATTAGCTTTATTTTGGCCAACTAACTATGCTGTTTGCCAGGATAACTTGATTTTTGTGACTTATCTTTCTGCTGTAAAGAAAGGGGAGGGTCTGTTTTTCAGAACTAACACCCAAATCTCGGGTTATTCCTTTCTAATTCCCAGTGCATGTTTTCACCCCTTGAACCCCCCTGAGAAACTGCCCTCCCCTTTTTTCTTGATAGAACTAATTTAGGATTTTTCAATCTGCTTCATTTGGGATGAGACAGCTGCTGCCAACCCCAGGCTTTCAGTGCCCTGTGACTTATGGCTTGCTCATATGATACCAATCAATCAGAGATGTAGCTCCTTGGCCTCTTTCAGGTCTCAAGGTGTTTCATCTCCATTAAGCACATTAATACAGCACTGCTTTACAGTGGGTGCTGCTGCTGAAATATTGTTTGGCTGCTGGAGACAGCGTGGGGCTATCATAGGCAGAGGTAATACAAGTCCTTATTTTTTCATGCTTTTCACTAATTTAATCTCCTTCTTACAGCTCTCTCTACCGCTATCTCCATTTTTGGTAATGTCTTTGGGCTGAGGAGAAGGAACTAGTCCTCCTTTAAATGGAAAAAACTCCATCTCCTCTGGTAAAGCTGCACCTATCCCCCTTCAGGAGAAAATATCCACCAAAGGGATGTGTGCAGCTATGAACCCCCAGGGGGGTGCCTCACTAACATCTCATTTTTTAAAAGCACTTGACAGTTGATGCAGGGCTCAGACTACTTCGTGCGTCTGTAATGCTGTGGGCTGATCAAACATCACAGAAGAAATCTTATCTGTCTCAAATACACAGGGAAGCTCAATGCCAGAGCCTGAGAGCTGGCTAGGAATTGCTGCCTTCTTCCTAACCCTATGCCTAGGTATTCCGAGTTGTTTGTATGAGACTCTGCAAGGCCAGCCTCTGAAGTCCACACTCATGATGGACAGTGCTCCACAAAGGCTGTGCTGAGATCAACAGGACTGGTGTTGGACACAGCTCCATATGCTGCAGCACAGGGTTATGGGAACCAGGCTGGAATTCTGGCTTACTGGAGTCAGTGGGACTTTTGCCATTGATTTAATTGGAGCCAGATTTTCTTGTCACCAACAGTGTTAAAAGAAGGCACTAACCCAAGGGCATGAATTCAGGGCTTTGCTAAAGCATTTATTTTAGCAGCACGGCCCAGGGTTGCTGCTGCAGGAGTGTGCTTGGTGCTGGTGTAACTTCCCAGGGACTGATGGGGTGGCAGTGGCATGAGCTGGTGTTCCCTGCCTGCACAGGACAGTTGGCAGCTCTGTTTGGGAAGTTCTCTTTGGATTTTCAGCTAGAGGCTCTGTCTGTTTGTGGTGGAGTTTTCTGCCATGCCTGGGGAGGGAGAACAGCAGCACACATAGTGTCCTCCTGACACCATTTGCAGAGACATCGTAATGTATTAGCTACAAGTCTGCCTGCACTGTGTTTGTTCAAGTTAATAAATTATGCTGGAGAATAAATAGAAGCGAAATTGCATCCTGGCCTGGTCAGAACTTTTATCTTGCCTGTCAGGACTGTGTAATATTAATTATACCCTGCCTCAGATGCCCTCAGGGAGCACTGGCAAATGGCTGCTGCAGTCAACTGTGACTCTCCTAGGTCTTATTTGATTTTTCATTTAATCAATGCCCAATAAATCTGTAATTTCCACATACTGGACATCTGTGTTTTAATGTATCCAGGGAGTGACCTAATTAAATTCCAGTTTACACCATCCCATGGTGGGACTGGACACTGGGATTTCTACTTTTGCAGCATCATAGTAGTGGGGAGTTATCCCTACACTTGTCAGTGACCTCTGTGATGCCCAGGGGGACCCTAAGAAGGGGATTTGGGGCATAAAGTGCTCCAAAGAAGAGCTGAACCCATCTGATATTGCAGTGTGAAGTCCTACAAGATGTCCATGTCCCTGGCTCCTCACGGGCTGTGGATCCTAAAGCCACCACCTCTGCCTAGTGCAATAAAGATGCGCCTTTCCAGCTCTGCTTTTGGGTTGAAGGGTTGTGTTTGATGGCCGTGCAATGATCCCTGCAGGGCAGGTCTGCCTGCTGGACCTTCTCTTGGCACAAATCAATGCCATGTTTGAGCAGGAGCCGCTCCAAGAGCTTGGGGAATGAGGTGACCTGCTAAAAGTGAGCATGGCAAGCACTCCGTTATCACAGTTTATGCGAAGAGTTGGTGCTGTTAAACCCAGTGTAAAGACTGAGGGATGGATAGGAAAGGCTTAAAATCACTGTGCTGGGTCTCACACCCTGTTTTTGGCAATACGAACAGTGAATATTTAGAGATGAATACACAAGCACAGGGTAGGTGTAGTGGTGCTGTCAGACTTAGTGCCTTAAGGACCTCCTGTGCTAGAGGGCACCTCTAGACCATCACCTTTAATAGCTGCTGATGACTGATAGGGTGACAGATGGATTTCCTGCTCTTGGGTAATGCTTTATCAATCCTGACCACAGTGATCTCTGCTTGTGGCCATGACCCAAGGCATTTTTATCTGCAACTAACTTCTCCACTCAACCTCTGGGTCTTCAGAGAAGCTTGTTCTGGATGAAGTGGATTAAGGGGCCATAGTTTTCATTGCAGATGAACAGGCGATAAATTGTTCTGCTGAGGAAGAAGATTTGCTGTTTGTATGTGGTGGATAATCCAGTTTAACCTTCCTGGGCTCTATTTTCTCCACTGAGCATTATCTGCATTAGGAAGAACAGATTTCATTGTTTTATGGGTTAAGAATCTGATTTGTTTGCTTTGTGCTTCTTTCAATAAACTTCATTTAATAAACGCTAATTGTTCTTAATGCCTTAAATTAATTACAGTCATTTTCACTGCCCCTCTGTATCTATGCCACGTTGCTGAAAGATCACCATGGCAACGTGCTCACCAGGGTGAACGTGCACATTCAGTGCTTCCTTGGGCATCATGGTTCACCCACAGGCTGTTCCCTGCCCTCTTGGCTGGTGGTTTGCAGGGTCAGGAGCCCAGAGAGGCTCAGAGCAGTGGGGGATGAGTGGGTCTTGGTGGGACAATACAAGCTGGGAGCAGCCCAACCCGACCTGCCAGCTGAGCAATGTGCCTCAGTTTCCCCTTTTGTAAAATAGAGGTGAACATCAGGCATCTCAAATGCTTTGGGATCCACTGATGGGAAGAAAAATTGGTTTATGTCTCTCCCTCTGCTTCTGTGGATGGGACTGATTCTGTATGAGCTCAGGGGCTTTGAGTTTCCCCTACCAAAGGACACACAGCCATCCCAGGTCCTAAGAGTTTAGAAACCTAAACCTGGACCATGGCTGAAGGGCTTTGCAGTGTGTTTGCTCCTTGACTTGCAACCTGCTCTGTCTCTGCTTACATTGCAACTGCACTTGGGCAGCGCTCTGATCTTCTCTCTTTGGAATGCCACCGGAGGACTGGTGGAGCTGGGAGAACTGGAGGTCACGCCACCATCCCAGCACTTTGCTGGGACCTCCATCCTTGAGGGTTCGAGTAGATGATCTTTAAAGATCGCTTCCAACTCAAACCGTTTGATGAATCTACACTCTCTCCCTTTGCACAGCTCTGCTTCCAGGGCAGGGGGTCTTCTCCTGCTGGCCCAAGCAGAGGGCGGTGGCAGGGCTGCAGAGCTTCCCCTCGGTGCCAGCAGATGGCAATCCGTGACCGAGCAGGGTCAGCTGCTGGGCTGGGAGCTGGAGCATCCTCCCAGTGATGGCTGAAACAAGCCCTGTCCTTGCTCCATCTGGGGTGCTGGCCAGAGGAGAGCCCACCTCGCATGTTCTTATCCCTGTCAAGGGGAACGCAGCCCTTCTTCCACCTTCTTCTCTGTCTCCACAGCTGTGGAGCTCATGAGGATGAGAGCGGTGTTCACAGTATATCTACCCCCCCAGCATGTGACAGCTCAGGTCCCACAGCTGGAGCTTCCAGGGACTCCTAAACCAAGAAGTTGGTGGGATTGCTAAGAGGGGACCCCGAGCAATGCACGGGATGGTTTTGTTGTGCAGAAGCAGGCACCAGGGCTACTGAACAGCAGTGGCAAAGCTGAACACCCCCACCTCCTGCTCAGATGGGGGTGGGCTCCAGGGGCTCTCTGTCATGCATAATTTACAGCTTTGCTGCAGTGATTCTAAGTCAGTTGGCTTTGAAACATTAATACGACGGGAGGAAATGCTGTTATTTTTTGCTCTTCTGATGTGCTTTGAGCAGGAGACTTAAAGGGACAGAACTGAGATTAATAAATGGGAAAGGTGGGAAATCAAGTGACGGGTTGTCAGCAGGTACTTGAGCAAACTTTCTGTGTTTATTTCACCACTGGGAAAGGAACAGCTTCCACCTAGGCAGTAAAGAGAATGGAGACTGGGAGTGTGATGGGAAATGTGCTGATTTGGGACCCTACATCACTTCCTCGCTCTGATACAGAGCTCCTGCATGACCTGGGTCAAATCCCTTAGCATTTGTCTTCCTCCGTTTTTGGACTCTGGGGTGGAGGCACAGCCCATGCCAGCTTGGGTGGCCCTGCATTGAGGAGTGCTGTGTGAGTCTGCTCTGGGTCTGTGTGAGCAGCAGCCCTGCTTTTGACGTGGGCATTTCAGGTGGGATATGGAGAGGCCAGGATGGGGCCGTGCAGTGCCGTTAGTGATCAGACCATATCTGTTCATGATGTCCCTCATTTACCTGCCACAGCACAGCTTTCTCACTCCAGTAGCTGCACTAGCTGGCAGAATATGTTCTGCTTCCCTTCCTCACTATTTGGTATTTCTTCATGGGCCAGTGACTCCGATACTCAGTGCTGCCATTGTTGGGAAAACCAAATGAAAACATAGGGCAACACATCAAGGAGCAATTGCTTCAGCAGCTTTTGATGAACCCTTTGCAGCTGAGCGTGAATTTTCCTAGCATGCACACGCATTTTCCCATGAGATTTGTTGCAAGAGATACAAAGTCCTAAGTCTTGCAATTATTCTGCCTCTGAAAATCTTACTCGAAGCAGAGCTGGTCTTCCTTCTCCTGACAGCCCAGCTACCCACACACAGCTTTGGCATGTCAGGGCTCTCCAGAGAATATCCAGGGCATTGCCTGCCCATTGCTCCTTGTTAATGCATCAGCAAGGGCAGTCTCTGCATCTTTGCTGCCAGGGGAACTCATGCACCCACGAGCCCTGGTGTTTCTCAGGGGCACACAGGGGTCTCCAGCTACTTAAAAAATGTTTGTGTTGGTGGCGTGTGCTTGTGCACTCAGCAGGGCTTGAAGATCCCTGGGGGTTACCCTTCAGGTACAAGAGAAGCAGCACTAACTGCTTTTATTTGTACAGCCAGGAACGTGGCCTAGAAATCCAATGGAGTGCAATGTTTTGTGTTTTCCTGGCATCAGAAGAGGGATGGATTGTGCCCTTTTCTAATGTGAAGCATTTTCAGTTCTGGCTTATCTAGATTTCTGTTTCAAATGGCCTCCAGCACAGAGTGAGTCCTTGCTGCAGGTTCCATGCCAGGAACTCTTTCCTTGCTATGAAAAGCAGTGTATTTTTAAATTCACTTGAAAGCCATTGGACTCTTATTTTTGCTTAGCCTATGCCTCAAAAATACTCCTGAATTTTACACTAGCATCTTGAAATATTTCTTGTCTCATTACATTAAAAACATTTTCCAGAGAACGTACAGGCTGTAGATCAGCCATTCCTGGTACCATTATAATTTAAAAGCAGGTAGATATTGTATAATTGCAAATGTCTTGGATAACTTCCTAAAATCCTCTCCAGACTCGTCTTTCCAGGTTGGAATTAGCAGGGTGGGATTTTTCTTTTGCCAGATTTCTCTTACAAAATGTTTTCAGTAGCATTATGCATCTAGGTCCCACTGTTTTTAGTATGGTGCATAAAATCCCCTGGGATATTATTAAAATGTGTGCCAGATATTGGAGTCAGACTTTGATCACTCAGCATGGGAGAGGGTGCAGGCAAGGAACCAGTAATAGCAAAAATGGAAAAGTAGGAAATGTAGAATTTTGTCAGTGATACTGCAACAGCTCAGACTTGAGATCCTTAGGAGTGAAGGCACATCTAAACAGCTGGGAGGAAAGTCACCTGCTCCCAGCATGGAGTGTGCATTTCTCCAGCTCAGCACCATGCAAATCTGTCTTGTCAATACATCTGCATTTCAAAATACACATATGGCTTGGCCTCTTGAGAGCTCACTTAGCATGACATCTAAAAACCCCCAAATCTGCCTGGTTTTCCTCCTGGGGAAACAAGCATGGTAAGTTTTTTCTTTTTTTCTTTTCTTTTTAAATGAGTGTCTAAGACTGCCCTCAAACAGCTGAAATCCTTCATCATCAGAGCAGCCCTTGCCTCAGCTGGAAGTGATCAGCATCTGCATTTAGTGCTGGGGAGCCCCTGCCCTGGCTTTGCCTGGGAAACCTGACTCTTGGATCTGGGAGTGTCTGGATCATCCCCTGTGTTCAGCACAGCCGTGGGTGGTGAGTGGCTGGTTTCTGGGTTTTATGCTGTGAGGCTTCACTCATCAGTCAGGATATTGAGCAGGTTAGTGCTATTTATCAGCATACAATTCTATCTAAGGAATAGGCAAACAGAAATAAAACAGAGAATCTAGAAGCTCAAAAAATGATCTAAGGGATCAAAAGCACTGATTGCATCCCTGTAAAGCTACTTTTGCCTTTTCAGAGCTACCTGGCCTTGAAATTGGGTCAGGAGGAAACTGATGCTAAGGCTGAGCTGTGCTTTGGGGAGACTCCACTGTCAGTCCCACAGACCCCATCCCCATGCCTTTGTTTCTCTATCCATGGTTGAGGTGGGCTCATGTCATTAATGCACATGCTCTCATGATGTTGGTCCTTCTTCATCACAATTTGCCTTCAGCAGCAGGCTGTGGGTCTGTTTATATAAATGTCTTGTAAGTAACTGGTGCAATTAAAACAGCAAAGTGCATCAGAACTTGCATTAAAAGTATCCTAGTCATTAAAGTGGCTTGCAATTTCCTCCATGATCCACAGCTCTGGAAAGCTTTTTTACCCCCTCAGTCCTGCCAGTTAAAAGGCATCATTTTCTGTCTTGGAGCCTGAGAAATGTTCAGCAGAAGAAAATAGTTGCTCTTAAGAGCCTTATTGCTTATTAATGGAGGTAATTAAATGGATCTAACTAAGCTGAGGATAGCATGAAGTCTAAGAGTGCATGTATACATATTCCCTGGTCTGAATGCTACACCCAAATTAATAAAAGAGTTGATGCAGACAATGGGTAGTGTCTGGAAATTGCTCTCGGGGCTGTAATGAAGGCAGCTGCCTCCTTTAAGCTTTCTTTCAATATAATACTGCTAAAAATAGCCCAGGTCGACACTTGCAATAGAGCAGCTGTTGTGCAAGAGCATTAGATGCCATAGAAACACCCAAAATAGATTAAGGGGTGGAGGACCCAGGCTGTCATCCTGCTCCTGATTTAGCCAAAGGAAAGCAAATAGCTGGAGCAGAGCAAGGAGATGAGCTCTGCAGGGGAGGAGTTAACTGCATGGGGGAGTTGGCATGATAGGATGCTGCACCCACAGCACCCTGGATGCTGCTGTTACCAAGTGGGCTTGGAGGAATTTCTGAATGGAATATCTCTCTGTCTAATGTGGATGCTCACTGGGCTTGGGAATGTGAGTGTGGGAACATGATACAGGACTGAATCAAGCGAGCAGAGTGCGTGGTGTTTTATCTCATGGCCCTGCTAGACCTGGGAGAAGCCCAGCTCCCCTAGATCCGAGGGGCAGGGAAGGATTTGAAACAGAAATAATGAGAGTGCTTGCTTGAGTGATATCTCAGTGTAAATAACAAGCTACAAGGCACAAATATCACATTAGTGCCATTGCTGGTGAAAGTCTCCAGGGTTCCTGACTTGTTACAGACCCAAATACCCTGCTGTTTGCAGAGCATCCCCAGGATGAGCCCAGCCTGGTTCCCTCATCATTTTGTACCATAATCCAGGACTGATTGCTGAGCCTCTCGGAGTGCTGTAGTCCCTGGCGCAGTGACTGATGAGACATCTGCTCCATGACGTGTTCTGTAACAAACAATTCATTACTGCAAAACGGACTGGGAGCTCTGGGTTTAATGTGGCATTCTGGGGATTACACATCATGTTTTACATCAGTCGTGAAACCTGAACTTAAAAAAGGCAGTGGATATTTAATGTGTTTAGCAATTTAACTGACATATTTACTTCTCCTGAGTGAGTCCATTTTGGACACAAACACTAAAGCACACGAGCTGGTTGTTGGAGATCAGTGTAGAGAGCTGCACTGGCCAAGGGAATGATCTTCCTGGGTGCCTCTGCTCTCACCTGCTCATCTGCAATGGCAACATCACTGTGTGACTGGGCAGGGGACGTTCCTCACCTGGCACCAGGTCTGCCACCTTTGGTCACATCGTAGATCTTGTCGAAAGAGAAGGCAGCCAGTGTTTGGAGGGGAAGTGGTTGTCACGGGATGATAAGGATGATTCTTGCTTTCTCCTCCCTCTCCCTCCTTCCCCGGCCCCTTCTATCCAGGGAGGTGACATGGCAGCCCCCAAACCATCACTCATTTCCAGCACTTTCCCAGGGAAGGCCCACTCTGGCATCTTTCTCCTCCAGCTAGAGATGTGCTCCTCTGCTGTAAGCATCCAAGGCAGCTCCCTAAAAATGAACCCTCTGAACTCTCCCCAAAGTTCCACTAATTGTGACTTAAGCAATAATTGTGCTGGGCTACTCAGACTGGAGCTGTACCACAGCCCTCAAAAAACAGACAGCTTGGTTTTTGCTCTTTTTTCCCCTGCCCTTTTCTGCTGTTTGTGCAATCTGCTGTAACTGAACCGCACAGTGGTTTGTTTGCTTTGCCCAAGTGGTTCTGCTTGACTGGAGCTTCATGGTAGCCCACTGAATCCAAATATATCGAAGGGTTCTAAGGTAATCACAGAGCTTGGGGCATTGCTCAAAATCTCAGCTAATCTGTGTCATTGTGGGAGATCAGCACTGCTGATTTCCAGAGGCTGTGATTTAATGTGGAGATAGGAAAGTGGAAGCACTAAACAATAGCTGGAGTTCAGCCTTAATGCAGCTCACTCCCCGTGAGGATGGAAAATTACAGATAAACCTCTCCTATTGGCAAGAATAGCCCTAATCCCAGGAGACTTAGTCCCAAGCAAGTATACAACACAAGATGTTTTCTTGCTACCTCTTTGTTGGACTGCAACAATTTGCATTGTTTTTTATTAAATATGGGAAGTGATCTGTCAGAGAAGCACACTGAAATGTTCTTGTCTCAGGTGCTAAGTTCCAGCTTGAAGTTTGGGGTGGTTCTATCTGTCCAGCAATGGAGATGCCATTGGCACAGCAAAGAGGCCTGGAACACCTTTCCTATGAGGAAAGGCTGAGAGAGTTGGGGTTGTTCAGCCTGGAGAAGAGAAGGCTCCAAGGAGACCTCATTGCTCCTTTCAGCACCTAAGGGAGCCTGTAAGGAAGATGGGGACTGGCTTTTCAGCAGAGCCTGCTGTGATAGGGTGAGGGCTGAGGGTTTTAAACTGAAGGAGGGTAGATTTAGAGTAGATGTAAGGAAAGACTATGCAAGGGCATGGTATGATACAGGACATGGCATAGGGATGAGACTCTTCTCTGCTCATCCCATGGCAAAGAGCCTGATCCTGTGCCAGCCACCCAGCCATCAGGACCACAGAAAAGCTGTTGGGCTCCTCAAGTCCTAGGGGCTAGCAGGTAGCTGGCCTTACATGTGAGAGGTAGGTTAGGTGCCAACTCTATTCCAGCAGCTCCCAGGTGGTGACAAAACGATCTCCGAGCCTCTCATGGTGGGACAAGTTGAGTGGCAGCTGCACACATGGGGAGAGCACTGCACAAGGCTGGGTTTTCCAAATTGCCTGTCCCCCAGTGCAGAAATGCCTGTGAAATACATACATGGGCTTGCAGTCACTGCTTACTGGGCTGTTTGTAATTGCTGTAGTGTCACCTAGGATGTCCTTACTCTCTGCTTATCCCTTCCATGGGGATTGTTGTTAGGCTGGGGGTTTGTACAGCATCTCGCACGGATTCTGATCTCTGAGGCACCCTGCAGTCACAGCAGTGGAGTAATAATGAGGAATATCCCAGCTCATCAGTATCTGAGTAATTCTGGGCACACAGGCTGATGGTAGCAGCCCTCACTGGTGTGTCTGGGCTTGTGAGCAGCCTGCCTGGGTTTGCAGGAGTGGTTGGAGGGAGGTGTTGGTGTGAGTGTTCACCACTGCTGGAATGCAATTGAGCCTTTGGTGGTGGTGAAGTCAAGGTGTCCTGTTTGAGGGTGAAGGACCTGTTTGAGGGTGAAGGACCTGAATCTTTCACTTCTAAAGCCAGGAGTGCTTATCAAAACCAAATATTGAACTTTCAGCCATGCTCAGTGGGATCCCTCAGCCTTCCTGCTCTGGCTGTGTGGATGTGTGTAGGTGTCAGAGCAAGCAGCAGTGTGGACACAAGCCTGGGTGAGAAAACCATTTTCCCCCCTGGCACAGTGAAGTCTGTGCTGCATTCCTGAGCATTGGTCACACTTGCCAGTTACCTCCTGGACCAGGAGGAGAACGGATGTGTTCTTTGCCAGAAATGGTAATGCTGAAAAGCTCTGCAGCCTGAAAGGCATGAGGGAAAATTGTCTGGGTTGGAGGGAGGTGTTGGACACCTCTGTGTGCTGGGGCTCTTAGCACTGTGTCACTGGCTCTGTCCAGGGTGCCCCTTGCAGCCCCTGGTGCCAGCAGGCTGCTGGAGCTGAGCAAGCCCCTGAGCTCACCCAGGGGATGCAGCAAGAACTGACTCCTAAATAAGAGCTTGGAGGTGCAAACGTGGTTTTCCAGCCGGGACCTGGCTCCTGTTGCATGCAGGATCCCCAATCTATTTGCAGAAGCGTGGGCATCCCCGTGAAATTACCCTGAGGCTGTGCCAGCTTCTCCCACCCGCCCTCATGTGTCATACCTAGGCTGAGGCAGCCCCCCTGCTCTGCCTGGAGCACCCACCTCATTCTGTCACACTGCTCTTGGAGATTTTCTCACTACCAAATCAATAGGTAGATGCTCCCTGCTGTGTGTTTGTGCTGGGGCTGGAGATAAATCTAACTCATTTGGATGAATACACGAGGGGAAGGAATTTAGGAAGGAAAAATGCCTTGGTGATGTTCAGCTTAGCTTGTTGCTATGCAACACCGTGCTGTAACCATAGCAACTCCCAGAGCAGCACCTTGTACAGACCTTTTCTTCTGATACTGGCTGGAAAGAAAATGCAATAGAAATGCTGAGTGTTTCTCCACACCAGGGCAAATACGGGCTCAGCAGCCCAAATCTGTTCCAGTGTCCTGTGGGCTCACTTTCATGGCTTGTCTTCCTAAAACTGCTTATTTTCTGCAGTTACAGCTTCACAAAGGGGCTGGGTGTCATTGTTTTTCAGGCTGGAAGCCTTTGCATGAGGGGGCCCTGGACAGAACAGCATTAAAGCTGCTGGGAACCAACCAGTAGCTATACAGAGCCATGTTGTCCTGTAAGCAGAACAGCAAATTTGTTCTGTATTGCTATTCCTGGCAAGGGAAAGAGGATCATGTCCTTGCCCAAGACCATAGATGTTCCTGCAGGCTCAGAGCAATTGAAGCTGTTAGAAATAAACACCCCCCAGTCATACCAGTATCAGGTTCTTATCACTTCTCCTGGGGAAATGGCCCCAAAGGCAAACTCCAAATGAAAGCAAGGAAAATAGTGGAAAATCAGAGATGGGAACGAGGTCAAATTGAGGTCTTCCTGAAGCAGCACAACATGTGAAGCCCTAGGTGGCTGGTCCCAGCAGATCTTCCTTTTCCTGCTCTCCAGTCTGCAAACTTGATTGGAGTGTAAGGTGAGTTGCTAAATCTGATAGCTCCCTCTCATACCAGGATAGAGAAGTCTCCTCTGCATCTCTTTGAAATGTGGTGCCTACCAGCATGCAGCTCGAGGCACATTGTGTCTTAGAGAATGGTGTAATTATTCTTCCTCACTGCAGCAGGAAGGGGAGAGTTCTTGCTCCAGAGGTCTAATGCTTTTTCTTAGAGTAATGCACAATCCACAGGATAACATAACAGAAGGTACCAGCTGGAGATGCTACTGTGGAGGAGATAATTAAAGAGATTTTAAAGAAAAAGCAGCTTTTGGGGAAGAATGAACATGCACAGAAGTAGGAGGCTTGGAGTAGAATATGATAAATGTTTGGGATTAAGCATTAAACCCAGAAGGGGAGAGTAATCTGGATCATTCCTGAGGAGTAGGAGTGACTGACTATCCATCTGGAGTGTTTCATGGGTGTGTGGGTGAAGTGAGCCTGTTTCTGTCAGCAGTGCAGATGTGCTGATAGCATGCTGAGATAAAGCTGTGCATCATCTTCCAGCCATAGCCTCTGAGGGGACCCCAAAACCTGTGGTCACCAGGGCTAGCTTAACCAGCCAGGTCTGCTGGTTAGGTTTATAGTGGCTCACAGGTTTTATTCTGCTTTGCTTTAAAAGTAACTGGGGGAAGTTGGCTCTGTAGTGGAGAGCAGTGATTGCCCTCCAGGGGAAAGAAAAAACCTAAAGCCATTCTCCAGATGTGGAGGCAGTGATGAACAGCTGTGTCTGCTGTCCTGCCATGGGGGCACTGTGCTCTGCTTCTGCATGAGCCCAGATCTGGGCAGTGGAGCCGTGTGCTGGTCCCAGTGCTGTTTCACCTCTGGCTGTGGAGCCTGAAGCTGATGGGGTAGAGCTTGAGCAGGACCACTGCATGGTCGCTCCCTGCCGGCAGGAGCCCTTTCGAGCTCCGCCTCATCAGAGGCTCGGAAACATCCTAATTAAATGCCTGCAGGTGCAGAGGTTGCTAAGCAACCCCATCGCCATGCAGCAGCCATCCCCTGTTCTCACCTGCTGGGGCTGCCTTCCCTCTCTGCCCAGGCAAAGTTCCTCCCCTTGGTTGACACAGGGAAATTCGCAGGGGCTGGGTGGAAGCAGGAGCTGTAGCTTGGGTATGAGCAGCTGAGCCCTGCCAGCTCCTGTCTCCTGGAGAAACCTCGAGCAGGGAAACTCCTCTGGGGCTGGGGTAGTTTGGAGGTGCTTAACAATTAAGCAGGCAAGCACAGCATCAGGCTGGGAGATGAGCAAAGGCTGCTGGGGTACAACAGGGCAGATCCTGGGAATGTGAGCTTGGGTGCAAGATGCTGGCCAGAGGTGAGCCTGGGAAATGCAGCCATTGATTTTCCTGGGCAAAGGCTGTAACAATTCAGACAGCATCTGGAAAGCAGTCCCCTTTGTCTTTCTCAATGAGCTTCACTTATAGTTCATTAAATGCCATCTAATCCATAAAATCTGCCAGTAGGACACTTGCAGCTCATCAGCAGGGGTTCCAGGGCAGCCCTGGGTGAGAAGCAGGTGCTCTGAGGGGGTCTCTGGGGTGGGAATAGCAAAGTGTGTGCCTCAAATGCACTGCCCAACAGCATCATCCAGGTATTGTCCTCCCATGACATCCTTCACTTTGTGCTTTGGGTCAAACCTGTCACACCGAGGGCTGAGATTTGCTGCCAAGGCCAAGTAAGGCACAGGCTCTCACTCTGCTTTCTTCAGCAGAAACAGTTCATGCCCCGTGTCCCATGTGTGGGGAGAAGCTGGGTAGGTCCTACAGATGCAGATGCTTTCTACCCCAGCCAGACCCTATGTTTCACTTCTTAAGCAACCTCTCATGAGGTGCTTTGTTCTTCTATGCCTTGTTCCTCCACCTGGAGACTCTGGGTAGGTAGGAATGCCAACCAACAGAGAAGGCTGGGGGATGCCCAGCTTTGAGAGCTCAGTCTTCTGCTGATGCACGACAGAAATGTTGTCTCCCCTTTGAAGTGCTGTTGTGGTAGATGTCAGTTTTGAGTTTCCTTCTCCAAACCTGAGTTTTTTCATCACTACTTCCCCCATTTTTTATAGCAGGTGTTATTTAGTAAATAACTTATTACAATCATAATTTTTTTGTCAACTTTGAGGGAAAATGGTTTCCCATGTGATTGTTCTTGCACAGAGTTCCAGCCCAGCATCCCACAGCCTCACTCACTCACTGAACTCCCTTATGGCAGTATTTCACTGGCAGTAAATCCATCTGTGCTACCTTGTCCTGCTTTTCAAAAGCCGTGAAATTCCCATGCAATGTCGGTGAAATAACCACAGGAAAGTGATGTATTAAACAGGGATTGAAATTCAGCCTGAGACATTTGTCTTGCTTGGATCAAGATAATCAGTTACTGATACCAGAGGAATTTCCAACATCCAGTGAACATCTGCTAGCTTAACTCTTACAGAGCACAAGTTAGAAAAGAAGCAGGGTTTTTTTTTTTTTCCTTGGGTATTTGCCCACTATCTAGAACATTCCTGAGTTCCTTCCAAGCTCAAGGAGAGTGGCAGGGAATAATCACTGTTGTTTATTAGTAAGAGTGAGGTCGAAGCTGTGTCCCTTCTCCTCTTGCTGAAGGCTGGTGCTGTTTCTCAGCTGGTGAGAACCAGCCCATGTCCTCCACACACAGGTGAGTTAGTGAGTGTGGGGGTATGGTGTCCTTAAAAGAAAATTCCCAAAGGAAAGCAGATGCAGAAAATATCCCATGCGGGCACAACAATCAAAAGCAATTACAATAACAACAATCAGAAGCAGTTACAATAGCAGCTGGTATTTGAGTTATGGAGTTATGTGTGTTAGTGGGCAGTGCCATGCTGCAGTGGTGTGTGTCAGTGTCACCAAAATGAGGAACAGAACTCCTGACACCAACATGGCATTAACAAGTGAGCATTATTTTAGATTAGGGTGAAAGGAGTCAGTGCCCCCAAGATTCCCAAGTCCCAGCAGGCAGAGGAGGGGGGGGACACAGCTATGCAGAGAGACACCAGCCTCTGCCCAGGCCAACAGCACTGGGGTTTGGCTTTCCCTCTGCTCGAGGTTGGCAGGAGCACTCAAGATCCGTGTTTCTTCTCTCTTTTGTTTTGAATGCAAAGTTGTGAAGAGATTTGTGGGCTCTTGTTCATTGCCAGGTTACAGCTGGGTCCTTCCCTTTATGTTTGTGCCTCACCACAACTCCCTGTTAATTTGGGGGTTTGTGCTGAATAAATAGTGCCTGGGTATTTGATTTGTTTTATTTTTATTTTGTTCCTTTAAACACATTTGTGATGACAATAAATTGCTTTGTGATGTTTGACAAATGTAATTTTTCAGTTTGTTTTTTTTTTACCCACACAGAAAGATTGCAAACTAAAAACAAACCAACCATCAACTCCAGAATGCAAGGAAGTGTTTGACAAAGTGCATTTTATCAACAGAATGAAATTAGATACCTGTCAAAAGACATTCATCCTCAAAATAACTATTCATACATTTCATTTTTCCTGCATAAATAGATATTCATTTGCTCTCTTCTTCTGTCGTTTGCTACTCACAACCCAGCACTGACTGTGGGAGGGGAATATTTAAAGACACTTCCAAAGCAGGCTGGGTTTATATCATTTCCTCTGGCTTTCTTAGCACCATTCACTTTATTACGGACGAGAAGTGAAACATCTATTTAAAATCAATCCAATAATATTGTGTTCCAAAACATTAATTCCTGACTGCAAAACCCTGGTTTGGTTTCTGTCAAAGGAACAGCTCCTGTGATTTTGCTTTCTGAGCAGGGCAGAGCTGCTGCTAGTGATCAGGGAGACCTGGGGGTGTTTTGGCTATGGCCAAAGGGCTGTTCAGTGGGAGCAAGGCAACATTTGAAGACCCTTTTCTAAAGGCTGGGTGCTCCCAGATCTGTTATGTTTGATTTATGTGGAGGGCTGAGTGCCTTTTGGTGAAAGACAGCCTGGGAGTGGAGAGAGACAGCTGGAAAATGAACCAGCCCCAGGGCAGTTGGTCCATGGCTGGTGACAGACCTGAGCATCCTCTGTATGCCCAGACCCTGGGATACAATCTTGGGATGCAACACTTGCTCAGCAGCAAGAGGCATGCTCAGAGCTTGCCCCTCCTCCTGGTGCCAAGGGGGAAATTGAGCCTCAGGGTGCAGCGTCTCCATGGGTCCCCCATCCTCTGTGGGTATCACAATTCCTTAAAACACTTGAGCAGTTTAGAGGTTAAAATTTTCACTGGGAACAATTTGAAAGGTGTCTGCACCAATGCAGGTGTGGATATTGTGACCTCTCTGAGATGATAGGAAAACATCAAAAGCCAAGCTTTTGGCTTCTGGTGGTGTTTCTAGCTAGATCAAAACTATCAAGATCCTGGATATCACAGGGAAAAGCGCTTTGCAGTGTGATCTCGGGGCCAGTGGGATTTTGAACTCGATGTGTTTGGGATCCAGCCTTCATAAAGCAATGATTTAGATAAAGAACAGTTCAACTTCTATTCTCTGCTTCTGAAATTTGGTAGCTTCACCCTCTCCCCTACTTTGTATGACACAGGCAGCTTCTCTTGGGCAGCCCTAGAGGGAAAGCAGCAGATCACTGACAAGTTTTTCTGAAGTATAAGGACTGCTTTTTAATTTAGCAGTTGCAGCCTATTGTGAGGGGCTGCTAATTAAATTTCTTATCTTGTTAAATCTTCCAGGATGAGTAAAGAGCATCTGAAAATTTTGCAGATAAAAGAACATTTTGAGCAAAAGGAAAAAACCCATGTATTTGAAACACTGCAGTGCCAACAACACTCATTAGCATGTGCTTTTCTTCTCTAATGGTTCTCAAGAGTAATGCAAAGAGATTCAACACTCTGGGTATCAAAGGAACTCGCTAGCAGTTGAAGAGAAACATCACTCACAACAAAATCATGGTGTCACAAAACACCTTTCCTGGAAAGGTGGTAGGAGCATGTGTGTACGTGAGGCACGGCCCCAGTGCTCCCAGTCCAGCCCTTGCTTTGTTACTGGGTGATGTGGTTTGGTGGTGATGGAGGTGGGTAGTTGGACTGGATGATCTTTAAGGCCTCTTCCACCCTTGATGATTCTATGATTTGGCTGGACAGGAGTACAGGTACAGAGCAGGTCTGGAGAGCTGGACCCTTGAAGCACCACATCTCGTGTGGGTTTTCAGCTCCTAAGAGACCTCTCAGCTTGGCGTAGCTGCTTTCTTGGTACCACGTGTGGCTGTGCAGTGTAAAACTGCTAGGGGGCTTTGGATGCCTCCACTGGAGGGGTCTCAGACTTGGGAAGGAAAGAACCAACGTGAGATTCAAAAACAGGACAGCAGCTCTGTCTTCTGGTGAAACCCTCCAAAGTCTGCCCTGGGCTTCTTGCCTTAGAGAGAAGAGGGGCTCTGTGCTGGATGCCCCCCTGCACTGATGAACAAGGAACCATCCATCATTAGTAACAGCTTCTACCCTTAGAAATACTTAGACTGGGACCTCTAAAGGGTAAATGATTTTCTTAGAAGTCTCAGACTTTAATGAGTTTGGAAATGGAGGAATTAATGAGCTAATGTGGATAGTGATTGCTGCCCATTAAAAACCTCATTCCCAGGCATTTCATGTCCAAACTGAGAAATATACTGAGCAATAGACTCCAACCTGGAATTTTTTAAAAGGCAATTTACTTCTTGGGTTATTTTTCTATGGTTTCTGTTATGGGGGCCTCCAGGCCTGACAGTCCTGCAGCCTCTGGTGCAGCTCTTCTGGCATTTGAGAAATTTGCTCTTCAAGGCAGAGACAGCCAACAAGAAGGCAGCGTTTACTGAACTCACCCCAGGCTTCATCCTTGGCAGTGGCTGGTGATGTGCAAGCAAAAACCTGTCTGAAGAGGATGGGGAAATGTGGCAACTTTGTTTTCTGGAATTTCTATGAAATTTCTATTTTCATAAAGCATGGATCTGAATCAAAAAGTGCAAGAAAATGCCTTCACCTGTCCAACACAGCAACATCACCTGGAAGGCAGGACATGAAGCAGGTGAGATGCTGGACCCTGGGCACTCTGTAGCTGCCCTGGTCTGAGACCCTTTCTACAAGGCAGGTGTTCATCTACATGAACTGTTGGTCTGTACTGATACAGCCTAGTTTATATTCTTACATTCATCCACTTGATTGCACTGCTTGGTTAATTTCTGCAAGGCTTTGATACCAGCTAAGAGGTGACAAGCAGTGACAGTGGTTTCTTTCTACTTCTTAACAAAAAGAAAAACAAGGAGGAGAGAAAGAACCTAAAATTCCAATCCCCACCGGGCAGATTTAGTCTTGGCTTCTTATGCTAAGCTCTCCCCAGCCTGAGTTTACTGCTTGTGTAATGAGCACAGCTTTATCATGGTAGTGATCGTGGGAAAATAACAGCTCTAATGATAGAGATTCTATTGTAATACAATTTTTGTTGCAATAATATTGTTATTACAAAATTTACTGTGACTGGGTCCTAGCTGGGGAAACATTAAATAATCCTCTGCAAAGTAAAGCTGCAGGACAAGACACCAGAGCTGGCTGCTGCTCAGGTTTGTGACCACCCTGTCATGGGGGGACCAGAGACCCACACCTGACAGGTACTGCTGGGGCAGGGTTCCTGCCCTGCTCTCATGCTGCCTTCACCTGTGCTGAAAACTCACATTCTCAGAAAGCATTAAGAAATTTTCCCCCCTGCCTTCAAAGGAGGTCCTTGCCTAGGAGGGAATGCCCTGCTCAGCAGCTGCTTCTGCATTTCTTCCTCCTGTTTCCAGCTGCTGGAGCTGCTCTGGAAGAGGTCTCCAAGGCTTAGTTTAAGTAGATAAAGATGTAGGTGTGTTAACAGTGATGGTATCTAAGAATGGGTTACAGGGAAGTTTGTAACTTGACATGCTGTTATGTAAAAGGTTTTATCCCTGCTCCACATAGATACACCAATGGAAACAGATGGATTAATGGAAGCATTTATCATTTATACAGAGAAAAATAAGGCGATGGCATCAGAATGAATTCTCCCTTCCTTGAAGCAATTACAGGATGATGTAGTCTGGGGAACTGAGAGGGGCTATTGTATCCATACAACAGAGAGCAGCAAAAACCTGTGAAGAGAAGAGCCAGAGAGGGACACAGTGACAGAGAAAGAAACAGAAGCAGCTATATTATCTGTGACCAGGACACAATGTAAACTCACAACATCAAAGTGACAACAGAGGCTTTGCTGAGAGGGAATTTAAGCTTCAATACCTGCTGATAACAACACAGGGTTTGCTGCTTCACAGGGAACATACTGCTGGGCTGGGTTATCTGCTTGGTGCTTCTGATGTGGTTTAATAAAACAATGAATCTGGCATTATTTTTATTGCTTTTACTAACAATGCAAATTATTTTGTCCACCTCAAATACAGACCTGTGCAATAAAAGCATGAGGGTAGTGCAAATACTCTGTTGACTTAAAAGAAAGCAAGAAGTAGCCCTGAAAGATAAGCAGGGAGAGGTGGTTGATGCTGGTGACTCGTATTTTACTATAAACCTGTATTTTACTATAAACCAAGTCTGGATTCAGGTTGACATGAATCAGGCTCATCAGCAAGGATCAGCAGATGCATCCCCATGAGGATGTGCCTTGCCCTTCTGGAGGAGGAGAGCAGCATCAGTGCCAGCCCAGCCTGCCATACAAACAGGCTTCAACATCGTCCCAAGCAAAAATTCTGCTTGGATATTGAGGAATAGCTGATGAGAACAGAGAGGAAAACGAGCGTGAAGCAATCTGCAGTTCCAATGGCTTCCAGAAAGACAACTTTGCAGACACTAATAACAATAATAAGTGGAAAATGCAGTATACAGATAACAGTCATCCCCCCAGAGGTGTTCAGGAAAGCAGTGACATTTCACAGACTCAGTGGTGCCAGCAGAGCCATTAAAAGTTGTTTATCATGCAAGCTCATCCAGTATTCTGGAGATTTTGGGTCAGTCATTTCGTTTCCAGGAGAATTTGATTTCGGGGTGGTGTGGGTCACCTTGCAGTGAGATCTGGCTGTGGTGGTTGTGTGCTCTGTAATGGCTCTGGAAAAAAAAATAATTTGAAAAAGCTATCACTAAAGAAAAAAATGATCTGCCTATTCTGAGCTCAGCGGGAAAGGCTGACTGGCTCCTCTATAATTGATGAGAGAAAAAGGGAGCAATGCAGCAGAGCCCTCAGGAAGGGTGTGAAACACTCTATTTCTGCAGACTCCAGTAGAACTGGTATGAGTGTGGCACACAACTGGCTCATTCTCAGTCACAATCTGCAAATCCCCTTCACAGGCAGTGATAAGAACCTCTGTCTGCCCCAGTGCACTGTCCATACCCTGTGTTGGGTGAGGTTCCACCTCAGCTCTGGCTTCTGAAACAGGGGAATATGTTTCCTTATGAACATGCCTGAATTAATAAATCAGTGTGCTTCTCTACTGGATATCTGGCTGAAATCTTCAGTGTTCTGGCTGCTGTGTGCACATCCCTGCAGAGGTGACCCCTCCCTGGAGTGTTTGTGCACACTGTGGTGACAAAGCACAGAAAGCAAGAATGAAGAATGAGTGACATAGATTGCAGCTGAGCCATCAGAGGCTGGCAGAGCTGAGCTGGTGGCAGAGCAGCAAGCAGGGAAGCTTCATATATGCACTATTAATAACTCCAGAGGAAAGTCTTATCCAGGCATCACTTCAGAGAGGGTGGGTCTGCAAACTGGCTGTTGTTTTAGATGGGTGGGCAAGCATGAGCTCTTGGGGGTCCCTGCATGTGCTCAGCATCACAGTGGGGATGGGGATGTAGCTCCATTGCTCCAGCCATGGGCAGAAAATACTTCAGGAATAGCCTATTTCTTCAGGTGCTCTTTGAATATTAGTGAGATGTTGATTCAGGGTCTGCAGCACAGCCTCTGTGTGCTCCGTGCTGTGATGGTGGGTGTGAGGGGCTCCCCACAGGTGATGGTGCAGGCTGCCCCGTGCTTCTCAAAGTCAAGTGTGTCTGCACTTGGCTCAGGCCAAGCTCACGTGGTTGGTGGCACGATGCATCTCATCGGGGATGGAGTCTGGGTTGTATTTCAAAATAAAAGCTGTAATTACAACTGGCATTTCGGAGTCTCCTGCTGGCAGGACCCGGCTGCCTGGCTGACAGAAGGCTGTGATTTGTGACCCTGGCTGTGTGTGGGACCCAGGGAAGTGGTGCTTAACCAGGCACACCTGTTTACACAGCATTGGACCTGCTGTTAACAAGAATTCCTGTGCCCATCCCTGTGCCCTTCCAGCAGGAGCAGGGAGGGAAAGAGAGAACCCCATGCTTGCTCCTTCACCCCCCTGTAAAGCCTGGTGTGGGCTATGGATCAGCTTGTGCTGCAGCCTGGGGATGGATCTGGTGTGGTGAAGGACCCAGATGTAACGGGATGGTGTGGATTCTGATGGGATGGCATTTGGGGAACAGTGAATCACACGGATGCCACAGCAGATTTTAAAAGAAACAATTTGATGAATAAATTAACTTCATCGTTTGCTCAGCTCCAGTAAGAAGAAAATACATAAAATCAATGCTGCAGGACAAAGGGAAGGCAGGAAGGAGACATTTCAACATGGTGTGATGCTGGGGGAGCTTTTGTGTTTGGGAGAAGAACAAAACACACCAGGGTGGTTCCCTGGGGCACAGCCTGTGGGGAGTGACACCGCCTGAGCTCCTGCTCACAAAAGGATCACTCCTTGCTGTCTTTGATGTTTCTATTAATCGTTTGCCTGCCATTTCTTGCTGGTGCTCCCCAGGCAAGGCAGCCATCTGGGGCAGCTCCTCCTCGGTGCCCCTGGGAGAGTGGGCAGTCAGTGGCTGGTGTGTGCCCAGCTCTGGGCATTGTGCATCTGACAATGAGCTGCCAAACCTCTTGCCTGGGAGCAAACCTGGAGAAGAAAGGGACAGCTGGGCTGAGAGTGAGTATCTCCATGAGTCCTTAGCTCTGGCATCCTTGCAGACAGAGCACACGTGCACACCTAGAAATACCAGTTCCTCCCCATGTGCACAACAATTTTCTGATAAACCTGTCAATTCCCCACCACACTGTGAAATTTCCACATGGGGCATCCTCGCTGCAAGGATGACAATCCTAAAGCTGTAGGATCCATCAGGATCCCTTGGCACTGATGTCCAGCTGATGTGCAGCAAGGCTGGAGCGGGCAGGAGGAGGCACAGGGCAGCAATCCCTGCCCAGGGACACAGCTCTGCCAGCAGCATTGCTGGGAGGTGGAGGAGACAGGACGAGCTCGACTTGCCAGCTTGTTTACATCTAAAATTAGAAGTGAAATGAGAGAATATTATGCTTACAATTTCCGGACAATTAAATTTAAATATAGTCATTTGCTGTGGTGTTCTGCAAGGTGCAGTTCAGCAGAGCTCCATTAAACAACCAGGGGCGTTCTTGTCCTGCTCCAGGGGAAGGGATCATGTGTGACCAAGAAGCTGCCTGGCCCTGGGGATTAATGACCCTATGTAGTCTGAAAGCCAAACTGGGAGGAGAGAGAAAAAACACTGATTCCTCCCCCCCTCCCTTCTTTTATTAGACTCTAAATAATTAACAGGCAAATCCTGCTCTGTGGCTTAATGCTGTTTTGCAACCCAAGTGGGCCCTGAAGCAAATGAAATCCATGATTTGCCATTCTCAGTTCCCTAGCAACGAGCCAAAGCACAGAAATGTGCTTGGCCTTATCACAACATGATGTTAAAGCAATTAATATTCATCACCAATGTCTTCCTGCATTGGAAGTGAAGCTCTGTGCTCGGAAAGAGCAGCCCTGGTGCAGGGACAGACTTGAAGAGAGGCAAAATCCCGTTAGTCTGGAAACCAGGATGCACATGGCTGCATAGAGGGGCATGCCTGGATGGGACAGCAGTCACACAATTTACCTGTGTGCACACGTGGAGGCTGCACTCCAGAAAATCAGGGCTTTCTCCAGCACGATGAGTGTGCCAGAGGGGCTGTTGGGATGAGGAACACACGTTTCAGGTTTAGATTCTGTGGCTCCGTGTGATTCTGCTAAGCACAGCACCTGCAAAGTTACTTTTGCAGTTTAAACCAAGCTTGGAGGAGAGATTTCTTAGGCTTGCTTAAGAAACTGTCACTGTCTTAAAATCCCACGTGTAGGTGGTGATCTGGTCTGGGAACGGAGTTGGTCCATCCTGCAGCAGCAGGTGATCTTCTGGGAGTGAAGAACCAGGGGTAGGTGGGAGGAATGGAGAGCTTTGGCTGCTGAGGATGGTGTAAAACCAGCAGCCACTCATCCCTTGTGTGACCTGAAGGGTGGGAAGGGTCAGAGAAAGGGAGACACCTCATGTGTTTTATTTGACAGTGAGAATTCCCAGAGCCACTTCCAAACAAGACTGTAGGAACATCCTGGTGTGGAAGCAGGAGCTGTCATCAACCTGAGCTGCAAATCCCCACTGAGCCTCACCTGGCTGATCCTGCCCCCTTTTCCATGGCACAGCAGCCATGCTGACTCTCCAACCCAACTGGGACACCAAGAGTCCCTTCCTATTAATGACTTGCTTGTTTAATTACTACAAATGCAGAGTCTGGACCTGCATGCTGCAGGAGATGCTGGATTAAGGCCAAGGAGGAGCAGCTACTACCAGTCAGAAATGTGCTCATAGCACCTTTGCTGCCTGAGTCATTTTGAGGAGAAAAAGCAACTTTGAATTTCCTTCTGATATAATAAAGGTCTCTGCCTCGTCATGCCAGCAGAGTAGGGTGTGGGTTAACACACATTTAATTGACCCCTGGCTCATTAGTTGCTTACAGGGGGAAACACCAGCAGATTTAGAATATTTAATTAAATGCTAAAATTTGGTAGCGAGTTAATTAACATGTAACATTTCCCTCCCTAACAAACACTTCTTAAGACAGGGTAGGCAAGGCAACATTAATTGAAACAATTAATTAGGAATTAAACTGATAATGGGTACAGCTGCTAACAATTAAGAGCTAATTATGTCAAGCACTTTAACCATTTCGCGAGGAGCTGAGGGCAGGTGGGAGGTGCAGGTGGGAGAGGTGTGGATAATTGAATCAGCTTTCCTGGAGCCTTTATAACGAGCCCTCCCCAAAGTGTTTGCTGTGCTGCTTCTGGTTGTAGGGAGGCTGGCTGCGTGGGACTGGGGCTCTCCATTCTACCAAGAGAAGTTCTGCTCAAGGTAGGGCTGAAGTGCTTGGTTTGTGTTTATCTTACCCATAAAGCAACATCTTTGGTGTCTGCTTGCTCAGATGTGTCGGTTGGTGCTCAGATGTGTCGGTTGGTGCACAGCTGTGCTCCAAAATGTGAAAATATGGGCATTAAACTTGGAATGTTGTATGCCTAAAGTGTTGTAGACTATGAGTAGTCAGTTTGCAAAGCCCTTCCTAGAGTGTACATTGTGTATGTGTTGGGGTGGGTGCATCTAGGGTGCCTGGGATGTGTCCCAGTGGTTTGTGCTATAACATATTGAGATCCTTCAGACTGTTCACTGATGGAGTGTGTCCCTGCTGCTCTTGTCTCAGTCTCCTGGTGTATTGCTATGGCCTCCTCCAGTCCTGACCAGCTAGCTGTAGTAGTGCTGTTGCTGTATTACACGGATTTGCTACCCTGGGCAAGGTCTAGGAGGTATGGTAATGGTTGTAAACAAATGTTTTGTGTGCTGTAAAGTTAAACATTGTCAGTAGGGAACTTGCCCTGTTCCAGGGTTTTTTTTCACTGGCCTTAGTGTACCCACAACTGGCTGAGCAATGTTGTAGTAGGGCAGCCCAGTGTCTCGGGGTCAGTGCAGGCTATGGTGAAGGAAAGGAGTTTGTATTGTGTGGCTCACTGTTACGCTGTTTCCATGTGGACTAAACAACGTGTGAATGGACACAGTTTGTCTTAGAAGAACAGATAACTCGGAGGAAAGAGTAGACAAGAGCACTCTCGGAGGAAGGAGTAGACAAGTCCTCCCTGCTACCAGCATCTCTGCCTTGGAGCCTGGCTGGAACAGTCCTGCTCTCCTCATTTATGGAGGAGGGCATCCATGGGTGGTGCTGTGGGGTTGGAGTTGGGGAGGAAATAATGTCCTTTTGTAGGGAGGAAATGCTTGGTGGTGGGAAGAACAGGGCCTGGATAATGATGGTTCAGAAGCAGCTTGTTGGTTTGGGTTGTGGGAATGGATCAGATTTTGTATGCTTCTGTCTCAAGGAAGACTGGCACACAGGAATCTCTTTGGGTTCCAGATGTTTGCTAGCAGAGTGTGGGAACAATTGCCATTCCTGTTATGGCAGAGCTGTGCTGAACATGTTTAAACCCTCTCATCTGCTTTTGGATGCTTTTTTGGGGCTTTATTTGTGCTTGGGGTTATTAATAAACTCTGAGCTGAGGATCAGGACCAGAGCAGTAAGCTTTTTCCCATAGGAGAATGGAGCCTGGAGCAGGAATTCTTCTCCTGCAGAGCACCAGGGCTTTTAACTGTCAGGAGAGTGCATGCTCCAGGCTGGATACACCAGGGATGCTCCAGAGCTGTGCCTGAATTTGCTGCTCGTGCTCTTGAAAAGCCCAATGACAAGGAAAGTAACAGTGTACAAGGCTTTAATGTGTTGTTAAGGCTTGGTATAAATTAGAGTTATCATTGAGACAAAACATTACATAAGAGATATAACACGGTGGCAGTTTTAGGAAGACAATTTGTCACAGAAGCAATAAATAAAAGGAGTACGTGGAGTGCTGGCGCTGTCCCAGGGCATGGGATCTGCTGCTCAGCCACAGAGCAGCAGTGTTTGTGTCTGTTAACTCATGGACTGGGAGTGTATCTGGTGGAGGAAGCCTGCTTGCTGCCAAACTGGTGGGGAGTCTCAGCCCTTCTCTGTTTTGGGGGTCTCTTGTTAATTTTTCCTTGAAAGTAACATAGCAATGGATCTGTGTGATATTTTGAGAGCTTTGAGTCCCTCCTGCTGATCTTGGACAGCTTTTCCTCAGGTCACCCTTGACAAGTGTTTCTCTAACTCCTCCTTGGAAGGCTGGCAGTCCCCCCTAGACCCCCCAGAACCCCCAGTCCACCCCAGAAAATGGTTGCTGCATTGGTTCCAGGCTTACCCACCTTGGTTCTCCTGTGCAGGGAGGGGCAGGAACAAAAAGATGAGGCCCCTTTTACCCTAAAGAACAAAGGGTGAATGAACAAGGATGGAGGCACATTCTGAAATGTTTTGGAACTTGTTTTTCCACTTTAGTGGGAGGAGGGGGAGTAAAATAGAAAAGAGAGGTTCCAGGTCCATGTGTGGAAGAATTGAGAAGGGAGTGAGGTGCTAAAATGTGACAGAGCTACTTTATGAAGTTAAAACAAATGACACCATGCTTTCTCTTCAGGACTTTGATTGGTTTCTTCTCATTTCTTTCCTGTGGAAGTGTTAGGTTTTTAATTGAAAACATCTCTCGTGAGCAAAACACAACATTTTGACTGGCCTAGGCCTCAGACTGACCTTAGAGCACTGTCCTCTGGCTTGAACAGAATGCCCCACAGTGTGGTTGCCCACTTGCTTTTCTCTTGCAAAATAACAGCCTGTCAGCAACCCACGGCTGTTTTTGTATCAGAATGGAGCTTGGACTTTGCCAGCACAAGACAATGAAATGCAATAATTCAAGCTGTAAAATCCATCTGTTTGAGCACACTGAGTTTTTCCATGATGTGGAATTGCTTGTGCTTCCCATTTATATTTAAATTCATGCCTGTGGAGATACCTTCCTCTCCTGAAGCAGCAGAGCCTCCAGTTGCTGGCATGAGGAAATGACTGCGTACGAGCGCTTCTCAGAGCTGAGATCAGTGGCACAGGCTGCACCAAGCTTGTTCTGCACCATGAGAAATGCAGATAACTTGGAAATGGCTGGGGGAGGTCTGGGGGCCAAACTCCCACTGGTGTCGGTGGTCACCACTTGTTGGTGTTTGAAGTTCTCATGGACCAAAGCTCATGTAGAATTCCATGCTGTAGCCTGTTCTTCAGTGCAATAACCTCATTCCCTGGCCACACCGATGTCCCCTTGGGCAATGGTTTGCTGCTTTGGCTGTCTATCTACCTATGTGAGAAGAATAGGTTGAAAAAATATCTTTTCCTTAATTTAAGTCTTCTGCAGTGAGCATGGATCCCATCTTGGGCAACCTGAGTCTAAAGCTTGCAGTGGTGCAGGCTGGTGTTTGACTCGACATAGGAGGCTGGTTAAATTCAACTCTTCTATTTTTTGTCAAGGAAACCTCAAATGGCTTTCTCTATTGTGCAGCAGAGACAGATCCATCATCGGGCAGACAAGTAGGAAAGGAAAATGTGTAGATGTTTTCACATGTGCAGAAGCAATCAGCAAGAAGATATTCTAAGAACTGTAATATACTTAAAGGAGAAAACTCAGGAGGAATAGAAATCAAAAAATCCCTGTGTGGCCATCAGGTAGGACTAGCAGTGTGAGAAAAACAAAATCAAACCACTTCATGTTTTTTAGCAGTGTGTTTTATGAGCTAGAGAGGCAGAAAGGGAATGCAGGAAAACATTGGTGCTGGCACTGTCACTGAAATAGGGAATAAAACTCCTTAATGCCAATGTATCACCAAAAAGCAGATGTTACTTTATTATGGCTGGATGCATGTGGGATCTCTCCACCTACTGTGCATGCCATGGGGTATCTTGGTTCAAGTTTATATAGCTCTGTTACACACATGCACATTAGATTTCTGGGAATAGTTATACATATTCATTGTTTCCTGGAACTAATTAACATATTTGCATATTGATTATGCATACAGCCTGACTCTGAGGGGCTTCCATGGGGTCTTCTGGTGGTCAATGAAGATGTCTTGGTGGTCTCCTCCTGTTCTTGGCAGATCATTGAACTCCTTCACAGGTCAGCACCAGCTGCTTTCACATTAGTGAATCTGTGTTGCTTACTGTGAAGTTACTCATGGCTTAAGCATGGGTGCAAGAATGAAGAGGTAGGCACAACAGTGGCCTTGAAGTAAAACCTTCCTTTGGCTTGGTAGGCCATGGGGAATCAGCTTGCCAGTGCAGGGTAAGGACTGTAGGACTGTAACTCCACTCTGCATGGTGCAGCTGAGCTCTTTGTTGCACTCCTTCAGCTGAGGCTTTCGTGTCTCTCCCCTCTCCAATGGTGTTGCAATAGGATGGCAAGTCTACACTGAGGTGCCATCAGTGATGAGGAGATGGAGTCTGCAGGGTTGGGTAGTTGTGATTTCAGGAGATCTGAGCTCTGGAACATTAAAAATGAATGCTTTCAGCTGCTTTAATGCAGCAAAACACAAGTAGCTCTTGCTGAAGCAGGAAGGTGGCATCATGTGGGGACTTCTCTCCTTAGCAATTTCTTGGTTTAGATGATCTGTTAAGGACACAAAGCAAAACCCTGAACACATCACTTTCCACTTGCTGTAATGCTCCTTGCTTGTAATTATCTCTCGTTTGGAAGCACTTCAGTGGCTGGAGAACCACTTGGCACAGAACAAGGAGAAGAGCTTTCAGTGGGAAGGGGGCAAAACCAGCTTGGAACCTTCTTGATGAAGTTTGGGATAAGCCTCACAATAAAGATGAACAGCTTCCATGTTTTTCAATGTGCTATTCTATCACTACTGGAATAACAACTAAAAGCAAGCTTAACACTCAATGTCAGGTTAAAGGGAACAGTTACAGCAGTGTTGACCAGAAATGGGCCGGAAGAATTATGGGATTTGTTGGTCTCAAGTTTGTTGGGGGTGTTTGGAGTAGGGGATGAGGCTGCTTCATGTAATTTAATGGAAGTGTTTCCTTGTGTTCTGTCCCATCTGACATTCATGAGCCACATGCATGGAACAATTTCTGTGGGTGACTTTAGTGGTATCACTGACAGATACACAACCAACCCCATTTAAGTGTCTGGGACCACGTTGCCTTGGTGCAGTGTGGTCGTGTGCCAGGCTGGGATAGGACTCTCCAAGCAGTGGTTCCTCAGCCTCTTGCCAAGGCAGGAAATTCTTGTCTCCTCAGCTCCTCTCAAACTGCAGTAACCACAAAAGTTAAAATAAACTCGGAAAAAGGCATTTCTGAACTCTTCATTTTGCTGGGATAGCACAAGACAGATGAGTCTGGGCACATTCTGGTTCCTGTTACCATTTTCCATTTGAAATGGTTTGCAATGAAGATATTAAGAAGAAACTTATCCCCTTCCTGCTCCTAGCACAACACATTCACATTCCTAATGAACTTCCCTGCTGCCAGAGTTGTGTTGCAAAGGGTCCATTACTGCATGAGTGATTTCTCCTCACACCAAGGCTCTCCATTAAGCTGCGGTTTACAAAATAATTTTGGAAGCACTGGAGGCCACTGGGAGTTGTGTGTTAGCCCTCTTCAAAGCAAGGCAGACATCAGCTTCCCACTTAAGTCTTCTCTAATGTGTGGCTTCTGTGTGTGCACAAAGTTTCCCTTCCCTTCCTCTGTTACCTTGGTTCTGTTGGTAAAGACAACATCTGTGCCTTGGACTGTTGGTCTGATGCCTTTCATTGTGTGTATGTGTAGACAGGAGCTTTCTCTGCAGTAAAAATGTCAAACAGAGCTCATCCCACTTAAATTTAGTTCTATTTTGTTTAATGGATTTGACATACTGTGAATGTTGTGTTTCCTTTTGTGGGTAATGTATCCTGTAGGACAGATGAGGTTCTCTCTTTTAGCATTTACTCCTTGGGAGCCAGAGTGTGAGTGGATCCCTGGCACCTGGTGTGTACAGGAATTACCCAACTGGCTTTGGAGGCTGATCAGGTGCTTCACAAGAGCTGCGGGCAAGAGTTGATGTGGTTTCAGATACTTATTCATAAGTCAGCACTGAAAACTGTTTTGAAACAGATGCAATCAGTAAAGGAGAATAAATTTAATTGCTGCTTAATTTAGTGTTCAAGGCTTAAAGTAGCATTTGCAGGAGAGTGTGGAGGAGAACGTTGCCTTGTGGGTTGCAAAAGGGGCACCAAAGTGGTGCCAGCAGCAGCAGTTGGGTGCAGAATAACAGGAGTATTTTGGATGGCTGGGACATCACACGAGTGGCAGAGGTGTCTGGGGCTGCCACGGGTGCCAGAGCAGTGCAAGGGACACCCGTGGCCACTGAGCTTTCTGCCTGTGGGATGCGAGAAGGGATATTCCTGGGGTAGAAAGTGCCTGCAAACAAACCTGGGGGAGGTGTGACCAGATTGAGGAACTGCTCTGCTTGGTGCCTGAGCTGCAGGAGGAGGTGGGCAAACTGAGGAGTGTTTGAGAGTCTGAGGGGGAGATTGATCAATGGAGCTGTACTCTACCATCTGTGATGCAGGGAAGCAAACTCAGCATGGCTACTATGGAGACGGGTCCAGGATCTGCTCTGTGCCAGGAGGAAGGCAGCATCACGAGGGACAAGGAGGGGTGGAAGGATGTTACAGCACAGAGCAATAAGAGAAATCCCTCCTCACCCTTTAAGTTAACCTTACAGGATAGGTACCCTGTGGGGATGTGTATGCACGAGGGGTTTAGGACTCTGAGGGCTCGGGAGTGGGTGACAACCAGGCACTGACCAGTGTGTAGTTCTGCTTTTATTTGTATCAGTGGGGAACAGTATCCTCTATAATTTCTACTTCATAACAGTGCCTGTGCTTACAGGGAGCAGTTTCTCCCTTTAATAGGATTGGTTTTGCTTCCCTCCTGCCCACACTTGGTGCTCAGTTTGGGCCCCTCTTGCTGCCTTTAGCAGCATCCTTGTAGGGCTGCTCAAACTGGAACCACTTTCAGGCATGGATTCAGAGCCCATGCAGATGCACAGGGGTTTATTTTTAAAGCTGTGGATGTTTGCAATTATATTAAGTGTGAACACATGCTTTCTCCTTGTGAAAAGAAAGCACTAGCCCTTAATGAGATTTATTCTTCCAGGTCTGAAATAAATTAAACATGGCAGTGTGAGCCTTTTCTACAGCAATGCAGTGAAGCTGTAAATATTTCTAAAATGATCTAATTCTTTTATACTTCAGGCAGTGGCACTTCCCAGTGTTCTCCTTTTAAGGCTTCTTCTCCACCCAAATTCCTCTTCCATGTAGTCAGTGGTGTGGTTTTGGTCCTCTCTGTTGGCAAAACCCAGGGTGTTTCCTCCTGACAAAAGCAGGTTAAGAGGGAAGCTTGAGGTCAGAGCCAAGAGAAGAGTTGCATGATGGCTTTGGGGACATGTTGGTTGATTCCAGCCTGAAATTTCTCATCCATACAAGGTCCCTGGTTTCTAGAAGCTGTAAACATTCTGGACAGGAGGCAGTGTTGCTGGTTTCTCTTTCCCTTCGTTTGAGCTGCAGACAGGATTTAAGGTTGTGGAGAGTCAAGTTCCCAGGTGATGCTCTCTCCTAAGGCCACAGCTCCTGAAGGCTCCATCTCCTCAGGTTGCTGTGCAAGGCTCAGCCTCCTGTGCCCAGGAGAGGAGGTGGTGAGGGAGGAATGGCAGGAGGCTGAGCTCTAGCCCTGACCTTACACATGGCACGTATCAGCACCAGGGATGCCTATTCAAGCCTGGGCAAATTATTCAAATCAATCTGTGCCTGAGTTTCTGGTCACTAAAGTGTAGTTAGAAGCTTCCCTTTTGTCCTAGTTCAGACTGCTCTAGCTGTAAGCTCCTCGGGGAAGAAATGTGTACCACAAACCAGTGACTTGCTGGGAAGGTGACAGGCAAGATGAATGTGAGTGAGCTGTGGAGCTTAGAAGCTTGGCTTGTATTTCTCCTCCAAGCCAGGAAGGCTCCCAGCTGTTTGCACATCTGGGGACTGTGTATGTGGTTAGATTTGCTGTTCATTCTTGCACGTGAGATGGCTGGAAGAAAATTGCTCTGACTGTCTCTCCCTCCTGCTGAAAGGTCCAACACGACACTACTTGTCTCGAGTATCAGCTCTTGTCAATAAAAGTTTAGGTTGTCTAAAGAGTGATCCTACCACAGGGCTTGAGTGCCTGCCAGGGCTTGGAGCAGCAGAGATGCTCCTGTGATCAGTGAGAAACAACAGGAGTCCAAAGCAATAGGCAAAGATTTAGGAACCACATTTGCAGGAGGCTCTGGGATCTTAAGAGTGAGTTTTAAAGAGGACAAAGACACTTTCTGGGATGTCACTTACTTGCAATGAGTAACTTGATTGATGCTGGGCAAATCTCTCACCTGGTGGCAAAGATGAAGTGTGGTTTTAGCAGAAGGAACCCCAAATCCACTGCTTTAACTTTTTTGGCTTGTACTTGAGAAAAATGTTTGGATTTTTTTAACTTATTAGCTATTAAGTGTGCATCCCTAGGGTGTTCTTTAAAAAACAGCTTTAATAGCTTGATTTTAGATGGCTGTTAAAAGTAATCCGTCAAATTAGGTTTTTATACTTTCCTTATGAAGATTTGTGAGTGTGTCACAGACAAGGTTTTTGCAACCCCCTGCACAATTGACTCCCTTTATGTGTAAATGATTGCTAAATTTAAATTAATTGTCTGGGCTCTTAGTGAATGGATTTTCCATTGGCTGTATTGTGTGAGAAACACTTGCATCCTTTTGCTGGTTTTGAATTTTCATCCTATTCAACTCCTGAACTCCAGGTCAAACCAGAAAACCGATCTGCCTATTGCTTCTGTGTTATTTTGATACAATGTATCAGTGTTAAGTGGTGTTATGGTTCTTCCCACTTCCCTAGGTAAATTTCAAAGGAATTTGAAGAAAAGCTTTGAGTCTGCCTATTGCTTGTGTTATTTTGATACAATGTATCAGTGTTAAGTGGTGTTATGGTTCTTCCCACTTCCCTAGGTAAATTTCAAAGGAATTTGAAGAAAAGCTTTGAGTCAATATTATCCTTAGTTACACAGTTTGTTGCAACATGGGAAAGTATCAGAGAGCCACTGGGCTGGGCAGGCTGCAGTCAGACCTTGCCAGCTGGGTTGGTGTGAAGTGTTGGTTGGATGCAGCCTGGGGATAGTCAGTGGCTCTGACAGCTTCATGGGCAGCCAGAATCCACCTTTCCTGCAATATTAGATGTATGACTCCATCAGAGGGAGCTGGGTATTTAGTCAATCTGCGTAAACCATCATTTTTTCATCTGTCTGCCTTGCTGTAAGAACCTGTAATAATCTCAGTGCTGTAATAATCTCAACTCAGACTCCTTTTCCTTCTAGGCACCACTAAACTGCTTTACGAGTCTTTGCAGTTTGGCTTGTCACTCCTTGCCTATAACCCATTTCTCTTGGCTGACTTATTGTCTACCCAGCTCAGGGGCTGACCTCATCTCTCTGAATTGGTTTCTTCCTCCAGAGTTTATCCTTTGTGCTCAGGTGAAATCTCCTGGGCACACTGCTCACGCAGGGATGCTCAGCTTGTTGAAGAGCAGTTCTGCTGCCCGGGACTGACCTGGGGTCAGGCATAGCCTGTTGAGATGCAGTAACTGGAACACTTAACTGGGAACTGTACTGTATTGACAAAGATTCTTTATAATTTGTTGGGGCCTTTTTTTGCAAACAGGTGCTAATAATTTGGCACTCAATTTCCATTTAAATGGAGGCATTAACCTCGGGAGTCCCATGGAGGCTGGAGTGTGAAGTTAAACACAGTCCTTATCACTGCACTGCTTTACGCTGCTGGAGGTAAATACATTCAGATATCTCTCAATGAGTCATTTTTCTTTGTGATGCCTTTCTCCCCTCTCCCACCTCCCCAGCCCAAGCAGGAGAAAAGCCCTTATTCCTCTATACTTCTCTGCCCTGGGCCCAAACACTTCAACAAATGTCTCTCCAGATGTCTGAGTCTTGCAATGAGGCCATCAGCATCCAAGGTGAAAGAAAGTATCTGTGACAGTTGTGCTCAATTCTCCAGCTGGATTCTAGCAGGGCTCCTGGGAAACCAAGTTGTCACTGCCAGCAGCAGAGATGCAGGCTCTGGCTGTGGCAAAGAAGCAGGATGGGCAAGTAGGTAAAACATGTGGCTCCCAGATCAGGAAACCTGGGCTTCATTAGCTGAGATGGTAGGCTAGCCATGTGCAGCCGTGCTGCAAGGGTGGCATCCCAGGGCAGGGGATTCTGTCATGCTAAGACCTGGTGGCATGTGTGAGTTCTTCTCCAGCATCCCAGGATGCTCAGTGCTCGAGTCAAGGGAAACCAAGGCAGGCACAGATGGTGTCAAAAGGAGTTGCAGGAACTTCTAGTTCTTGTGTCTTTTTCCATTCCTATGCCAGATGCTCTTTCTCTTTAGTCTGGGGGCATGATGGGGCTCTAGCTGACCTCTGTAATCCCTCCCAGCCCTGTCTCCTGTGGTTCCAAGGTCCTGCCAGCCCAGTGTATCTCCCATAAGGGGCTTGTCCCATGGAGGCAGCTGATGTGGCTCTCTGCCTGCAGCATCTGCAAGGGGCAAACTCTGCTCTGCATGTGCTGACATGTGGGCAAATCCCACATCTCTAAATAATACAAATTAGTGTCTCCACTGGGGCTTATCTATGCTCAAGGGAGCTTTCCATTCTCCTTTGAATCCCTTGACAGATGTTTTCTAAAAAGGCCCTAACTGAAGCCAGCTGCTTGCCCTTTCCATTGGTTTTCTCATTCTGATGGAGTTTGTTTTGCTCTGGCACCAGTTCCCATCCCATAACTACTGGCTTCGCTGACACAGATGCCATGTAAGGAATTAATAGACCTCTGAGGGGGGAAAAAAACACTCCAAATCTGATTGTTGCTTCAAACTGTACAGTTAGCTTGGGTGTGTTAGGTTTTGGTCAGAGGAATGAGTGTTTTTTCCTTGCTGACCTGCACTAGATATGTAGCTGCCTGTTTTACACTGACCATGCTCAAGGGTTCAGTCGTGCAGGCTCTTGGGTGAGTTCCTTACACCTGCCTGAGTAACCTGGCCCAAAGACCCCACTCCTGTCCATGCTCCATACAAAGTCTGGACTTGAGAGAGCCCGATGCCAACCAAGGTGGTCACAAATGGCTGCTCTATGGGGAGGAGGAGGCTCTCAGTCCTTAGGTGTTGGGCTCATGGCTTACTCTACCTGAGTAAGGTAAGACAGCAGTGTAGAGAGAGTAGGTGCTGTCTCTGGAGGAAGAGGACTCAAGTGATCAGTCTCTACCTGCCCAAATAGCAGTATCTCAAGGGGTAGAAAACAGCATTCAGGCTGCCAAGGTTGGAGTGGAAACCTTTCTTGTAGCCCTGATAGAAGCTGCCTCCAGCCTGTTCTCTTAGGGGGATAAAGCCAGGCCAACAGTTTCACTGCTTGCAAATTCTTGGCATGGCCATGCTTCCTGGGGAGGTTTGAGACAGTCCCTTCCAAAACCTTCACTGTGAAAACCCAAAGACAGCTGGAGCCAGGGCCATGGGGCTGTGCCAGGACTTTGTGGGGTTTTCCTTCTCCTTGCCTGCTTTATTGCTGTCTGTAATGGACACCATCTCAAAATGAACTCGGGGGTGTTGGCAGGCAGGAGAAATGCACTCTGCTGGTAGGGCTGAGGAAGGAGTGTGGTTCTGAGGTTGCAGCAGTGCAGAAAAGTGCTTCTGGGCTCCTGCGAGATCTGTCTGTCCCCAGACAAAGGCTGTGAGCAATCGCAGGAGGTTCTTGCTGTGTGGAGCCAAGCTGTCCATCACTTTGATGTGCAGATTAGTGACTAGGTTAAACTGGAGCCAAGGGAGCCCTTGCCATAATTGCTGCATTTCTCCAGTCCGTAAGATGCAGTGATCTGCTTATGGAAAATGATGATGGCCATTATTTTTAATGCAGGAGCATTCAGAGGCCCTGGTGCACCGAGTGTTACACTGAGCCAAAAGGCAATCGCAGTCTTCAAAAAACATATGGTCGGTCCTGACAAATACTCTGTCTCCACCTTGGCAGGATTCTTTCCCTGGGCAGAGGGGTTGGAAGGACTCATTTCATGTTGTTTCTCAGGAGTCAGAAATGGCTCCATCCTGTCTCCTGTCATCCACAGTCCTTTCAGCCCTCCAAATCTCAGCGAATGAGCAGATAAGTAGTAGAAGCCTCCCCCTGCATCAAGAAAGTGCTGTTATCTAAATAGAAAAGGACCTTTTGTGCTACAAATGTCTGTGGAGGAAAGCAAACAGGAGAGGGAATCTCCTCCAGCAGAGATGAGACTGCATCGTATGCTGACATCCACTGAACTGATTTTTATAAGTGGGGCACTTTAATATCTTCATTTTTAAGCAAATATTTGGTGGCTCACAGATAAAGCCTCGGGAGCTCAGTATGCAGCATCATCTGTGACATTGCAGAGCCCATCAGGTAGAAGGATTTTGTCAGGAAACCTTTAAAAAAAGCAGTTCCTGAATTGAAATTCTCAGACATGAGGTTTTTTCCTCCTCCTCCTCCCCAGAGCAAAAGGGAGCTTTGATGCCAGAGCCGAGGACAAAACAAGCAGGAACGTGTGAAGAATTAAACATCTTGACAGTGCTCCTGTCTCTCCCAGCTGCAGAACTCAGTGCTCTGCTCAGCCTTTGCAGCCCCTGTGGGTGGGGACAAATGAAATTCACTTCGATCTGAGGCCAGCAGGGACAAGAACTGGGCTGTACCACATGCTGGTCTCAAGAGATTCCTTCTTGCTGGTTGTTCTCCTGCCTCTTTTTGGAGGAGAAAACCGAGATGACAAATATTTGGGAGAGACATAATGTGGGGACAGATCCCACAGTCCTGGAGAGAGCTCAGGTCTCTGTCTGCTGCCTTATCCTCAGTGCTGGATGCCTGCAGTAGGTGCTGTAAATACAGGTCTTGGTTTCCTTTGAAAGAGAGAGGAGGAGGGGATTTGTTATCAATTGAGGTATCTCTGTTCTGAGAGGGATTAAAGAAAAATTCCTTGGTAGCATTTAGAATTGTGTTCCAGACACCACAGGCTCAATGCCACTGCAGGCTGGGATAGGGTGGGGTTGGTACTTGTCATGTGGGAAATCGAGTAGGAAAGAAACTGAAAAGCCAAGCTGGTGTGCAGCAAGAGGTGTCCAGGGCTCCATGGCAATTCTCCATCGGTTGCAAAGGGAAATGGGCAATGACACTTCCTTGGACTGCTCTTGGAAAGCTTGCAGGTCACCTCTCAGCTTTGGACCTCCTTCACAGCATAGATATGTCTTGGGGGGGGATTCTGGCCTTGGGAGGCAGAACAATGGTGAAAAGTCCAGAGAGTTCACAAGGAGAGAGAAATGGATAGAAAAACTTAGTGTGAGATCAGCAAATGAAAAGTCAACCACTTGACCTTCTTTGAACTTATTTCAGATCCATCGGGCATGGAGAAAATTGAGACTATAACTCAGATTGCCCTGTTGGTCACATTACCATTTCCATTACACTGGGCTGTTTGTCTTAATTGAGCTGGAGCCTGTCCTGTGACTAATTGTCAGGTCACACTGGCCCTAAATTAAAGAACAGTGTGGTTTGGTTTTTTACTTTTTAACAACTTGAGTCCAGTTATTGGCACATTTCCTCCAAAAATCTGTCTTTTGTCTAGACAAGCTAACTAGCATACCAAGTTCAAACCAACCTCCATTTTTATTATTGAGATGGTTATTTATATTCCAGCAGTGCCTACACATAAAATGGCCCTGGAGACCAGTCTGAGCAGTGAAGAGTTCACAATATAGACTGAAAAATGTAAGCAAATAGTATTACAGTTACAGGTACCACAAGCCCCTGCTCGCCCTCCCTGTCACTGCTGTGTTCCCATCGAGGGGAGCTGTGTTTCTCCTATGCTCTTTGTTTCTATTTGTTTTCTCTGCTAGTACATCTATCTAGCTATTCCCTCAATAGATGGAGATGAATAGTAACATCACACCCATTAAGATATGATAAATACTTCAGACTGAGAGGGTTTGAGATCGCTTTGTCAGGCACTGACAGCACGGGCTGGAAAGGGAATAGCAGTAGCTGGAAAAGCAAGAGCAAAGCTCCCTCTCCAGCAGCAGGCAGGGAAGAAGGTGGAAATGCAGTGTATGTGTGGAATATGTGCAGAAACACTAAGTGCTCCTGTAAATCTGCTGGCTGGGCTCTCACAGTATGGAGCTTTTAAAGAGGAAAAAAACAGGGAATCAAGTAAGTGGTGGATTCTGTTCCTAAATTAAGTCTTACAGAATGTCTTTAAAAACGGACCAGTGAATAAAGGGCAGTGGATGGGGGAAGCTGCTTATCATGAAAAGGAACTGTTTAATCTAGTAATATGGATTGTTCAGTTCATTAAACAAATCCAAAGCCACTCGGTTTCCTTGGTAGCATCCTCATGCCCCTGCAAGGGTGTTGTGCACAGCACTGTTACTGGGATGTCCATCAGAGGACAGGGTGGAGGGGAGCTGGTGGCTGCCAGTTGGGGAAAGGCAGGCAGTGCCCCCAGGGCAGCCAGGCATAGCTCATGCTCATGGGCTCCAAGGCTTTGACCTCCAGTAGCAGCTTTTGGTGGCTCTCTGCTCTCTTCAGGAGGCTTCGTGTGAAGCCTACAAAGATCTGTGGTATGGCATGGGTATCTACTACAAATTCTCCCTTGCCAGCCCCACCTCATGACTGCTTGGACAGAGCAGGAGCAGTTTGACTTCTCTCTGGGCCAGAGCTGTAAGACGAGCAGGAATTGTCATTCTATGAATCGGTGCTGATTTCGTGGAGTCCCTGTTCTCTGATGGTGCTTTGTGGTGTTATTACAACTCTGCTGAGTTCTGTCTGACACCTTCAGTTCCCAGCTGTCTCTGGGATAAGCTGGTCCCTGCTGCTTTGAGACTCAGCAGAACTGTTTATTATCTGGGGAAGCCTGGTGTTATGTTTGGCCTCAGCCTCACTATCTTTAGCTCTCCATTGGGAGAAAAAGGGAAGAAATACGCAACTGAAGATAGGGCTGGAAAAAAAAAGGCAAACTTCCTGGCAGATTACATGCTGAAGATCTGCCTGAGCTATGTAAATGGTGCTGGCATTTCCTCCTGGAGCTTGCTGTGCTACATAACAGCAGCAGCCTCTTTCTCTAGCCTGGCAGAGCTGGGATCCAGGTTGTTATTAGCCTGATTTCATAGAAGTCACTCTAAAGGTGGAAGGATAAATAAAGAGTAGTATTTCCCTCCGGCCAGCATTAGGGCAAGCCTTGCAAACTGGTTGCCACAGTGAGCAGCAGCATTGACAGGTCCTGTGCTGGACAAAGAGGTTCTCTGCTCCTTGTTTCACCTGCTGCAGTGGATTTCATTAGGGAGTCTCCCTCTGGGATAGTTTGATGCAAGAGCTGCCACTGCACCTGGATAAAACTCTCTGGCTGTAGCTAGGAGCTATCAGGAGTGTGCATAGACAGGGAAAAGAATTTCACATGGGGGAGGTTTGTCATCTCCTACCTCTGAAATATACTACTAAATGATGCTGAAGTGAGCTACAGGCTCCTGGATCCCTTGCTGCTTTTTCTTACAGAGAATGATATGTGGGAGGGATTTGTCTTCTCTCTTATCCTGGATCTGCCCCACACATTGCCTAGGAGTTGTGGGCCAGCAATTTGGGGCTTGGATTGGTATTCAGTGCTCAGCTTAGTGGCCTGCAGGGTGGAATCCCCACTTGATCTTGGAGGCTGGGGACATTGGATAAATGTGTGATGCTGCTTGCTTTGCCATGCCAGGTGAAGGACCTCACCTTGCTGTGCTGTTTAGAGCTCAAACCACTCTTGTCCTTGCAGCTCCCTGTTTGCATCTGGCACCAGAGTACACGTGAGGGCAAGTGCTGGTTATTCTTAGTAAGCCCGTGGTCTGAGCAGGCAGCTATTTCCTACCTACACCCCCTGCAGGCTTTGTAGTCAGTCCCATTGCATTTGTGTTCCTCACCAGAGAGCTTGTCATACTCGAGCAAACAGAGGCTTCCCCAGGGCAGGACGGAGGCTGCAGGAGTTATCTGAGAGCACCCTTTATGGTTAAAGGGCTTTGGCTTGTAATTATTCTCTCTAAATTACACTTTCATTTAAAATTAATATTAGGAGGTGGCTGGCTAATGATTCTTTCCCTTTGATTATTTATAGGCTAATGATTCTTTCCCTTTGATTATTTATAGGGCATTTACTTTACATTAGCTGTGGCTGCCAGGACAGGTTCCAGGCTTAGCAGCTCTGAAGCAAGGATTGCCAAGCCCTTGTCATGGCTTTCAGTGAGGAGGCATCACTGTGCTACTGGTGGGAACCGAGGGAGGAGGGAGTGTGGGCGAGAGCCTATGGAATTCCTCCTTCACTGCTAAGTACTCAAAGATGTCTACAGGCAAACAGTCTGCTCAGAGGACACATCAGAAACAAGATGAAGTAGGGCTCCAGTTCCTCTAGTGCAGATCCAAGTGTCAGTCCCACTCAGAAGATGATACTGGGCATGCAGGATACTGTGGAGATAAGGCTGAGGTAGAAGGGACCTCACTGCACAGGGCCAGGAGCAGCCAAGGGAAGTCACTAGAGATGGAGATGGTCCATTTGGTGCCCAGAGTTTGTGTTCTGCCATAGGCGTCCTCTGGGATCTGGTGTGAATTATTTAACTTCTTACAGCTTTTGTTTCTGGCTTATAAAATGAGGATAAAACTGCATTACTTTCAGAAGTGTTGCGAGGGGAGTGTAATTGATATACATGAGGCAAGCTAATACTCCAGGGGAGGGGAGGGCAGTATGTGCCTTGAGTAATGAACATCTGTCATCTCCAACACTGAGAAAGTTAACAGGAATATAGAAATGAGGTACTGATGCATACCCAGATACTTAAGGAGCTATCTACCTATTCACACAAAACAAATTAGCACCTGATGTGTGAAGTATAGGGGCATTCATTCTGACAAACAGATTTATTTTTTTTACATAAAGGATATTGCTTAATACATGGATGCAGTCATTTGCAGGATTAGGTAATTAACTGTGCCATTAAAACCGAGTTGGGATCATTGAATCAAACCAAGAACACCAAAAAATTTAGAATTGGGTATTACACACAGGCAGCCCAAGGCAAGGCATGGGCTTTACATTCCTAATGTCTGTCATTCCTGTGCTTGTGATGTGCCAAAGAACTGACTTTCTCCAAACTTCCTGGAACAATATCAGCACTGACACCACTGCAGCTTCAGCTGCTGAAACAGCTGCTGTTTTCTTGCACCTTGCTCTCAGTGGCAAACACTTGGTGGAACAATCTTTGAATCAAAGGATAAAAAAAGAATATTAAAAAAACCCCAGATACTCAATAATACCTGCTTGAGCAACTTTCAATGTCAAGTATTCTGCCGTGAAGTTTTGCACTGGGATGAGGCCAAAAAGCCATCTCGTCTTCATCAGGGCGACACAGGCAACCCAGGTTAGCTGTGCTCTAAATAGGCTGTAATAAAACAATTCAGTTTTATATCTGACATGATCCACCTTCTAAAGGGCTTTGATCCCATCCTAATGAGATGAAATAACTGTGACCAAATGCTTCTGGCTTGGACCTTGCTCTCTGCTGTCAGGATGTTGCATTAAGAAAAAAGTTTTGCAGTGCTCCCTCCCACTCCTGCCCATTCCTGTTTGCAATGAGGTTGCTTATGTGTACATGAGATTGCACTGTGTACAAGATAAATGGAATGCATTTGTTGGTGTCAACGTTAGTATCAACCTTGTCCCTCAGGATTGATGGCACAGAGCATCTTCAGCCTGCTCTGCCGCCTCCTAATGCGTTGGCTGCGTCTCTAGCAGGTCCCTGCTTTGGGATGTGACTCCATCCATGCTTTCCAGACTTGTTCCCCCACCCCCTGCTTCCTGCTGCTCCATCAAGGTGACATACCTCCCTCTCCAGCCACTTGTCAAATCAGAGGGGGATTTCTGGGAGGCTTTCTGCAGGGCTGGGCTGACTTACACCAGTGGATCTTGCTCCAGGAAGCTATCCCAAGTGTACATTGATTAATCCTAGTCTACAAGATCCTGAGCACTTTTATATATATATATCTTTTTTTATATATGATTTATTAGCCTTCACCTGAAGGGAGATAGATCCTTTAAAAAGATCAAAACTCAGTAAAATAGTTCATTGCATGAATCTTGTGAAAGCCACTTTACCCATTACCGCCCCCCCACACCAGTGGTTTCAGCTTCATGACAAAGCTTCTCCCCCCACTTGTTTTTGTCCTCACTGAAGCCAGACAGGGGCTAAGTGGAATGCTTAGAAACAAGAGCATGGTCTGTTGAAAGTAAATGTGAGTGGGCAAAATCCTTCACAAGAGAAGAGGTCAAGAAACTGTCAATAGGAAAGTCTGTCAAGGTGGCAACTTCCTCAGGTTTGATTCCTATGAATATGTCCTGTCTGATCAGCTTTACATCTTCAGGCTATTATTGAAGCCTATTGTGTTGGAAACCATTCTCCAAACTGAGAAAACGCCTTATTACTTCTCAGGCCCTTTGTGAGGGCCATGGAGTAGGAATGTTTTGTATCTGGGATGAACCATGGCCTCTGCTCTCTTCCTGACGCTGAAGAGATTGTTCTCTGATTTGGACACACTTCAGTGGACACTTTTTAATCATCTTTTTTTTCTCTGGCCGTAGTTCTTTTGTAAATGTTCTTTTTCATTTTCAAGCCTTAAAGATAGTTTTGGAGATAAGTTTATTTGTCTCCTGCTTTTTGAAATTTATAGATGGGTTTTTGTTCAATTTCCTTAGTGCAGTTTGCACCTGAAGTCAACCGGACAGGTGAGTAGAGCCAGAGAGAGTGGTGGATCACTGAGAGGTGAGCTAGCGAGCAGATGAGGCTCCCAGAAAACTTGGTTTCAGCACAGAAATCCAGCAACAGCTTTAGTTTATTCAGCCAGATGACTCAAACTGAATTAGTCTTGAACTCCAATTCTTGTGCAAACTCTATCAATTTATCTGCAATTAACTCATGGCTCTTGCAGCATTAATGATTTTTCCTTGGGGAAAAGAAAGGCAGCAGTTCATGGAGTCCTGCTTTTAATTCTACAGCTCAGCAAACTGCCAGCTCTTGACTCTTTCTTCTCATGCCTACTAGCAACAAAAAATCTCTTCCTTTGTTAAGTTTTATTGTTTATGCTGCATTGAACAATAACAGATGTAAGAGTTAAGGCTGCAGGTGCACGATCATGTTATTGCCACCTCATGTCTGTGTCAGATGAGATGTAGTGATTTTATGGGTTGTAACCCTGGACAAACAGGGTTGGCTTATGAGAAAAAAGGTTTAAGTTAAGCTCAATTATCTCTCCTTTGCCATGGACCAGTGGGATGCACACAGACAGGTACTGAGGGTTACTTAAAGTGTGTTAATTTGTTTAGCTGGATGCATGTCTGAGTGTCATGTGGGATTTCATATAATGCAGGAATTATTTCCTAGCTAGGATTTAGGCTCTGTATGTAAATGATAGAGAGAAAAACACTCAACCTAACTACTTGGGACAAGCCTGCACCTCTCACAGGCTGTATGAGCCATCAAGGTTTAGAATTCACACACCTAGTTAAGCATTATGAAGGCATTTAATTCTTTCCCCATCTAATTAAATTTTGGTATTGCCTATTGTGTTCAATAAAGACAACATTCTCTGGTGTGCTCGAAGATAAAACAAGGACCCAAGTCACAGCTGTGAAATTTTGGAAGGTTTTGTGATTTCCATCTGTCCTCCTTGCCTCTGATTCTGTGCTGCTGCTTCAGCTTTGCTCTCCTGAATTCTGGCACTGTGCAGTGGCCAGGGATTGTTTGTTTATTTTGCCCTCACATTTAGTATTGATTAATATTTATCAATGTTAAAAGAGACTTTGCGCTTGGAGGAAAAAAATTCCTGTTTTCCATGTGACTTACATTACCTCTCACTGGACTTTGTATCTAAATAGCAAGAGGTCCTGAGAGGCTTTGCCTGCAAGAACGGGTGGTGGTCTGCTCTGGACATGGGCTTTAGGGTATGTCAGTTAAGCCATTTGCATAGCTGGTGGGTTTGTATCAATATGCCTGGAAGTAGGGATGGAACCCATATGGTGCTGGCCACACAAATCAGACCCCGAGCTCCAGTATCTACTGGAGAAAATGCAGCTTTTCGACACTATTATTTATGCAAGTATCCAGACAAGAAACCCAAACAAAGATTTTGTTCTATCCAAGTGACTGTGGTTCCATCTTAGAAGTTTCAAGTGTTGAATTTGATTAAAACACTTTATTTTGATTGACCACCTCTGGGTCTGTCAGCCTCTTTAGGGAGATCTCTGCAGATAAAAATTCAACTGTTGTGTGTATTTTGGCACTAAGGGCTTTGTGCCTTAGCAGGAACGAGGTGCCCTTTGGGGTCTCATAGTTAAAAAAAGTAAATTAAAGGACCCTTATAGGAAGGGAACACTGATAATCAGAGGAGAAGCTAAGTCCTTTCAGCACAACAGCAGGAAGATCTTTCTACACAAAGCCTCTGCCTGGCACAGGGGAAGATAGTCCTTGCAGGAGCTGGTCCTCTGCAGCTGGGAGGTTCTTGGCAGCCGATCTCTGTGCTGCAGTGGCTGGAAGGGAGTGCTCTGGGCTAACAAACTGGCTGCAACTCCTATCTACCTGTATTGGTGCTGGCAGAATTTTGAGTCCCTTTTTCTGTGGCTTGGGGATTGTTTTCCTTGGGCTTTTATTTTTTTATTTTCCTCCTCTCTTGCCTTTGTGGTTTGGTTTTCCCTGAAATAGAAGCATCTGTGGCTGGTCTCTCTCTCTCCAGAGAACCAAACCTGTTTTTTCTCCTTTTCTGGGCCAGATTGAGAAATTGCTGTTCAAGAGTCCACATAGCTCCTCGGGTGAAGTCCTGACTCTACAGACACCAGATTTCTAAGAGACTTTAATGGTACAAATATTTTCTTGAGTGGGTCTGGTACTTCCCCTCGTTCTTGCAGTTAACTAGTAGAGAAAGTAAGGCAAGAGATGTAGGGAAAAGTCTGTAAAGGACTCACACAGACCACCAGTGCCAGGTTCCTGCTCTGTATTGTTGTCTGGAGGAGATTCTAATTCAAAGTTGCTTCTAGCTGTTGAGTTTAAATTCTGTGAAGAATTACTCTGTGCAGAATCCTCCCTACCCTGCCTGCATCTTAATTTAGCAGAAATGTAGCTTTTGGCCTGCCACTTATTTATTTTGGTTTTAAGAAAGGAAAAAGTAGAAGAAATGGAAATGGGCTGAGTACTTTTTCTTGGGGTTCATTGTTCTGCTGCCTTGATAGGAAAGTTTGCCCCTAGGAGAGGAGATTGTACTGTTCTTTCCTTGGCAGCTCTTTCCTCCCCTCCACATCTCCGTCCTTCTCCCTGCATCATATCAGAGCTGGCTGGGGAGCTCAAGCCAAGCAAATATTGTTTCCAGAGGATTAGATTAGTTATGTCATTCTTGCTTGTCATGGGTTGATTCTTTCTGAAAGGCCAGCCCAAGAGTTGTTTGTGCAGGCTGGAGATAACGGAGAGCATCATGCTGTGAGTTTGCACAGGCTCCTGTGTGGTGACGGGGCCAAACAGCCCCATGTCACTGGGAGCCCCAGCAAAAAACAAAGGAAACAAGCCCCTAATATCACCATGCCTCAGATGCTTCCCACATGGGTGATGAAATGTCTGTTCTGATGAAGGGGAACACAGGACAAGAATATCATAAGATGCCTTTAAGAGCTGTTTCTGCCTTGAAAAAAGTAGGAATGCCATAAATTTTGTGTGCCTACTTGTGCTAACTGGAATGAAGTGAAATATTCCCATCCAATAAATTTACATGTATTTCTGTAAAGACTTATGATGGTGAAACTAGTGTCATTTGCTCTTCAGTGAACAAAGGGTGTCCTGGTTCTCCCTGGGGTGCTGCTGCCAATAAGCATTCGTAAATCAGGACGACAGAATTGGTTAAGCCAAAGCTTACATTTTAAGGGAAGATTTGTTGTACTTATTCAGGGATATTGGGATTCTTATCACGCTGACCTAGTGTACAAAGGACAGTCTGAAAAATGGGGGGGAAAAAGCTGGTCTCTAATTTGTGTCACTTTTAGTTAAGGAGCCTGAGGGAAACAAAGGGAAAAGCAGAGACACTTGGATATCCACTTGCATGGATCCATGTTCTGAGCAGGCTTTTGTCAGACTTGTCAGATGACCGAGATCTCTGGGTGACACTGACCTAAGAAAGAAACACACTTCAACAATTCAGCTGTGTCACAGTACTCATTTTTGTAGCATTATTCACTTGGAGCCTTGAGACTTCCAGAATTAACTGGTGGGGAAATGGTGCTTCATTCTGCAATAAAAATCTGCATGAGCCTCTGCATCTGACTTGCAAACACTGAGCATCTGGTTCTCCAGGAGACTCAGCAGAAGCTCTGGAAGGGAGACTGAACATTTCAAACTCAAAGCATTAGCAGATTTCTTGTTGAAATACTGAAAATGATAAAACCTGCACAGTGTGACAAGGGTAGTATAGTTATTCCTACTTGGTAATTGGGAGCACTGGGTAATTAGGGTGTAAATAAGGGGTCTTGTGCTGATCTTCCTCAAAACAGGTATGCAAAACCTGTTAATGCAGGGAGGAGGCATCCCTAATGTATCCAACTGCACTTTAATTGAGCATCACTTTAAGCTAGTGCCAAGTCAAGAATTCTATTTGGATATTCAAGGCTGTAATGGCTCTGCAGACCAATTAGTAATAAAAGTGGAAATGTGATGTTGGAAGAAATGCTGTGCAAGGCAAGGTGTTTGTCATGCTTCCTTTCAGAGGAGATCTATTTAAGAGAAAGCTGGAGTGTGTGATTCACTGCCTCAGCCCACCCAGGCAGCTGTTACTTGACCCAGTCATTGCTTTATGGATGCTCATTTGAAAGCCATGTGTAAACAGAGGGCTATTCAGATGGGGGGGATTAGCACAGCCAGGCTCATGGGATCATGGAGGTTCACTGGGTGTGAAGATGATCTGCAGCTGATTAAGATCAGCACAGATTCACTGCCTTGGCCTCAGGTGGTATGGGAAGGCTGAAGGAGGGTCTGTGGGTCCACAGTATATGCAACCTGCTTAAAAGGTAGCTCAAAAGCTAGGATTTAGTGGTTTTTCTATCACTTTCTGTCTTCTGTTCATAATTAAACAATTCAGCTTTAGCTTTCCTATCTGCCACTCCATACAGCATTCTCCTTTACCCATTAAGTTCTGCTTTAATACATTTTAGCTGCAAGAGCCTTCAGTCATCACATTTGTTTTCTCCCAAGTCTGAAAGTTCATTTAGATTGGAGTTTGAAGTCTCCCAAAGTGGAGTTAACTGCGAGGAGACTGGTGGAATACTGGAGACACACAGGATCTGGCAAACAGAACCCAGGCGTTGGACTTCCTAGCACAAGGCAAAGCATGCTCAGCCCCTTACATATGTTCCTTTGGAATGCAGATTCTGAGAGAAAAACAAACTAATGTTCCCTAGTGAGCAAAGCTATGAATAGGGATTTCTGTGTAATCTTGAATCTTCACCCTGGTTTTTTTAATCAATTGATTTACTCCGAGCTGCTCCCCTAAAGGCTAATGAGGCAGTAGAGAGATTTATGAATTATATTTTCCTAGCTCTGATGGGACTCTTTTAATGCCTAGTTAACTTTGTATGCCAATCCTTCCAAAATCTGCACTGTGGAGGATCCAGTTCTTAATTTATACTTGAGACCTATGAAAACCGAGTCAGTGCTTTCCAAATTCCTGCTTTCCTGGTTGCCTTGTCAAAGCTCTGGGAGACCACCAAGGTTCTAGGACCAGCCCTTTCATAGGCAAGGGTTTGGAGCTCTCCATATACGATGGACCTTATGATGAAAAGTTGAGGGGGATGTGTAAGAAATTACATTGGTTGTGTGGCTGGGACTGAGGACAAACAAGTGGCTGCTTCTGGTAGAGTTATGTATCTCCTTTTAGATACATAGGGGAAAGACTCAGCCAAATATAAACAACTTTGGGAAGCCGGAAATACTATCAATCCCAAAAAAGAACAATATTTGTGGAAGAGTTGGATGGACTTGTGCTGTATATAAACTGTGCCTGTCTCGGGAAGAACAATGCAAGCATCTCCAAGTTTGTTTTTTAAACAAAAGCCGCTCAGAGATGTGAATTATGCTCCATGGCTTTGGCTTTTCTGATGGAATGTGTCTGTTTTCAAAGCAAGTTGGTTTCAAAGTATTCTCAAGAGTTAGAGGTCTTTGGACTTTGAAGTTGATATTGCAATTAAGGCCGTATTTATAGAAAAGTAAACACTCGGGATGAGAACTCGGAGCTTCCTCCTCTCCTGGTGCTCTTGTATGAGAATGGTGCAGCCACAAGGATTCTGCTTTTTAGTCCTGAGCTTGGTGGTTCAGAGACTTCTCCTTAGCAGCATGTGCTCAGGGCCAGCATGGATCACTCATGTTCATAAAAAAGTGGCTGCTAAGGTGGTTGCTCATGCAATTTGGTTACAATTATATTACAGATTTCCAGGAGTTCTGTGAACCTGCAGATGAGAACCAGCCAGTCTGGCCTATATCCTCTCAGTGTCTGTGTGAGAACCTGCAAGGGGCTGCTTCTGGACCATTTTTGGTATGAGTGGGTTTGGGAGGATGTTTCCTGTTGATGTGACCTTCAAAAGAAAAGAGGGAATTGAAGGCTCAAGTCCAGGATGAAATGTATTATTTCATGAAAGAGACAAAGAAATTAATTGATGTACAATTCCCTAAGGGAGTAGAATTTTATTAGAGGGAATGACTGCCAACAAACCCCACCAACTTAAAATAATATCATCACTTCCAGTTTTTAAGTGCTTAAACAGAGTGCCATGATACTGGTCCAGTTTGGAGGTTAAGAATGCTGAGTATGGAGCCCCAGCTGGCCATGGTAAGAGGCTGCACAACTATATATTCTTTGGTAGGAGAAGGGGTGGAAAAGCACTTCTAATGGCTGTATTTGTGACTGGGAAAAAACAGATGTTTCTATGCAACCCATTGACGATGTCAAGATGGTACTAAAATTGCCTTCTATTTCAGACTGGTTTTAATTTTGATTTAGTTTAAGGGATGTGAACAGCCCCTGAGCTGGGGCTTCCAAACTCCATTGAATAGTGTAAACTTCTAGTTTTCATTAAAAAGCAGTAAATTACAGCTCGAGTAGTTGTTTCTGAGAATATTTTAGATACTGAAGACTCTGAAGAACAAGAGCCAGAAGTATAATTCAGGAACTACACAATCACAGAAGTGTTCACTTCTTTAAAAATACAAAACCCTGATGAATATTATGTCAAATCTGTTTTCAAGGAGTTTCTTCTAGTGTTTCTAGTGCTTGATGTTTGCATAATCCAGGCCTTCAGGAGCTACAGTGGCTACAGGTAAAGAAATCAAAGATGAGACTGTAAAAGCCTCAGGGAAAGTCTCTCCTCTGTGGTGTTTGTGCAGTGTGCACAGCGATGTGGTCGTGGTTCATAGCTGCCCAGGTTCTTCCAAAATACATATAACCTTCAGCTGCCCCATTTGAGTACTGTCCTTCCCCATTTCTCTGTGCACTGATTTCCCTTTATCCACAACAGTGCTCCTTCAGAAAGAAGGGGGGGAAAAAAGCCCCTTAGTGTGGAGCTGCAGTGACATTTCATAAATCTCCTGCCCCTGCTGCTGTGCTGTAGGCTCTGCTGTGTCTGGCTTGATGATAATATATATATTAATATTATATATTAAGGAGCAAATGCAGAGCTATTATTCAATAGCTATAAATATACTTTAAAATACGTTAAAATAAAAAACCCTACAAGCAAAGTGGGAAGGGGAGAAATCGAAATGGGAAAACTGGAAAACTACTTTTATCTAAATGACTTCCAAATTTTTCCATGGATATTTGAAATGGACCAAACAGTTCTATTTCAACAACCCCTCACTTTCATCTTGGAAACAGTTGGGTTGAGAAGAGATGTTAGGGTTGGATGTAATAACAGGCATTACAGCTGAACATATTCTGCCCTGGCCCTGCCCTATTTTCTGTGGCAGAACTGAGGTTTTGTTTTGCTCTAGTACCAACCCACAAAAGTGTGATTAGGAAGTCTGGCTTCAAAGCTGTTATTGAGCAGATGGGCCCATTGTAAAACTGCATCTCTCTTGTTTTTATTCCCTGCCTGTTGTTTCATTTCAGGCAAATCCATCGCCCAGCACCACAATGCAAACATGTGCATAGCACAGCAAACACCTAGGAAGGATTGAGCAGCCCTTTCTTGTGGTGGAGAATGGAGCCACAACAATTCTATCTGCTCCTCTGGTATCTCGCAGCTGCCTGGTGTTGTGCTTAGCTGCCATTCTTCTCCCAGTAGCTGCGATTACTCGGGGTGAAGCATTAGTAATAAAGGTCTCATATTCTACATGGCAATTGTGCAGGTCCTTATCAGCCCCTTCCCAGTGATTATTTTCCTGGCTCAGAATGTCATGACTTAGTCACCATGGAAGGCATTCCTTTTCTTAGCCCACTGGCTCAGGCTGTGCAGTCTCACACAAATAGGAGTAAACAAGAAAACCAATTCAAACCCCCAGAGCTGTGCCTTACTGTAGGAAAAACCAGTATGGTTCCACTTATTCCACAGGCTGTGGTGGTTTACACTACCTGTTTTTCCTCTGGTGGCTCCGAGGTTTTAATCCCTAAGCAAAATAAGGGAAAATAAAGCAGTTTTATCATTTATGGGACAGATATGATTGGTGATCTGGCTAATGATTTCACTCTTTCTTTCATTTATGAAATAGAGCTGAAGTTGCAAATAGTTTTGATCCTCCTAAAACTCCCTCAGTTGGCAGAAATCAGCTTGTTCAAGGGAAGGCGTGCAGCCTGGGCTATGGCTTGGGCTGCAAAATGTTACTGTAGTGGAAAACCTAAAAGTCACTAGTCAATATGAAGCCCCGCTGTCGATGCTGCACTGGTGAGCTGAGCTAATGAAGCTGTCTATGAAATGACAGCAGCAGGGAGAAGATAATTTACCCTCATTATTGCTCTGCTCTGCATCTGGCAGCGCGTCAAAAGGGCTCCTCCGACTTTGGCTCAGGAATGTGGCTGCTGACAGCAGGAATAGTTTTTAGGCCTGCTGGGACAAAGCCCGAGCTGTACAGAGGGCTGAGCGTGGGCTCTCAGGTAGCTGTACTGAGCATTGCTGGCATTCACTCGTGGCAAGCTGGACCACTCCAGTGGTAGCCAGCGCTGCTGGGGCAGGATGTGATGCATGGGAACTACAGACTGGGAGCTTTAGGCTTGGCTCTAAAGGCAAAGCTGGATCTCTCATTCCTGACTCTGGCAACAATCAGAGCAGGTTAATTACTAAAGAAGGTCTATCAATGTCAGCAGACACCATGCTCTAAGCAAGTCCTTTGTTATTTTCTCTCCTAGTTTAGGGGACGAAGTCACCAGGTGTGAGATGAAAGCAAATGCTGTCCCATGGCTTTCTGGTGTGTAGAATCTAATGTTAGCTCCCTGAAAGCCAGCTGCCTTATAATTAAAACTTTGAGCTTTTTTTCTTTGCCTTCTCTCTCTGAGGTCACATTTGCCAGGAGGAAAACAAATAAGAACGCTCCCAAGATCAACTCTAAAATTGTGTCTTCAGAAAATGCTGGGTTTGAAATTATTGTGGTCCTGAAGCTCTTTCCAAGGCCCTGCCTTGATTTCAGTTAAGGGCAGCACTATAAATAAATACACATAATGGTGAATCTCCAAGTAACATGGTTCTCTCATAGCATAAGCTCTGAAAAACAGCTCCAACCCTTTGGCTGGCCCTGGGACCCTTGATGGGTTTCCAAGATAGCCTTGAGACTTCACTGTTCCAAGTCTCTTCTGCTCAGTGTTGAACTTGCTAAAAGCCTTCACTATTGATGCTTGTCTGTGCTTCCCTGTTACTGTCAAACTTCGTGTCACCAACTGCAGACTGGGAGGGTCAGGAATAAAGCTTTAGACCCTTCTAAGGTCACTGGCACAAACCCCAGGTGACTGCAAGTCCCTTCAGTAGCGTTGTGATCTGATGGCTCTTCTCATGGTGTTGGTCTGCTCCAGCCAAACCAGGGATCCAAGGCCAGTGGGGAGGGGCAGGTATCACACAAGCTTAGAGACCAAAAGCCTGAATTTTGCAATTAAGAGTCCTTGGTGCTTTTGGAAGTACTGTGTTTGGAAGTACTGTGTGTACACGGGGTTCTCAACTAGATGATGGCTTCAGCCTTTGGCAGACAATCATCAAGTGCCTCTAAAGCCCTTTGGTCTCCATAGCATCTCCAGCCATGCCTTGCTTTGTAGTCAAATTGACTCAATTGTTGTATTTTCATTTCCTCACTTCAAAACATTCCGATGCTGCTTCCAAACCAAACAATTAATAACTCGGAGATATAAATATTCCTCAAAGGCAGAGAGAGTAGCTGCTGCAGTTGTTAGAGTGAAATGTTAAATGTGGGCTTTGTCTCCCCTGATCCCTGGAACTAATTCTGGATTTGGCATCCTGCTTCTCTGGTTTACTTGTTGATTTCTGCAGCCTGATTAATGTTCTGATTTTTCCAGGCTCAACATTTAGTTGAATCTTGCAGTTCCATATAAACTTATGCAGTGGAAAGGATAGGGACCAGGACCCTCAGTAGCATACCAGCCTTGAGTAGATGTTTATGCACTTTATAGCAACCTCTTTTATTTTCTGTCCAGACCCTTCAAAGGTTCACTCACCAAGAGCATCCTCCCATGGGTGCTCAGCTCTCTCCAGTCCCATGACAGGCATCTCACACATGGAGTGTGACCACCCAGAGAGTGCAAGAGGAGTCTGTTCCTCTCTCAGCCCCCTGCTGCGGATGAGCTCTGAGACAGAACTTTCAGGATCTGCCTCTGATTTCTTGGTAAAAGAACTGAGTAGCTGAAATGCTTAGAGGGCTCCATTCTCATTCTTGTGCTCAGAAGAGAAGAGAACTGATAGTCAGCACAAAAAGGAGGCAAACCCACTTCTCTTGCTGGGAGTAACTTTCTGGTCAGAAATGGACTGTCAGAGATGGTAACAGAAATCACTGTTTTGAGACTGGCCCGCTAATAATTAGGAGATGAGACGATAGCAGTTTCCCTGAACAAGGTCTGTTCATCCCTTCTGTGCCTACTAACAGCATCTTGCTGGTTTGTGCCAACAAGCTTGCAGTAGGCTCCACGGGCTGACCAGAAAATACAGAGCCCAAGAGAGAAGGTGAGCTGGCAACAAGGCTGATCCAGGGAGAAGACACTCTGGGACTGTTTTTACAAGGTGAAGCTGCTCTTTTGTGCTTCCCCTTTTCTTTTCAAGGCAGCTACCAAAGGCAAATCCAGGTTAATATTTAAATCTAGACATGATGAGCAAACTGTGGTTTGTTTTCCTCTCTAACATTTCTCCTTTAAAAGTATCACTTGCTTCGGTTAGGACTGCTGTTGTGTGGATGATTTCCCCAAAGTAAACTACTCCTTTTGGCCTCTGGGAAGTGCTAACGAGTAAAGATTGCCCTGCTAGCAGAACCAACACCTCCTGTACCCTGCCAAAGAGCCAGATGGACGTAGGCTGTAATCAGGTCACATAAGAAAAGGGTAACCGAAAGACTCGGAGGAGGCAAGAGCTGGGAAAGGCTATCAGTTATTTTCGATTCTTAAAGAGGAGAGATTAATTTAGATCTTCTGGTGTACACAAAAAAATCTGTTTGAAAACAAAGGGGCCCAGTTCTGACTGTTCTTACAGTCTGTCATTAACTGCACTGATGAGAAGAGAATGCAAACTCCTCCTGCATCATTACTGAGCTCCCATCTTTCAAACAGTCCCAGGCACAGGGCTTTGTTCAGATTGAAAAGGGAAGGAACAAATTCCCTGGATGCAACGGAGGCAGATAGAAATGTAGTATCCAATGTGACTGATTAGGAAGGACACAAGTTATGTTGCCTTGAAAAATAACATTGCTGACTCACCATAAAACCCAGTGACGCAGGGGTACCTCAGCCCAAAATAAAACGTGATATTCTGAGGGCTGAGAATAGTGAGTCAAGTAAGGTGCTTTCAGATTGAGTGTTATTGCTCTTAGCCAGGGTGTTTGTAGAGCAGAGCTCACCAACAGCTTTCTCTTGAAGAACCAACCACTAAAATGCTGCGAGCTCCATTTCAGCTGGTTTAAAGTGATAAATGGTGCTGTGGATGGTAACGTGATGGAAGAGAAGGCTGTGAGTTAGAGCTGGAGTCATGGGGTGGCATGAGGAAAAGCTGGCTGCTTGCAAGGGAAGCAAGGCTGGGATTTGTTTAGGTGATGGGAGGTGTTTGACAGGAGGTACATTTCCAGAGCTCTGTATGTCACATTCCCTTTGTTATCCTGCAGATTGTCATCTTAGGACTGGGTCTGTCCCCAGCGTGGTACTTTCTGTGTGACCAGAAGAGATCCCATCCTCTTCTCAGCTGGGTGGGGAAAGATGAGCAGGGCATGGAATAGTAAGTGCTCCCTCCCTGCACTTCCCAAATTATTCCTTTTCTCCCACATTAGCAGATTTTATTTTCTGACACTGGTTAATGGAGCTGTGTGCGTGGTGAAATGCCGAATGAATGGAAACTGCTAAAAATAGATGATGAGCTGTTGGAGAAGTAGATAATGGGAAGGTTGGACCTATTCAGAAGCCAATTTCAGGAGTTTCTGGTATACTGCTGCTCATCCATTCATCAAACAGGGGTTGGTAATACCAGTGTTGCCATGAGAAATGTGTTCATTCTGACACAAATACAGTGCATGAAGTGAAAACTGTCTCAAACTTATTAGGAGTGGCAAAGTCTTGTAATGCAAATGAGTTGAGGAAGCACCTCTCTGAGCAGTGAGAGAGAAGACACGATAACAGAGAATAGATATTGAACTAACCTTTCCCCTCTGGTATTTAAGTTTAACTCGCCCTCTGACCAAAAGGACTGCAAATCAATTAGAGCTGACAAGTCCAACTTTAAGTGCATCAGGAGGGCAAATGGTAATTTCTCAGCATTAAGAAAAATTCTCCGGTATTTCTGACCTTGGATGAAGCAGAACACCTCTGCTTGTCAGCAGTCAGGGTTCACCCCGTTTCTGCAGGACTGCCTGTGTGTACCAGTTATGTAGCATAAGCAAAGTAAGAAAAATGTCTATTAATGTGCATCAGAGTTGGAGAATACTCGGGCTTCCTAAAGCTTTTTGAAAGAGCTGCTGGATTGCTTTGGCTGAGACAAAGGCAATTTATAAGCCATTTGGAGAACTGAAGTTATGGCATTGCTTATTTCCATCCTTCTTATAAGAAGATACATGGAATTTCTTGGATACATCCAAACTTGGAGCTCATTCCTCCCTAGGAAAATTATACTTGATCACAATGTCAAATGTCCACGTGCTGAGGCATCCAAAGGGTAAATGGCATGTGTCTCCTTGGAAAGCATTGGCTGTCGTGCTAGGGAAACTCAGTTCCAGGGTTCCTTCTTGTGCAGTTCTTTAACACTGAAGCTATTACAGTGGAGCAGGAAGGGGCCAGCAGGGGATTGAAGCATAGAAATGAGTTGAAAGGGTTGTTAGGCCCATTTATTTGTACCTCTGAGGATGGGTTTGCAGTAAACTTTTCTCAGCATCTCGGGCAAAAAAAAAACATTTCATTTGAGAAAACATCAATTTTATTTTCTGCATACTTTTCTCCTGCTCAGGCTGGCACTAGGCAAACATGCATTCTTTTACTGTTCCTGTTCATTTCAGTATTTTAAAGTCATGAACTACCACAAAATGCTCTCAGCAAGCAGTAGTGTGTGTAATAATGATGGACAAAAGGCTTTTCCCTTTGGAGAGGGGTTGTGGAAAGAGTAGTTTAAGGAGACACTCTCAGTGAGTCACATCTAAATGGAATTTACAGCATCTTTGGAGTTGCTGTATGAGTCTCTGAGGGCAAAACATGGGTCCATTTTGCATAATCCTTATCCAGCCTCATCCACTTTAGCAGACATTTTAGATAAGGAGACTTTAGTAGTGTTCTGTCACTGAAACAACTTATACATGGAGGAACGTGGCACTAAATAAAGTGCTCTGAGGTGCTCCGTTGACAAGGCAGTTCATAAACACTAAAGAATAGGCCACAGCTGTGACTTAAACCTGGATTAATGTATCTGCTGGAGCTTGAAAGCTGTTGTGCTGCTCACACAACCCCAGTGCACCTGTACTGCTGCTCAGCACTCTACCATGGTCCAGCTCTGGAACCCTCTTGTTGGCCAGAGCCTGAGGGCTGGTGTGAGACAGTTTCACAATAAGTTTGTTTTTTTTTCTTTAAATGATCTAGGAAACCAGCTACTGACTGTTGAAGATAGCAGAGTTGAGGAAATCTCCTTGACCAACAATAGGAAGGCTGCAGATAACCCAATTTTCCTAGCTTGTATCCCCAAGGAGGAGCTTAAGGCAGCTTCTGCAGACGTGGGAGTTTTCTGGGTAGGTTTTTGCTAGAGGTTGGTTCACGTTGGTGTAGGCAGGCTTGGTCTTCACTGGGGAGCAATATTGTAAAAAGTCATCTGGTCAACCCTCCTCAAAAAAACAGGTACAATTTTTGGCTTTGATCAAGCTGAAAAGCAGCTTAAAAAACGAAAATGTGTTTTAGATCAACCCGAAGCAGTCTGTTTGATCACAAAATTATTCTTTTTTTCTTAATTTGGGCATTCTTTAATACTTTCTGCTTTGACTCAGGCTAACAAATAATTGAGATGTCAAAATCTCCACTCCTGAGGATTTGTAAGAAACTGAAGCTGTAGACAAAATGCTTTCAGAGACAGTTTGGGTACTGCTGATGGAAATAGAATGAAATTTCTCAGCATGGTCTTATCTGCTAGAAGTCATAAAACACCTAGGAAGTCTCACTACAGTGCTTGCAGAACTAACAAATGTAGAGGAAAATGCCACAAGATTGTGATATTTTTTTCCCTGCCAATAAAATTATCGAGTTCTTAGTTTTTTATTTCTTTGGGGTTTTTCTTGTGTAGAGTTTTGTGCCCTTTTTGATTAAAAAGGGAAGCAAGGAATTAGCTGACCTCCCAAGCTCTTTCCCAGCCCTCCTGGTGCTTCTAAATCTGATTTTAAGTATCTTCAGTGAGAATCACACATGCCCTTCATGTGTCCATGTGTGAAAGTGCCAATTGCTTCCAAGACTGTGGAGTAGCTATAGGAATAAAAGGAAAAAAAACCAGAAATGTATACTATGTTGTGTTTGGGTATAACAGTCAGTCCACAGGAAGAAATCTTGTGTCCAAATGAGAAAATCAGCATGGAAGCAGCTAGCAGTGAATTGCTGATGAGAACAGTGTTCTTTCTAACGATGCTGGAGATCCAAACTTGGAATTCATGTGGAGCGCTCGTGAAGGACATCCAAGTGTCAATCAGCACATACATGCAATGGCATCATTACCAGTTGAACCAGTGTGTCACACAAGTCTCTGCTGCTTCAGAGGAAAGGGACAAGCTGTGATGGGGGTCCATGGCCATCTGAGAGCCTCCCAGGATGGTCACAGAGAAGTTGCCTCTTCCCTTTTTGAGCAAACACTGTGTTTGCACGGTAGCCACTGGACACAGGAGCTTTGCAGAGCCTGCCAGAGGCTTAACCTCTCACTCCCTCCTCTGCCTTTCCAGAATGTCACATCTCCCATGGCTGTGCCTGTTTGCTCTGTATCTCATGATCCATAACACTTCCTGGTCCAGAAGGGAGAGCACACCTCCCATATTTCCAACCCTGCACTTCAGTGTGTCTCTGCATATAGAAACACTGTGCCCTATAAATTGAGAGTCAGCAGCTCAGCATCCCCTGCCCTGACATGATGTAAATCTACAAACTTTAGCAATCAAATTATGGAAGCTCAGCATAAAAAAAATTATGGCTCTTCTGAAGCCACCCTGACCCTTGATGCATCAGGCTTTGGCAGGGGGCCAGCCTACCACTTAGTGTGACATTTCTGGAAAAAAAAGGGGGCTAAGTAACACTTTTCATATTATATCTATTCTTTCCCCTTACTCTAGCACATTAAATTCAACTTTGCTCTAGGCATGCCAATCCAGGCTTCTCTTTCAATTTTTTAGCTGAGTTTTAGAATGGTACACTAATCCAGGAAAAATTAAATATAGTCCCAGTGTTAGCTGTTAATTATAAGGAAATGGGGAGTTACTTCAGAGATCTTACTATTGTTGGGTTCTGGTTTTGAAGCTGTTTTTAACCTAGTTGTGGAGATGGGGAGGAGGAGGGGTGGATGATGCTTATAACTTTTTGAGTAGTCAGAATGCTTAAATAAATGAGTTGGAGGAGTTGATACAAGTTGGAGTTAGGTTGATAGGAGCATGTGCAGGATGGACTGGCCAGATCTGAGCATTGGTGAAGTACAGGCTGCCAGGTGGCTGAGTGGTGGGATGAACAGGGACACGATTTAGCGGAGAGCTTGGTGGAGCTGAGTTAGGTTAATGGTTGGACTCAATGATCTTAAAGGTCTTTTCCAACCTAAACAATTCTATGATTGTGTCTTATTTGTGTGCACAAAAGCAGACTGGTGAGAATATCTCCCAAACTCAAAAGGGGGGAAAAAAATTCCTTTCCCATGTAAGGCATTTGGAGAGCTACGTGTTTGGCAAACACTTCCTCTGGCAAAGAGAATAAAGGAGGATCCAAAGGAAGAATCCATGGAATGAGTCCAGAGCTGGGCATCTCTTAAAACCCATGGTATATTCTGCTCACCAAAACAACCTCTGCTTTGGCCAGATGGATGCTTGTGCTGCTTATGGTATTAGTGCTCTAATAAATATAAATATGCATAAATGCTTTAAACGAATAGGAATAGGAAATGAAGATGTTTGGAAGCAATGACAGCAGTCAGGAGCTTCCAAATGCATTCTTTAAGACTTAACCTAAAAACTGTGTTTTAAAATTGCAGTCACTAGGTGGTACCTTTTTTGAGCTTCTGTTCCATTTGACAAGTTTAGCAGCTCATTAGGGTCTCTTGCTTTTACTTTGCCTTGGGTGATAAGCACCATGAAGAACTGAGTCTATATTGGTGCTAATAAAACTTACCTTGGGAAGGCCAGAGCAGATAAACCCTGGCTTTTGGGTGAGGTCAGAATTATGCAACAAAACACATCTGCAGCTGAGGATTTAGCCCCAAGCTCAATCATGTAGCGCCCAGCTTTGTAAATGATGCTTTGCCCCTAGTCCAGTGTAACAGGACATAAAACTGGTCAGGTTGGGTTTGTTTACTGATACTCAGTGTGTTTGGTGATTCTCTGAGCAGTGGCTGAGGCATCGGGCAAAGCCCCCCTCCCACTTTCTCTCCCAGTCTATCTTGCTGTGCTGCTTGTGAGCAGCAGGTGGGGTGAATTCTGTCCCCACATTAAGCAGATGGCATGGATATTCCTATGCCATGAGTCTTTTACTTTGACTCAGTACTTTTTTTCAGGGTTAAATGAGGACAAGGAAGAAAGCCCCTCCTCTCTTGGCTGTTCCTTTTGGTCTCCGTTAAACTCCTGCAGTTCTGTACTACCCATGTGCTTCCCCTCACACTGCAGCAGCACCTCTCTTGTCTCAAGCAGCAGTGGATTTCACTGTATTGCTATAGCAGAGGTCCCAAGCACATATTTAAACTTATTCACCTGCCCTCCCTGCACAGCATTTGACCATGTGTGGCTGCTTCTCCTGCAGTCCCTGCACGTAAATATTTAATACCCACAATGAAGCAACTGTAAGAATCCATTTAATTAGCCCAAATGCCACCATTCCTTCAAGCATGTTAGGTGGATTTACAGGACTAAATGGGGCTTTGTATGCTGGTAGCTGTGATCAGTGGGATCTGTGGTTGTGTCAAAGCCTTCCCTGCTGCACAGCGAGGAGAAGCCTCTGGGTTCAGTGGGTGCAGCCACACTCTGGTGTGGGGTGGCATTGCCCCAGGTGACTCTGCAATGGAAACTGCTGCTCTCCCTTCTGCCAAAGGATGAAGCAAATTCATTAAGATACTATTGAAAATGCAGAGTCTCATGGGACACTGTTCAAAGGCTCTGCAGAGCAATCTCAGTCAGTGAATTCTGAAAGCAAGTAGGGACATCTCCCTGCAAATGAACCTGGGTCTTCTGTCTGAACCTTGGACCCGAGCTGGTTCAAATGTGGTTAGAGATGCCCTGGAACCATGTGCGTTTCTAAATCCATTTTACTTCATCAAGAGGTATTTGCAAAAGTAGAAATGATGCCTGTGCTCCCTTGGAAAGCCCAAGCTGGCATGTTCTGCTGAGTTGCTCATTGCTATTTAAGTATCTGCTAGCTTTGATGCATATTTTAAAGCCCTGTGGGAAGCTGTGGCATGTTGTTACAAAGGGCACAGAGTAGCTTCTGCAGGGTGGTGCTTTTCTCATCAACTCCATCTTGTTTCCAAAATGTGCTCTTGCCCCTCAGGGAAATGCTGGGCCACCTGCAAATGTGCTGGTTTGCTGTACTTCATTGCTCCTAAGGTTTGGAGTCTAGTCTGGCACCAATGGGGGTGGAGTTCACTCTCATCACCCAGTTTATAAACATAGCAGGATGCAAGCAGGTTCCCCCCTGCATCCACCAGACACAGTGATGATGTACTGGGCTTATTTAGAGGCAAAATGGACAAAACACTTGGAACTGTCTGGAAGAGATGTTCCGAGGGTGTGCTAGCACACATGGCATACTGTAATATGCATGTGCATTTGTTTTTGAGGCTTCTGCTAGCTTTGGCTTGTGTTTCTGAGGTTTTCATCTGCAGTTCCTTTGAAACAGTGCTTGTCATAACACAAGACTCTCTATATCTGGCTAAGTAACCTCCTGTAGTTCCTATGGTAACTCCATTCTCCATTATCATAGGGGCTTGCTTCAGTTTTAAAAACACAACAGAATCAGGTGTACTGGTAAGGAGATGGACTCATTTCAGCTACTTTGAAAGCTGCCACTCACTGTCCCCATGGCTCAAGCCCACGTGTGTGCTTGGTGCTGCTCCTTCCCCAGTGAGAAGGCAGACCAGGAGCATCCAGTGGTTGTAAGCAAAGGGATAAGGAAATCCCACTGGTGCTATGTGTAAAGGTGTGGGGAAATGTGCCATGAAAGCAGAGGACTGGCCTGCAGTGAGGAACACAGTGCTGCAGTGGGAATAGGGCACCTCTTTCATGGCTTACATCCTAGTGACACAACCACTGCATCCTTTGGTTAATCATAAGCACTGCTGTGGCAGGGAGATGTGGTGTGTGTCAGAGCTCTGGTGAATCACTTCTGTTTAGACAGTAAGTGTCTATGGAATTGGGGCAGGTGAATGCAGCCCTGACTCACTGCTAACACGTCTGACTGGTGCTGGTTAAACTGCACACCATGGGTAGGACACAGAATACAAGGATGTGATATTTAATGAAAAGAAAGGGCCATCTGCAAGGCAGAACCCAGCAGCTTCCAAGGAAAGTAAAGCCTTGCATGCTCCCCCCCAAACAAAGAAAGGAGAGGATCAGAGTGGAGATATTAAAGCAGGTGATGCCAACTGAGTGCAGGCATAGTTAAAGAGGACTCGGGTTTGTACATCTCACCTCTGGAGAAGGCAAACCTGTTTTCTGCCAGCCTGAGATGCTTGCAGGGCACAGCAGGACAGTCAGATACTATGTGGGGTACCAATGATACATCATTAGCTTAAAAGCACAAAGCTGGGTTAAATAGAAATCATCTGTATTCATCTGTATCTTCTCTTGTTCATGTTCTCTTGTAGCAGAGTAGTGAGCCAGCACTGTCTGTGGGCAAGCCAAGTTCTAGAAGAAGAATAAAAGCAGGTCAGCCCTTGGAGGGACAGAAAATTTGGCAATGTGAGATTGTTCCACTTTTCAGGGCTGTTTTGGATCTCTGTGTGATTAGGAGGAAGTGCTATGTAGGTAAATTATTTATCACCTTGAGTGACTCAGAGTCTAGAGGAGCAGCCCAAGTTGTGTCTGGCTTAATGCATCCGGTGCAATTATGGCTAACGGGATGTGGCAAAGGGAAATGGGCTTCCTTCTCTCTGGTGTAGTCACACTTGTAATGGCTAAATCACAGACTAATGGGACTCGGGGATGCCAACAGGTATTGCTGCAATCTGAATCACATCAAGTAAATGAAATGAAGCCTGAGTGGGACATTGCTCTTGCTGTCACAGGGAGATCCGACCCACTCGCTGGAGCTGAAATCGTGCAATGCATCCAGAAAGTGAGTGAGCCCAGTTCATCCTCAGGAAGGTCTAGCAATGGGTTAAACAACTCTTCTCTCCCAATCACTTGATCTAATCTATCGGAAGGATTTTTTTATCTTTTGTTGCAAAAAAAATAGTAATTTTATCTGCATTTTTTGTCATCTTTAAAGTCAGGGAGTGGACTACTGTCACAGAATTGTAATAACCAGTCTCTTCTTGTTCCCTTTATGTTAGGCATTATTAATACTTATCAGTCTATTGTGCCTAGGAAATTAAAAGGCCTGAAGCAGCCTGAGGGGACTGAGTGTTTTATGTGTGTGAGAAACTCAGCCTAGGGAAATCTGTCTTGGTCAGAAGCACGAGAAACTGGAAGTGACTATGCATAAGTTTGAGAACAATGTTTCAAGAGCTGATTTCTTTTCTTGAAAATAAGCACTACAGAGTTTAAAAAAAATCTGATGTCCCTGTCCATGTTTCCTGCAGGCCCCTTCAAACACTGGAAGGGCTGCTCCAAGGTCTCCACAGATATAGGGGATTCAATATAGAAGACATTAAGTGTGTATTTAACTGGGGAGCCTCTGTACAGAAGGAAGTTATTTGAAGTTACTGTGATTAAATAATGTATTTTGGTCTTCATCAACAACAAATTTTCCTTCAGGGAAAATACTTGGAGCAAATGTTACTCTAAAATTGTTTAATTACTATTTCTCGTGCTGAGTTACTGGTTAGGAGCTTCCTGTCTTTCGGCATCTTCTTCCATTAGATTAATTGTCATTTTCCCACTCAAATGATGTAGTGTGGATGGAATCAGCACTTCTGTATTTAGAATGAATAATTTTTTTCACATTATTAAAGTGTGATGAAATAGGAAAAATGTTTCTCAGGAATCCTGGAGCATGGTTGGTTGCAATAGGATGCCATAGCGGTTCAAGGATGCAACATGCAACAGGGATGGTTGTAATAGTAAGCCCACCCCCATGATGACATGGTTCTCATTCCTGATGCTGTCAGAAACTCCCTGGTTTTAAATGAAGGTCATTTAATCTCTGAACAAGCCTATTCTCTTAATAAGGATTTCTGGATGTTACTTGTATATAAACAGTGATCTTTGTCGGGAAAACAAGTAGTAAAATAAAAAAATGTATATATATCTGTATATATATATGTTGTATGTGTATATATATGTGTGTATATGTATATATGCATGTATCCTCTTCCACAAGAGTTTTTAGCTGTCCTGAACAAAGTCAATGACTTCCAGATATGGCCTCATTTCAGTTACCAAACTGAAGTGAAAAATTTCCCACCCTTCCAAATAAGAGCAGAGTCAGTATAGATCACAGCAGCTTCACACAAAGCTGGGACAGGATTTAATAACTTATATCAGCTGAAGATCTTGTCTCATACTGTGCTACAGAAACCCAGGGCTGCAGCTTTTGGTGCTTAGCTGGAGGACCTTAGCTGACAGGGGTTTATTTTTTCAGTGGTGAAACGAGCTGTCTCCCAGACGTGCTGTCTGACATTGATTAGACAATGGTTCTGCTGAAGCCAGTACATTCTATCAAAGGTTTGGTGCCTTCCAGTAGAGCAGGAAATGTAAAGCACTTTATGTGTAAAAAAGAAATATTAATATTTAAGCTAAAACTCACAGGGAAAAAAAAATCTAATAGCCAGAAAGCACTTTAGGTGAGTACTGTTTTTTCCCTGAACTTGCAAAATGTTTAGGGGCTCTGTGTATATCTTGCAGTTATTAAAAGAAAAACACTTAAAGCTCTCTAATGTAGCACAGACACTGTTGTGCTTGGAAACAAGAAATGTTTGATCACTGCTGTGGGAAAGTCTTTGTCTTGGCTGCCTTGTGCCAGTCTGGTATCAAAGCTGGACTTGATTGCTTTGCTTGTATGCAGTGCTTGGAGTCTATTAGTGAACTGGTGAGAGAGTCACTGAGCAGCTTTTCTTTGTAAGGGATTCACTGAACAGCTGTATTGTATGGGTAGCTCTGTTCAGTGCTGGATGCCTCATGCAGCAGGGTAATGATCCAGCCAGGTCCACCTTGACTGCAGTGGGACCTGAATGGGATTTCTTTCTGGCTGCCACAGTAAGAACAGTGTTCATCTCTGGTGTCTTCATCTTGAAAGCATCTCAGCAAAGCTTCAAAATGCACCTGGGATTTAGACAATATCCTTGGATCTGCTCCTTGTGTTCCATCAGAGGCTGAGTTTTAATTCTATGCCGTCACCTTTAGGCAAAACCTCCAGGTTCTTGTCTGTGCTAATTGGGCTCCTTACCCATCATGTTCTGTATTAGAGGAATAAAAATGTCCTTGAGATGCTTCTTGCTATTCTAAATGATTTTAAATTTCCAAACAGTATTCACATGTGTACACACACATGCACAAGCTATTGTGCTTTTTTGCTGCCCTTATTGCTGTCAATAGGCTTAGTAGAGAGAAGAGATCCATGTAAACTTGTGTTTAAGACCATGATGAGACTTCTTGATTTGCATTTTGCTTTACAGTAGGATAGCAAGTGACCCGTAGTGGAGCTTGAATCATAAATTCAGTACAAGGTTGCCTATTGACCTCATTGATTTTTAGGTGAAACTAGCAGAGTAGAGTGATGAGAAATTAATTTTCCTAAAGGTAGTTGCTACTGTTCTGAGCAATTTGCAAGCATAAGAGGTTAGATAGCATCCATCAAATTTGATCACTGTGTCAGGAGAACCAAGCAGAGCTTGGATATTCTATATTTTTCCTCGTTTTACAAGTGCGTTCCTGAGGAGACAGAAATTCCCTCAGCAAGAGTGTAGAGGTTTGGGGTGTATCCAGAAAAAACCCTTTCAGTTACAGAGCAGAGGACTTCATAAAAACATCTTACTAGTTTCTACACCAGTCTCTGGAGATCTCTTGTTCCTGCCATTGTGCTGTACTGTTCAATTATAGCTGCAATACCAACCAGTTATGGGTCTACAAAGAGTCCATTATGAAGCAGAAATCATGATGTGGCCATCAAGCTCCAGAGAGACCATGAAAAAGGGAGAGTTGGAGCTGAGAAAACAGAGTTAAACTGACATCTAACTTCAAGCAGAGATGTAGGAGAGAGGAAGTCCTAAAGCAAAGCAGAAAAGATTTATCAAAGCCACCAAAATACCTCACACACCAGAAAATAAAGTCTACTTTGTCCTGCAGGTAGAGATGAGAAATTTAGGAGATATTCTTACTGCATACAATAGACTCCATAGGACAAAATGATCACACTGCACGACTCTCCCAACCTCCTCCTGTGCCAAGCATCATGCTGTCCCTCCCCTAGGTCACTTCACTAATCACACTCAGAGGATTGCTTCCTAGCCAAGCTTGAGGAGCTGAGAGACAAAGTTATTGATCCATTGATGCTTATTTAATTGGAACATATCCACGGAACAGGAATAACTGCAGATAATAAAGTCCCAGTGGATTGCTGGGCAGATGCATTTGTCATGATGAGGAACACGCTTGGTTAATATGGAAATCTATAGGAGAAATCTGAAGGGGAAGTCAAGGTTGTTTAGAGACATGTGGTGTATTTGTGGTTACTCATTTACACCATTTATGTGGTGTATTTGTGTTACTCAGGCCCCGAAACCAGGTGTCCATCAAGTATTGCATCTAAACGTGCAGTGGCATAAGGGGTGACTGACAAAGGATGGTCTGTGTTTCAAGAATGGAAACACACTCTGCATGCCATGGCCTAGGGATTTCCCAAGGTCTGCAGTCAAAATACATTCCATACAAATATTAAAAATACCTACTCGATGGTAGAGGCAGTGCCTCTGTGCAGTGGGTGGTGTGGTCCTGTGCCAGCCCCCTGCTGAGCTGTGGGAACAGACCATTTCTTGTTCCAAGCTCTCTGTAGATAACTTTTCGGACCCAAAAAAGTGTCCATCCCCCAACCACCCCCCTCCTTCACTTTTGTTTCTGGATAATGACATCTGACAGCAAGTGAAAACACATTGCACATGGTGAACTGCTGCCTTTACAAAGGTTAAGCAGGCATTTTCCCCACCTCTCTTGTGTAGTGTAACAGGGAGAGTTCACACACAAAGCCTACATTATCTTACCATGTCTTAGAGCAGCATCAGGTTGAAGAAATGTGCCAGTTGTGCCATTCAGCTGGCCACCCTGTTACTTGTGTTTTGGACATAATTTAATGACAGGTCAGGTTTTTCAGTGAAATTATTTCTCTTGCCTAGAAGCTCTGGGAGCCAAAGGCAGATCAGTGAGGCTTGGGAAAACCCAGGAAGGGTTCTCTTTTGCCCAGTGCTTTCTAACAGAGCAACCACTGTATCTGTCCAGCTGTGTAAGTGTAGGAGTATTTCTTGCTCATCCAGTAGAATGAACTACAGCACATTCTCAGTGAATGAATTGGGATATTTTCTGTATATTATTGCCTCTTCCTAATTCCTGTTCACTGAGTGGATTAGACTTCAGCATTCACTGGTGTAAATTGCCATGGGCTGATGTGGCTAATGAGTTGGGATCTTAAACAGCATTTTATAATTAAAAAAAGGGAAAACATTTGTTCCCTCTTAAAAAGGCTACATCAGCCTCATTTATGAACTTTATATCACTGCACTAAAGGCTGCTCTTAAAGTGTTAGTGTTGTTGGCATAGGCATTGTGGTGAGACTTGGCAAACACCCCCACTGACAACAAACCATTGTCTATGGCATCCTTATAATGAGATTTAATGAAACTGCCAGCAAGTCAAAATTAATGCAAATGAGTGCAAATTCACATATTCTGAAAGGATTAGAATATCATTAATGTGGGCATTAAATATTTAAACAATATCTCTATGAAAGAATTATGAGTCTTCAAAGCTTGTCTCTGTTTCATGACCACATTACAGCAGTTGTAATGACATCTTCTATGCTGAGACTAGGAATTATCTTTTTTTACATATCAGGCAATGATCATGCCCAAAGTCACCATTCTACCCACAGGTTACGGTCTCCTTGTCTGTTTTTAGCCAGATTATAACTCAAGTGGATGTGTGAAGCCAGATGAGGCAAGGGTGAGCCATGAACCACCGTGAACGTGCCCACACTTGTTGAAAAGCCAACCAGAATAACTGGCATGAGCCAGAGTCAATCTGCCACTGGCTTCTAGAGTCAGAGATCATCCATGCACATGCTTTATGCATATTGTAGGTTCCAACCTGCTGCAGAGAAGGTAACTTTTTCCCAGCTATAGTAGACCCTGTCCCTACAAGCAGTTTGAGGACTTATCATGCCCAGTGAAACCCTCCTCCAACCTTGGTTTCAGCTCTCTTCCTCTGCTTTGCAAACAACTCATTTGGTGCTTGATCTCCAAAGGAGATATCCCCAGCCAGAGCTTTGTACAGGCAGAGATGAATTTAGCACATCCAGGCAGTGGGAATGCTTGTTCAGTCTGGGGTTCCTTGCTCACAGAATTAGTCTCATCCATGCTTCATGAAGTCACCAAATGGATTTGCATCTTCCTGAAGACTCAGCCTATTGTAAGTGCATCAGACCTTTCTCTGGCTCTCCACTACAACACATAAGAGCTCATCATGTCTCCATTCTTATTCTCTAGGCATTGTGTGATATAAAAGGATAGCTAACAGATCATTTTAAGGATCAGGGATTGTCCCCTCACCTACTATGGCATTTCTGAACCCAAGAGGGCCATGACACAGAAGGTTGCAATGGGATCTCACCCCAGCTTTCCACTCCTAGTGCAAAGCACCCTTCTTAACTGCGTTATTGTCACTTCAAGCAGAGCACCATGTTTGTCTAACAAAGGAAATCTAACGAAAATAAATCAAAGTGAATCAAGGCAGCAGCGAAAATAATGAACTGCGTTCTTGCTCTCAGGGAAGCAAGAGAGAAGTGAAGAACCCACTTGTGTAGCTCAACACGTTTTTTAAGGAGCTCTGGTACTACAGTGCCAAGGGTTGTATGGGAATCACTAGAAGACACATCCAAAGCCTGTTAAAGTCAGTGGTTAAGATCTTTATTGATGTGAGTGAATTGTTATTGAGGCCCTTGAATCTTTGCTGGCAAGCCACTTAACTCTCAAATGCTGAGAGCTCTGCAGTGGGAAGTGCAGAAAAACACAGTGGGCTGAGATTAGCTCAAAAACAACTGAATACATTGTGCCTTCTGTGCTTCAAACAGCTACTCCTTCTGACAGCTTAGGAGTTTAAAATAAACTGGTCGTGTAGGTGTGGTTTGATTGAGTCAATGGAAATGATGCTGGTGAGTAGGGAGAGTCACCTTGAGGTCTGCTCAGCCCAGTTTCACAGGGAGCTGCGGCAAGAAAAGTGGGTGAGGGTTTAGTGGATGCTGCATTACCCATGGTTGATGCTTTTTAAGGGTGCCCTACTATGCTCAGCAGCTTCCAGGAAGTATTGTGACTGTAACACCAACTTCCTACCATGTGAATCACCAGTGTTTCTGTACTAGGGGCTGGTGGCTTTGGTTATTCTCTCCCGAGGACTTGGCAAGTTACCATTGCACAGCAGACAAGCAATGCAGTAGGAGGAATTGGCTGTGGAAGGGAAGAACAGGAGAGAGAGCAGCAGGAATTTGGTCTGAATGCATGGGGCTGGGTTGTTAGCATCACTGCAGTGTCTCTGTACACCATCCTCTTCACAGGCAGATAACTTTGTGTTATTTTAAAAGCCAGTGTGTGAAGCAGAAGCCCTACACCTGAACACAAGGGTGCTTGACCTATTGGAAAGCCACGAGCTGCAAGTTTGTGTTTTGAGGGCTCTAAATAGTTTCCTTGGGGTAGATGGAGATTCAGACTTTGCAGTATTGCTTATCTTCATTTTTGACACTAGTACAGAATGGTACAAGAGGTAGGACAATAGAATCCATCCAAGCACTGCAGCTGCTGAGATTTTATTTGCTTGAAGATGGTCAGATGCTATGAAAATCAATTATATGGCTAATCTCATCCATTTCTTAAGTTTATTCCTTTTAATCAGCCATCTGTTTTCTGTAGCTACAGGAACCATTAAGTGACCAGTACATGATGTAATTAAATACAACATATTAACGATCCCTTACATCAATTTGTGATCCTTTAATGAGTGACGGAACTGCACTACAACTCTGCTTGGTCTGGTTGTGTTTTGGATGTAAAAATTTTCTCAGTTTAATGGCCGAATAATTGGTGATGAATCAATGCATGACACTCCTGCTGAATCCTTGAGGAAAAACTGCTGTAATGCCCAAGAAGGACACGAAGCTCAGTTAAGGTGCCAGAAATTATAATTATTTCATCTCTTGCATGAATAATAGTTGCTAGGAGGCTAACCTAGAGATCTGTGTTCTTACTTGGCCACCTATAGTTTGTTAGCCACTGTTTTTTTTCCAACAGTGCAGTATGCAAATCCAGCAGTGTTTGGTTTCAGGTTAGACATTAGCAAAGGTTTCTAGCTGTAGGATTGGCCAAGGAGTAAATTGTTTGAGGAATTGGTAGGATCTTTATCACTGAGGTAGCAGACTTTCTCAGGGATGGTTCAGAGAAGGCTGATCCTGCCTTGGGGCAGCAAAGAGACTAGATAAGCTCTCACAGATCTTTCTTGCCCTAGTTCCTAGGAATTTGTCAAATGTTTGTTGAATTTTCTCAGTTGTGTATGTAAACTGACAAAGCTGGTTCTGAACCTTGATAAGCAGTGTGTCCTCACACAGAAGGCGCTGGGTGACACCCAGGAAAAACAAGCTTGAAAACCTCCAGCCCTGATTTGGGTGGTGAGAGCAGCTTTAGGTGCCACACAACCAGGAGGCATGTTTGGACAGATTTATTTTTCACTTTGCAAAGTCTGGTGATTGTATTGGGTTAAATTCTTTATTGCTGTTGGTTGGCCCTACTGCATAAAATCTTGCTGCAACATCTTTGATGCTTATTCTTTGCTTTCTGGGAGTTGGATTCCTAAAGGTGAGTGAGCTGCGTTTTGTTCATGCTGGCAGCTGCTGGGAGGGAGATGCCCTCTCAGTAGCCCACCAGTTCTGGTTCCTTCTCTACAGTACAAACCAGGACTGTTCACAGACACAGTGTAGATTTTAGCAGGTTGTCAGCATGGGGTCCTGTGCTGTTTTTCTGTTTCTTTGCTTTCCTGCTGTTGATGCCAAGTTGTTTTGCTTTGCGCATATGTATACGTATAAAAACCAAAATAAATTAGGAGAGCACACACTGCCTTTGCTTTGATCAGGTTGTAGCTTCTCTAGAGTTGTCCTGATTAAATCAGAATGATGATAAATTGAAAGGGCTCGTGTCTGATTTGTAAGAACTCTGAAGTTGTTAAAGAAGGGGAGAAGCATCCAAGATGAGTAATTTCTAGTGTTCAGGTAGGAGAGAGTTGATCTGCTCAGGAAAACATTACAAAATCATAATAGGGAGCTAGAGGAAAGGTAAAATCCCAGCAGGATGTGGATTAGAAAAGATGAGAGAGCTCTATTCGTTCCTTGATGCCTTTTGGGGCATGGCTGAGGGGTACTTGCTCTTTGGGCTTGGCTTCAAGAGGAGGTGAAGCCTGAGGGCCAGGTCTTGGGCAGACAGTGTGATGCTTCCAGAATCTACAATGCAAAAATGCAGCAGTATTCAAAAGTCTTGCTGTGGACAGTGGAAGAGTAGAGGATATTATCTGTGAGAAATAGAGAGGAAAAGAGCAAAGCAATTTTCCCTTTCCCACATGATTGAGCTTACCCAGTGCACGCTTGGAGGACCATAGGTGAAGTTAATTAGGATGTTGCAGTGTGATGCTGTAGGTCTTTCTATCCCTATTAGCACATCTACCCACAACATGAATATTGAAATACCAGGGCCACTCGGAGTCATTAATCTCACTTCCCCATTGTGGACAAAAGATGCTCTATTCCCAGCCACAAAAAGGCTCTGCAAGGATGATTGAGTTACTAGAGTTGCTTAAAAGCTGCCTGCATCAGTGAAAGCTGACTGACAGGCAGGGAGGGGAGGTCAGAGGTGGAGTTCATCACCTCTCTAACAAAATTAATCAAGGGGAGAAAATCAGAACACGTTTGCTATTGAATGCTGAGTCAATGCACGCTGTGTAAAGCATCTTGGTGTGGTCCCAATTTAGAATCAGATAGGAATGAGACTGGGGAAAAGTCTGAGAAAGGAGGAAAACCACTGATGCTAGGGATGGAGGAGGATGGGAGAGGGAAGGATTGGTTCAGAAAACCACAGAAAGCAAAAATTGTCACATCTCCCTGCTACTTCAGCCTTTCATGAGGTCACTGACAGGTTTTACTAAGGGGAAGAATTGGGAAATGAGAGAAACAAATCCTTAACTTTATTATTTTGGGTCAATCACACAGAAGCATCTTCCCACTCCTCTTGATGATGGCTTAGCCAGGATCCTTTGCCTGTGCTTTTGGCAGCTGTGTTCCTGTGAACCCCTCCAGGGCAGGATAAGCAGCAAGGCAAAAAGTTTCTTCCCTTTCTCCATTGTTCAGTAGCAAGGAAGCCTGAGAGGGTAGATAGGAGACTTCTCACGTGGCCAGCCATGCCTCTCACTTGGATCTCTTTCCAATGAGGGTGTTGGAGGAGCAGCCTTCCCTCTGTGCTTTGGGTCCTGCCACAGCCCCTTCCCATGCGGATCCATCCAAGCTGCTGAACGCCCATCAGCAGCTGATCTGGGCCATTGAGTTCAGCAAAACCAATGCTCTCCCTTTCTTGATAATTGCCCAGCAGACTTTGAAATATCAGGCTCTGGCAGATAAAGCACTTCCTTTCCACTCTCTGCTGAATCCTTCCCCCTCACACAGTGCCCAACAGGCACCGGAGCCCAGCCGGGGTCGTGCTGAAGTTCCAGGTAAATTCTTTGCTGGGTGCTTTGAAACACAGGCAGAGCCTCTGCAATAAGACAGGCAGGCGTTTCATTGGAAGGGGCAAGAAACCTTCAGAGCATCTTGCCTCTAGGGGAATTAGTTCAGCAAGAGGTTTGATTTTTTTTTTTTAATGTGAAATGGAGGAACAAACCATGGAATTGAACCTTTCCGTAAACTTTGCTGTAGTGCTGCACAGTGCCGACAGCTCTGCTCTCTCTGTGGTGATCCTGAGCTTTTTTGCATCCTACTATTATTCATGCCCCAGATTTACTTTTACTCAGTGGGTTTCCCCAGATAAAAAAAAATGTAAGTTCTTAGAAGAAAAAAGAAATGAGGAAAAAAAAAGGAGACAGGAATGTATGTGGAAGCTGCTATATTTGTTTTCCTACAAGGAGTCTTTGGCCCACTGGCTATTATTTCTGCATGTGGGACCAGTAACTTTGCTGAACTCTCAACCAGTAGATTTGGCCTTCAGTGATAATGTAATAATATATTGTGCTAGCACTCAGCACAAACATGCTGTTTAATACTGTAATAAATGGAACTCTAGAGGATATGTTTACCAGGCATACAATCTCCAAGATGTTGCTCCTCCTGTTGCCATGGTTACTATAGTTGTCTGACAATATTAAGGGTAAATGTTTGCATCATTTTTTCCTCCCCTCGTTTGCCTTCTGAAACAAAAGGTGATACCTGAGAACTAAATTAATCCCTGGTATAACTGCAGTTCAGTTTCCAGTGTGGTACCCAGAATGCATAGATACAGTGGTGTATTTTTTCCCTTCGGTCTTGCCCAGCCCAAAGAGTTACCCTGAATTCTCTATTGACCACTGCTCCTTGTTCCCTTAACCCTTTGGCTGCTGTGCCTTCCATAAGAAGGATCCTGCCAGGTGTAGGGGAAGGAAGATGAGCTGAGTGATCAGTTTCTTTGGGGTGTGTATTTTGTATACAAGAAGGATTTATTTAAAGGCAAAGTTTTAAAACAGTGTTGCTTCATTGGTGCTCAAAGGGGAGTGTGGGTGCTTTCATTTCATTTTATAGCTCCAATTCAAACCAAGCCAGCTGGGAATCAATTTAGGAAGCAAAGTGCAGGGATGGAGGCCACACAGCCTGCAGGAGGGAAGGCTGATGCTGCCCTGAGTGGAGCTGTTGCAGGGGAGATTCTCCTCTGCTCAGAGACCTGGCTCCCACATCAGCAGAAAGAGCAGGCTTAGTTTCTCCCCTTAAGCAAGTAAAATCAATCTTTCCTTTTCTTACTGGGACCTGATAATCCCAAAAGCTTCAGGCATTGAACACTGAGGAAGAAAACTTGCTGACTGCAAAAGACTATTAGTTCTGATCCATCCCACCAGCTGCCACTTGTAACACCCCCTTTAAAAGCAGACAACAGACTATGAAAGTAACATTTATGCTTCCTTGATCCTCTTCCCTGCATCAGGAGTTTCATTTTTGCAGCTTCTGAAATGGGGCTGAGTGATATAAAGAAGCCACAAAGCTGAGGATGGAGTTGCTTAGCAATACAGGACAAAGATGGTTTTGAATCACTGCTCAGCTCCAACACTTCAGCTCAGATGAACCTGATGTTCCTGTCACAAATTTGCATGTAACTCTTTCAGGCATCACTTTATTGTTAAATTTAAATGTCAAACATTGAGATGAAAACATTTTATGCTTAAAATTCCCATGCATTTCTTTTGCTTAATCTTTGTCCTTTAACACCGTAAGGATCTGTTCCACAATTTGTTCCTTCCACACGTATTAAATAACTGAGGCAGCAACACAAGATTACAAATATATTGATATCATTTTTACCTTTGCAAATTAAAATCACCTGCTAGTAGTAATCCACCTAACCTGAAGCTTAATGATGCCATGAACTCTGCAACTGGGGTTTTGATGTCCAATCCAATTATCCACTGCCAAAGTTGATTCAGGAAAGAAAGGCAAAGAAGAGCAATGTTGCTGGAACTAGAGAAAAGTAGAAAACAAACCCAAAAACTGTTAATCACACCATACCTCCTCTTTGTTCCTCCTGGCAGTTCTTGAATTGCTATCTGACTCTGCAGGAAAAGTTAGGTTCTTGAAGATGATAAGTAAAAAAAACCCCAGAAGCCCCAAAACAAAACCCAAACCAAACTCCCCCCTAAAAAACACCTAAGCATTTCACTTTTTTATGTTCATGGGAAAAAGATCTGGGACTGAGGATGTCACAGTCAGATACACAACTTGCAAAGAGAGGACATGGACACCAGTTGAAAAACCAACACCTCAGAGAAACACGTTGCTGCTGTGCAATAGCAATAGAGTTTTGTGACTTGTAATCTAACTGAAGTGCTGGGCAAAAGAAATTTATTAGTAAGGAAAAGCACATTGGCTCTTGGATTAATACATACACACAGAGAGCTGTGTGCACACGGGGTGTACATGGCTTAATGTGACACCCAACAGCCAGGGGGGTTTATTATTACATGACCACACACATAAGATGAGGCATATCATAAGATGTGATGTGTCATAGACTTTTACTATGAAATATAACCTAGATAGACAAGACTAAAGGTCACAGAAAGAATTTGCTATTCCCTCAGTTTACCAATGAGAAGATAAGGTGCTCTGGTGCAAAAGGACCTTTAAAAGCCAATGCAGTGAAGAGCTCAGCTGGAGGATTCTGGGATGGCTGATTTCCATCCTGCCTGCAGAGAGATGCTTCCTACTGTCTCAGTGGCTTCTGCTCCTTCTTTTTGCTTTTAATTTACACTGAACAATTTAACCATTATCATAGGCCCTTCAGGCTATTTGTTCTTTGAGGATAAAAGATGAATGGAAGCAACATGTGCTGGAGCTGTAGCAGCTCGCGAACACTCCCTACTGTTCTCATGGCTGTATAACAAAGTTCAGCTGCTCTGGCTCTCGAGACTGCACTGAGGGAGGATGGAGGGTAGTTCAGCAACTGGGTGTGAGGTGACCATTCGGTCACCAATCCATTCTGCTGCAGCTTTTTTATCCTACCTGTTCTTTACCCATCATGCCAGCTTAGCAAACCCATCTAATGCTGTAGTTGGTTCTGCTTTGAGCCAGGGGCTTGGACTGAAGATCTTCAGAGATCCCATCCAGCCTAAATTGTGCTATGATCCCAGGGATCCTTAGCCTAGGGAACCCCCAGGCCAGAGGAAGCCTTCTCTTTTATGTCTGCACGGGCCCATACCATCAGTTGTGGTCTCGTATGCGATTCCAACCACTTCTACCTCCACCAGCAGGAGGCCTTCCAGGTCCCTGCAGATATCTCTTTGCTATCAGCTCATAAGAGATCCCGCCTCCAGGGACCTATGTCTTTGCTTCGCTGGTACCCTCTAACTCTTGCTTTGAGCTGTTCTTTAAACGGGAAGAACACCAAACCAACATCAAGACCACTTCTTGTGGCAGATCTGCTTTCCCCACCTCAATGCCAAGCCCTGCTTAGGGTACAGGCTTTAACAGAAGATGCTATCCTGAAACAGGAAAGCTTCTTTGTGATTTTTCTCTTTGAATGTATCTGAGAAGAATTAATATGAAAATCCTTTCTGTTTTCCTTCCCCCTTACTGTGATATTTAAGCTAATAATATTTCTTGAAGCAAAGAGAAAGGCATTTTAATGGAAGATGCTCGGCAGATGGGATTTCAGTGGCTCTAGCTGATCTAATTACTCTCCATCTCTGCCAAACTTCTATGGCATACTTCATAGTCCTACATATTTCTTGTAAACTTTGCGATTTTACAGCCCTAAGAAATGAAACAATAACATTAATTGATTTGGAAAATTGCCTACTGAGTGCACTAATAAAGGTAGCAAGTGGCTAGTGGTGTCGGTAAATGAATGCTAAAAGGAACAGAGAAAATTAAAGCCCATCATTCCAATGACAGCCACTAACTCTTATAATGTGAGCGCCAGCCCCCCTGCATCTGGCCAAAACACATGTCCCCAGAAACCAGAGATTTAAATCCTCTAGATGGTTAATTTCAGGAGGGATTTCTAAACCATGAAATTTTTGTAGAATCATTTTTTCCTCTGAAAACAACAGATGCAAGTGAAGAATACAAATGGGAGGGAGCTGTTTTGATGAGTAGGCTTCACAGAATTAAGAGCAAATTTGAGTGGGACCACTTGGCCCATGTGCTCAGAACAGAGCATCACTCAATGCCTGACTTGATTCCATATCCCATAAGACCATTTCCCTTATGCTTTCTACCAGCTTTGTCTCTTTTTCTTTAATTAAACAGGAACATACACTGCACGTCCATGCTGTAGTGGTTAAGAACTGGGTGCTTGGCCTGGGTAGAAGCTATCAGCTTTGACAGTGGACAAGCTCTAAGCTGCAGGCTTTGTTCAGCAGCCCAGCTCCAACACCCAGCCTCAGCAGGGAGAGGGGCAGCTGGGGGGCCGAGTGCCATTGGTGGTGGGATGACACTACCACATTGCTTAGCTATGCATCACTGGAGCTTTGTATTCCAAGGGAAGCTGTCAATGCCGAGCCACAAGTGTTCATAAAGCCTTGTAATCACCAGCATCACTCCACAAGACCTTTCCCTTGCCCTTTGCAGCTCTCCCAGCCCTGACCTGCAGCTCAGTGTGTGGATAAGAGCCCCTCATCCGTTCTGGGCAGCTGCTGTGAAGCAGCCCACAGATGCTTTCTCCTCAGCACATCTCATGGAGGCACACAGTGAAGTCCTGGGTTGTGAGAGGAAGCTGCTGGGCTCTTGACAACTGACATGATGGAGAAAATTGCCATGTCATCACTTATTAGGGACAGCAGATTTCCTCACTGCTAGAAAGGGCTGAGACTGAGCCTGAGAAAGGTCCCAGCCAACAACCAGAGGAGCTGGGATTCACCTGGAGCTGGTGGCCCTGGGCTGGGTGGTGAATTTTTGGACAGATCGGCCCTGAATGCAGGGGAGTCTGCTGGGACATATGGGGTATTACAGCACGGTTTTCATGCTTGACCTGTTCCTCACCTCTCTCTTTGCCAAGCGCCACAAGGAACAATGTGCTCCTTTCTCAGTGAGGATGCCTTGATATTTTTGGCTGCTTCACAAGGGATGAGATCACAGAGGGGACTCATAGAAATCAATTCCTTTTCTTCCTAATCAGAAAGTATCACTGTCTCTCACCCCAAGCAGATATTTCTCTAGGTCTATTCAAAAACACTCGCTGGCTCTTGAAAAGCCCCTTATGAAAGTCCTGGTTTTAGGCATGGGATGGGGTAGGTTTGCTTCAGTTGCAGCCTCTGCCACGCTCTTTGGGTGACTATGAGAGCATCTTCTCTGTGTATCAGGTCCAGTGCACAGACTATAGAGGCAATAAGGACCAGTGAAGGCTGCAGAGCAAAGGACCCACTGGAAAATGTTGATGCTATCAATGAGATACCTGGGTTTGCTTCCCCTTCCTTTTCTATCTTCCCTCTTTTGGCTTGTGCCACAGAACCCCTCAGGACAATACAATTTTCTTGTTCCTACAGGCACAGCCTGTGGAGAAGAATAATCACCATCAGCAGACCAGAGTTAGAAGAATCTTTAGTACATGGAAGTGACACGAGCAATCTGTACCATTAGCAAAGGATGACTCCTCTAGGGAGACCGGCGGCACACGAAGTGCTGGCAGCCAGACCTTGTATCCGTGGTGGAGAGAGAGCTTTAAAAATACAGATTGCTCTGGGAAGAAATATTTGCATAAATATTTTACTTCTAGCTGATATCACATCTCCCCAAATCCAGCCCTGCCTGGGAAATGAAAGGAGCCTTTCTGCACGCTATGCACAGCCAGTAATGGGGGATTTTCTGCTTTAAATGGAGATAGTAGAATCCTATTCAGCAGGTGAAAAATTGCTTCTTGCTTTCCTATAGCCAGTTTCACTATCACGATTCTTAAACAGAGAAGGTGGATTTGTACAGATAAATAATCTCCCACCAGAGAAGTGTCACAGCACTTTTAAAGGACAGGTAACTCATACGTAAGAGAAGTGCAGTACAACATAGTTAAATGAGATTAATATTAAGCAGAAGCAACTAATTCAACAAACTCTGATATTGTATTTTTCCCTAGAACATTCTTTTCTCCAGTTTATTTTTCTTTTTCTTTAGCTCAGTTTGAATTCTTTGACAACAACTTAGCTGATTGCAGGTGATTCTTTGCAGACAAAAGAAATTACAGACTTTTTTGGTACTTATATTTTCACACGTACAACTGACAGAGCAGATTGCCCTGTTGATACAGGTAAAGTTCTAAAATTCTTCCAGATAATTGTGAGGTTTTGAAGGAGCCATTAGGAAATTTGTCATCCATATTACATATTTGCACAGGTTTCAGTTCTTCTTTCTTAAGGTTTGGGGGTTTTTTGGATGGATTTTTACCCCTTTTTGTTTTTAATTCCAATATGGTTTTAATTAAAGTAAAAATGCTAATGGCATACAAGTATTCATACCAACAGCAGCAATAACTCCCCCAGTGACTCACCTAGAGAAACAGAGTGCATCAGGTCACAGGTTGTGCCTTTACAATAAAATATGCTGTATTTGGTGTTCTCCTATTTATTTCTTTGGCCTTCACACCCTTGGAACAGACTGGGACTGGTTGTTATCCTCATGGAGACACTTTGGCTGTCCAAGCCTGTTATCTGGGAGGAAAACAGGACAATAAATGGGAGTTCTGCATCACCATGTTAAATTGCTCATTGTTATATAAATATGACAATATAAGGAAATTGTAATCGATATGCTAAAATAACTGCTGTCATTTGAAGCTGCTCAGGCTGGGTTTGCTGCAGTCACCCGGAATTTTCTCATTGCAAGAGTACAGTTGCTTGGCATCAATAAAGTATTAATATATTCCTGTGTACAAAGCACCTCTTAATTATTATCCCAAACCTTAATTTGCTGTGACTCAATTACACTAGCAGCTCATTGACATTGTTAAGGTTAATAACTCAGTGATTCTTGACAGGACACATTACAAAACAAATTGATTGTAGTAATTGTTGCATCGAATCATAGGAGGAACAGGCAGTGTGTTATTTAGCAACACTTGAAGGAATAGTTTTTCCCCAAGACCCAAGTGTCTTGGGAGAGCTGCAGTGGTTCACAGGACACTGCTGTAAGTAGGTGTCCTGAACATGTCCTTAAAGGTTTGTGCTTCTCCTTTGTGGAGTTGGAGTGAGATAAGACCGCTCTTCCTCATCACCATCATCTTCAGTGAGTAAAGGAGTGGTGGTTTTATGTATGTGTTGAAGTGACTTCTCAAATGAATCTTAATCACATCAGCTAATTAGAGTCTGTGTTTGTTAATCAGATGTGAATAGCAGTCTGATTTCTCTATTTAGATAAATGTCAGCTGGAAAACCCCTTGGCAGATGGGCAAATGTTTGCTACCCACCAGTCTAAGTGGGCATTTCAGAAGGTTGCAAACATAATTTCATCCCTAATTAGGGAAAAATGAAAACAGCCATTCTGTTGTCCACTATAAGATCTCAGACCCTTTCCCAAGCATGATGGGAGGCAGTGAAGAATTGTATGTTAGGGTCTGCACTTGGTATTCCTGGTTCCTCTTTAGACTATCTGTCACGGATCGTGCTAGGTTGATGCACATAGTGCCCAGCTCTCTCCCCCACAAAGTAAATCAGAGTGAGACTTCTTATCTCAGTGCAACCAGCTTAGTCCTCTCTCAGGCTGATAAAAAACAAGTTAAATAAAGCTAAAGCCTTGAGAGAGCAGCTGACAGTGAGAGGCTGCAGCTGATCCTGTGTCTAACCAAACTTTTATCCAAATTTATAATGTTCTCAAGCTCTCAAACCAAGAGAATGGGTGCATTTAGCCTGGAAAGGTCTTCAGAGCTCTGTTCCTAGGGGAGCAGGTGATGATGGTGCTTTCTCTTCTGTCAAGTTCTCCCTTCCTCATCACCTCATGGATCTCATGTGGTGTGGTGGGTTGACCCTGGCTGCACACTTTGCAGGGACATCACCATCCTACTGAGTCCTACAATCAGCAGTGTTGGCAGCTGAAACCAGAATGAGGTTTTGAGTATGTTTGAGTTCCCTTGCCACTATCAAGGATTACCCTGAAGAGTACTTAAATATCTCCTTAACAACTGCACTAAGTTGCCTGCTACCAATATTCCTAGCAATTCCTCTGCCAACAGAAGTGCTAAGTGTCCCGATTTTATTGTGCATACCTGTGGATTATAAAGAGATCTTATTAACTGCTCAGAACTGACACATCTATTTGAATAAAGGGCCTCATTTCTTTGCAGGCAGTAGAACGATCTTCCTGTTATGCTAATAAATATAGGCATTTGCATAAATGTAATCAGATGTTGGGTCTTACTGCATATGTAGTCTGGCATTATGTGCTTTGCTCTTGGGTGCTTGAAAGATCTGTTCCTGCAGTGAGGGTGTGAGGGCATTCTAGAGAATAGTTAACAAAGGTCTGAACTGGGCAGGGACTGGGAAACAAAAAGGTGAGAGTCTGTCCTTCCAGAAATCAATCTCAGCTTTTTATTTTATTATACATTGTATGCATTCTATACTGCATTACAGATCAGAAAAGGCAATTGTCTCAGTTTTGTCTGGAAGAGCTCTGATGGTGCCAGACTGCCCCTTCTGATCCAGAATACACTGTGCAGTGTTACAGCTTGGTGCATTTGTAAAGTAGGCAAATGCAGCACCCCAAAACCCATGTGGCATCTGGCACTGGCGTGTGCTGTTGTTGTGTGTGCAGGAGAAAACAGGAGGGGAAAGTTCTGAGCTTTACATAACTGTTTTGCTGCTGTGGTGAATAACCACTTTGCCTTCAGCTCCAGCTAGATAGAAACCAACAAAACATTCTGTGAATTTGTGGGGAGAAGCTGCTTAAATGCTGAAAGGGCTTGTGGTGACCACGAATCAACTCCATAAAACCCAAAGGGATTTTGTGTCTTGGGGAGCTCTGCATCATATTGGAATGAAGCAGGTTTTTTTACAGGGCAGAAGGGGATAGAGTTTCTGCCTTCTCTGTCTTATGCTGGTTTGCTGCTGGCAGTGCTAGAAAGATGCAGCTTGTTCCCTAACTGCAAGAGTATTAATAGCAAACGTGTGTCTCTACTTATCACTGCCCAACATTCCTGCTTCCCTCCTGTTTCGCTGTGTGCTTTACCCTTCAACAGTACTGAATTTGCTTTTGGAGGGCAGGAAAGTGCTGGATTCCCTTTTTAACACATGTGCAAATGCTCAGCAGATGTCTGCTGCCCTGTGTGAAGCCTGGCTTGGACTGAACACTGGGGTACATTGCACTTCAATAAGGGGAAAGCTCATTTGTTTTGAGGTGTGCATAGTTGGCAGGTGAAGTGAAGGTGTTCTTTCAAGACAAAACCAGATGCACCCTTCATGCAGGCTGAACCTTAAGCCACGTCTCCCACATTGCTCAGCTTCAGATCCCATCTGGACTTCTGTCTCAAAGCATTGCTAATGAGTCCTTTCCCTCCTTTGCTTGCTGAGGAGGGGCTTGGAACACAGGGCTGTGAAAGCAAAGGCTTGTGCAAAGTGTATGCACTTCTTCAGGCAAAGCAGTCCGAGAGCTATTATTTATTCATTGGAATAACACTTTTTCTACATTTCTAAGTACTTAGGAGGCAAAACATTACTCCAGCCTCACTGCGGCACTAGCTAGGGACTCTCCATGCATGTTCAAACCATTGATTCCAAACTACAGTTTATAAAACTCTCTTAAGTTAAAAAATCTGGTTCCTCCTCTCTGCCTCTTACCCTTACTGCCAGGAACATCCCTTCGTCTTTACCTGGTGCCTAAAAATAGCTAAATAGAGCTCACAGAGTAGAATCAGTCTCTGCCAGTTGCTACTGGAAACTCTTTGGCATCCAAAAGAGCAGCCAGTGGCTCCATGCAGGGCATTGACTCAGGACCATGCCTGTAAATCTCTGAAGGTGCCCCTGCCTGATGCATTACTTTCAATTCATGGCTGAGTTTGAGTGTGAGAGTTCTCTGCCTCTTCTCCCAAAACAGAGCTAAGAGGGGGACAGTGTCCCTCTGTATGCTGGAAAACAGTGTAAGAAAAATCAGTTCAAGATCTTATAGAGGGGTTAATTTTTATACAAAATCTCTGAGCATGTTGATCCACTCACTTTCACAGCCCTGTACCTGTAAAGCAAACTACATATCCAGGTGGTCTCCTGAGCATCTTTCACAGAAGAATTTGAGAGGTCGCTGTCTCAGCCAATGTGTTTTCATAGTGCACAACACCTCAATTTTAGCTTTCCCCCAGATGCAACCTTTCCTCTTTTTGCAAGTCCAGCGAAGGGTGATGCTGGCACAGAACACATCTTGGATATGTGTCACACATTTCAAAGCACTTGATGGCAGAGATGAGCAGCTCTTTTCCAATGGTGCCATTAGGCACAGAGCAGCAAGGTGACTAAATCCTCATTTCCCTTCTCCACTGGTAAAGAAAGCAGGTCTTCAGTGTTCCTATTCCAGCACCATCTAGCAGGGTTGGAGCAAGCTAGGAATGAAACATCACTGGAGACCTTTTATCTCCTAGAAGCACATAGTCCTTTCCTTACAGTTAAAAAAGCAGCCTCAGAAATCTCTTTGCACCTGAAATACACAGCCTTGTTTGAAAGTCTCCATGAATATTTATTTTAAAGTGATGACAGCCCAGAGACTTTTTATTTGTCTGGAGCTTTTCTTCTCCTAAGTAGCAGCAGTGTGCAGGCTAGGAAGAAGGGAGCAGGGCTGTGTTTCCTATTTGGCACACAGCTATTACTGGGGGATGGGGCAGGACTCACAGAAAACAGGAGCTGCTAAAAAGAAAGGAATCCTGTTATATGACTGGAAGGCTCCTTGCCCTCGAGCAGACTTGGGATCTTCCAGCAAGAGCTGGGAAGTGTGGCTGGAGAGAGGCCAAAGAGGTGGTGCTTTGGCCAGTGGGTGAATAGAAGCTGTCAGCTCCCAGATGGCCTGTTGGTCTGCGGTGCCAAGTGGATTGCCAGAAAAATAAATCGGAGGAAGGGAAATTCTTTGACAAAGAAAAAGGAGGGTTTAATGTGCTTGAACTACTGCAGCAGAACGGTGCAAAAAAATGGCTGTGAGGGAAGGCTGCTGGAGGAAATTCCAGTCACAGCCTGCTCTGAAGTGCTGTCAGTTGCTGCAGTACCTTGTAGGCAATGTGCAGGTTGCTCTGCCAGGCTGTGGTGGGTGAGAAATCTTTCTTTTGCAAACAAGAATGTGGTATCAGCCCAAGCTGAGACTTTCAGAGTGTGTATGTTTGTTATAGGGGAGGAAAGGAAACCTGCTCCAGAGACCTCCTCCAGGGAAGTCTATTTACTCAATCTCCAATCCACACTCTGTAGACCCAAGCTAGGGCCACCAAGAGGCTTACAGAGTTGCCACCCTGAGCACCCATAGTGTTGAGTCCAGGGCAGATTTTGACCTTGCTTCCAATAAGAGTTGACTTCCCAGCTGCTGCACTAAAGCCACTGCAGCTACCAGCAGTACCAGTACATACCAGGAGAGACACCTTGCAAATCTGCAAACCCTATTGCAAACAAGCTTATCTTGAAACTGAGTAGCTTGAAAACACTGCTGGACTTGGCAGTGTTAGTTTCATGGTTAGACTTGATGATCTTAAAGGTCTTTTCCAACTTAAATGATTCTATGAGAATCTGTTCATGTGTCTTCTGTGTAAGCATGCTGCTGAAAACACTGCCAGCCGGTGACACCAACTGTTGTGGCTCATTCCATGAATTCTGGATCTTAAAGCATTTAGTTCCCCATCATTCCCCCGCACAACAGCTCTTCCTGTAGCAGTTACAGGTCAAACAATAAGTGCAGCGTTAATGTATGTGAAATAAAAGCAATCCTGGTCCCCATGTCCCTACAGAATTCATTTCATACCCAGCCTGACGGAGAGGTAATTTATCCTAGAAATGATGACTTCAAGTTTGGCCATTTGGTGTAGTTCCAAGAGGCACAGAGTACATTTGGCTTGGAATTAATGCAGGAAAGGACTTTCAGACATTTTAACGGGGCAGAACACTTGGAGGAACTGGAAGGTTTTCTTAAGAACATTCAATGTCGCCCTAAATTAGACCATAAAAAGTAAGTGCTTTTTAAAAGCAATTTTGCACAGTAGGGTCTACATTGTCAGAGCTCCCCAGTGATTTAGAGGTTCTCTTTCCTTGTGACTCCTACAAAAAAATCAAGAAATGGGAGTCTGGCTGCTGTGAAAAATACCCTTGTCTTTAAATTAGAGGAAAAGCTATATATATAAATGTGATAAACACCTATAAACCAGAGCCCATAAAACTGGGAGTCTGACATCAGAGATGTGAAGCACTGTCATGTGAAGAGCAAACCTGGATTTAACCCTTTTGGTTTCCCATGTTACTGAGTATAAAGGTTGTGAGTGCTCTGATGCTTTTCCCTGGTCTTCATTGTGGTACTTTTTTTTTTTCTGAAGGATCACACTAACTGTGATGACAGATCCCATAGCATAGAAGTGGCTCTCTTGTCATAAAGCTACTCTTTTACTTGTTCTTTCTATTACATCCTTTGAGTTCCCCTCAAAGAGACCACTTGATTTCAAGTATTTCCTGAGCACTCGTGGTAAGCAGCCGTGCTGGGGCTCAACAGCCCATTGCACTGAAGGAAGGAGGGAAAATGAAATGGAGACCCAAACAAAAGTGGTGTAGAGCCTCCCCCAGCTGCATTTTGTGAGTTTGGTAATCCAGAGGTGGATTTTCCAGGCAGGAAAGCTATTGAAACAGAACTAACAAAGTGTTAATCCTTTCTGTGACCCTTTCCTGAGGAAGGGCAGTTGGGAATCTTGCTTTCCTCAAAGCTAGGAATAACAGGAGGGAAGGAATCCACTGGCAAAGACTGAGTCAAGTACAGATCCTTGTACCTGCACTTGTGAAAGTCACGGCTGTGTTCATCAGGCAGATGTCTGGATCTGTTAGAACTTGGCAAGGGCCCTCTGAGAGGGCAGAGAAGACTGCACATAAGGAAAAACAAAATCTGGTGAGGAAATGCAGTCCTCTGGAATGCCTTGGTTACTTCTCCCTAATTGCCAAGTGTTGTGCAGGCAAAACTGTGCTACACGACAGGCTGTCATTCCATGGATGGCCCATGAGCTTGAGTTGAGTGAGAGCAGCCAGGACCAGCAGTGGTTGTGTTCTGACTCTGATGGGTGAGGGTTCCTGTGGTACTCTGGTCATGGTGAGGCACAGGGACCAGCAACTGCTACGATGCTCAGTACAAGCAGCAATAGAACAGGGCATCCAAGTGAGTCTGGAACTGCATAAATAGCACTGAAGTGACAGGCAGCCAGCTGCAATTGTGTTTGCTCCATAAACTCTGTATAAGCTGCGAATGCTCATGGATAGAGTGAACAATCTCCTGTGTGTCTGGCCTGAAAGACCTGGAGAATGCAATGCACTTGCCTCCCAGTGAGCATGTTTTGTGCCAGGACGTTGTGACACTGGTTGCTGTGTGTGATGTTGTTCATCTGTAAGTGCTGCAGGTTTACCAGCACGTTGCTCACTGCTGACCTGCCACTGAGTGCCTTCTCCATCCTTAGCCCTTAGCTCTCCCCCATGCTCACACAAGTTGCCTTTTACACTGCTTTCTCATCACCTTCTCTGTCATTTAGTCCACTCCTGGCCATCAACTTTGATCTGCTTTTGCCTTCCTTGTCTTTGGGTGAGCTCTTATTAACCACAGAGCCACCTCCCTTGCTGTTCCCGGGATGCTAATATGAATGGGAACTGGCTCATATATGGGATGACACTAGGGCTAAGCTCAGCAGAGGCTTCAGTGGGTTAAGAAAACAATGTGGAGAGGAATTAGTGCAGGGCAGCAAGATGCTGGCCTTTCCCAGAGGCTCAATGAAAAGCCCTTTCAGAGCCATTTAATTTCCTCTGTCAATGGAGGGACTGGGTGACCCAGGGCACAAGGGACCTCTTAGTTCTAGTGTATACCTTGTTGCTCTGGGTCAGCTTACAGCGTTTGAACTCTTCTGAAAATGTGCACACAGACAAAAAAAAAAAAGGAAAAAAAATTCAGCCTGATAAATAACATTCCCTTCCTCATCAAGTGCTTAACGGGGAAGGACAAGACACAAGCAGAGCTCAAAAAGCTTTATTCTAATCTCTAATGACATATCAAGCTAGCAACAGGCGGAGGAGGAGCTCTTAAGCACAACAGCCAAGAGCAAAAGAGAACAGAGTCATTCTTTATCTCTCTAGTACTTTTGTCATGTCTATTAGGGTGGTTCTTAATTATTACAGTAGTAGCTGTGCCTTACAGCTCTGCAACTGAATCGGGATCTTTTCTGACTCCATCTCTAGGTCCCAGCTATGGGCTATGTGTGGGCTTTGTAGCGACACAGCTGAACTGGTGTGAACTGGGAGCATTATGTTCATGCTTTCCATGACTGGGGTTCAGGGCATGGGTAACCCAGCAATCTGGGAACAACTGCAGCAATCCAACATTTGCCAAAGCACTGGCATGTTGCTTATCTTACCCCTTGTCCCTCTGCCAAGGAATCAGCAGTGTGAGTGCTCCCCAAGCCATGCCCGTTGGAACAGGCTGAGTTGGCAGAACTCCTATAGTAAATGATTTCAGTACATCCAGAAGAGGGGGAGTACCCCGGGGGCTGTTCTGTGATGCAAGGTGCCCTTGATACTTCCTTAAACTCTTGCACTTGGGGGGAAAAAAGGTCATCTGACAACACAAATCCTGCAAGAGAAAGCCAGCAGGAGGCAGGGAAGGTACTGCTCACCTCTGGGCTAGGAAGGGTCCCCGCTGAGGAGTCACTTCATAGATTCATTTAACCACATGTTGCTGAGCTCCATCTGGAACAATCACTGGGCAAAATCTTCTGGCCAGGTCAAGAGATCAGAATAAAACGATTGCTGTTGCCCTGTCTAGATGAAGTCTCTTAGGGAAAACTGTGGAGCAAGACAGCATCCAGTGTCTGCTTTGCAAGTGAGCCAGAGAGCTGTAAACAGATGTGGGGAACTGGCTGTCATTGGTACCCTGCTCTGCTTCCACCAGGCACCCAGGAACACCATTCCATTGCCAAGTTACTTCAACAAGGTGGTGAAGGGTAGGCGGAAACCCTGCAACTTGCATATGAAGTATTGAAAGAATGAAAAAGCCAAATTAAAAGCATAAACCAGGTACCTCATGGTTTAATCATGAGGGCTGGCAGAACTGCAATATCCTTCCCTACAGCAGATGTCTGCCACGGCAGTGCCTTGAAGGATCTTTTCACTGGAGGAATCGAGATGAATTCTGATGCCTCAGACAGATCTACACAGGGCTTTTCCTTTCCCTTCTCCTATTGGCTTATGTGAGCATCTTAAATTAGAATCAGCACTTGTTTCCATTTCAGGAATTAGTCCAAGGATGGTGTTAGTGGTTTGTGTTTTGTGCCAGCTTTGCAATGTCTTGATTGCAAGAGCTGCTCTTTTCCCAGCTTCCTAGATCTTTGGTTCCGGAGCTTTTAATCGGAGGTGAGCAAAGTAATCCTCTGTCAGTCATGTAATCCTTTATCTATTCATCTTGCCAAAATGCCTATAAAAAATAAAAATAAAATAAAATATGAAGCATATACAGGAGAAATGAATGCCATCAAAGCTGAGAGCAGCACCTTACCTTGCCTATCCTGGCAAGACTTCAGCTTATCTTTCATTTCTCTCCCCAAGGCTCTCATAGAGTGCCAGCTTATAAAACCCACCCCATTTTTCTCTGCTCATGAGAGGAAATGGACTTGGCAACAGATCACCTACTTTCTGTGTGTCCCTCTTATGGTGTGGCAAGGTGTCCTGCAGCCAGGCACTGGAGGCTGGACACTTCCCGTAAGGGAGAGGAAGGTCAGGGCTTTGGAAGGTGTCATCAGAAACCACTCCAGAGAACTCTGCAAACAAATCCCTCTGCTGAAAGGTGCTGGCTAGGGGTAAGCACACTGCTTTTTTATGACAGAAAGGTCTTCAGAGCAGGTCTGAAAGGAGGAAAAGAAAAAGGAGTGCCATTTGAGGCTGGACTAGGACCTGAGTTCATGTCCCATTGAGGGACCTTTAAAGAGTGACCCAAATTAATGTGTGTGTTGATAAGGGCAGCCCTGTGCCACGGGCATTGGTGAGCTCTGTGTCACCATACAGCACAGGAGGGGCTTCAATACCTGGCAAGCACTGAGCTGCAGATTCAGATACAGCTGACATCAGAGAGAGGTGAAGGCTGAAGTGTCAGGCTCTGCTGTGGATGTAGGGTGGCCCTCCTGAGCTCCACCATCTGCAGGAACCCCCTTCCTCCTCACACCAAGTGTCTGTTTGCACCCAAAGTGCAGCAGAGAACTGTACCCTGGGAAAAGCAAGCAATATTTTAATCTGGGGACAAGCTTTATCTGACAGCTGCCCTTTGAGAAGATCTTTTATCTATATTATTTATTATCATATTATTTAATGCGAAAGGCCACTTCAGCCCTAGGCTCTAGCAATTAGCACTAATAGATGATTACACAGCAGAGGCAGTGCATAAAGGTTCATTATGCACGGACACATGAACCACAGATTTATCTGCTGTCTGCCAACCTGCCACTGTCAAGGAGCAGCCACCACCGTGTCACAGGGCCATTGGACACCTCGAGCACTCCTGCCCAGCACTTTGTACTTGGTCATCTGAACAGTCAGCTCTTTGGAAATACAGCTGTTATCTTGCCTTTTACACACACACACGAGTGCACACACACAGAGTAATGGGAAGCCCTCACCCAGGCATAGGTGGGTTCCAGATAGCATTTATTTATTTTATATAATGAATAAGGCTACTAAGCTATGGCAAGTCTGGCTTGGCACGCTGCTCTGCTCCTCAGACACCAACCATGCTGAGCACCACCAGGGGGCTCAGAAAAATACTTTAAGTGCTAATACCCTTATTCTAGGTAGAAAAGGCTGGGAAATGTATGGAAAAGGGAAAGAGAGCTCAAAATTGCAAATACTTGGAGTGCCTACTGCAGTATGGCAGTCTTCTCTTCTATAGCATTGATTGCCAGCCCTGTCCTTGCAATTCCAAGTATCTGTTTCTCTCCAGTGACTGTATCAAGCCTCCTAAATTAGGCTTAGAATATTAAGTAGCATCTTTTCTGTCGGGTTTCTTGGCTTTGTGCAGCAGCAGTGCTCTTGGTAGAGGTGCACCAGGACTAAAGAGGTGCCACTGAGACCTCACAGCGTGGTGCAGTGGCAGCAGAGGCACCATGGAATGGCTTCTGGAGACCATGCTCTCTCCTTAGCTTTGCATTGGAAATATAGTTTGTTGGATTTCCAAAAGCTTTTGAATCTGAGAAAATCACTGCAAAATGTGCCAAAGCCGCCTTCTCCTCTGCAGCTGAATTCTGTTAGGGACATGAGAGCTTCAGAATGCCGAGGGTGGAAAATGAGAAGCAGCTGATGTGAAGTGTTGGCTTCACTGGCTGGCAAAAAGGCTCTTTCCCAGCTCCACTTTGACCTGCTGGTTGGTATCTGTTGAGTGAGAAATCCATGCACGGGAACACTAAACAGAGTGTGAAACAAATGCAATGCTACAGATCCTTCCTGCCCCAGAGAAATATGGCATCAAGCAGGGAAGCAGCTTGCAACGTGCACTCAGGATAAAATAGATCTTTCTGCTGGCACTGCTCATCAGCCAGGCATTCCTTGGCAAGCCAGAATTAACAGTAATAAACAAATGAAACAGAATGTTGTTTGCTAAACTGGGTAACTCGGGAAGTACCGAGGGAGGACTTTCTCTGACAAATTCGCTGGGGAACTGAATTCCTTGAGTTCCTACTTTCCAGGCAAACGTCTCCATTTTTGCATCCAGCAGGGTCTGAAGTGATTCTTTCCCCTGTTCATTTGTAATAACAAAGCAAGCTGCTTGATCTGTTGCTGGCTCACAAAATAGTGACTCATTGAATTTGTAGATTATTCTTCAAAATACCTAATTTGTACAGAGATAACCAGAAGAAAGATTGGGGTTTTTCTTATTCCAGTTTGGCCATAATTTCTCTCTCCTCCCATTGCTTCCTACAGAAAACAGTGGGCAAAGCTGTTGTTCACAGCACAGCAGCTCTGACTGCTGTGGTGACAAATACAAGCAAAGGTGGCAGCCAAAATATGACAAAGAGACCTTGTAATGGCCTTTGAAACAGGGAAACATTTCATGTGAAGGACTCTGTCCTTGCACTGCAGAGAAGCAGGTATCTACTCAGCTGAGCCAGTGCCATGGGTTTGCCCTTGGCTGGATTACATCTGTCTTTGGAACCTAAAACACCTGGATTAAGATTCCCTCTCTGCCTGCTTTCATGCCCAAATGAGGTCTCTTTGCTTTTGGAGCCTGTCCTCCTCTTACACGGTTCAGGGAGCGTCAACAGGAGCAGATACCACATTTCATTCTGTCCAGGCTGGCTCAGATCCTGATAAGAATATTTCTTGTTTTAATGCAATTTCTATTCAGTATTTCTCCCCTCTTATCAGCTGGTTTTGTAACTGCCAGGATAACCCCAGTTTCTGTGTCTGCCATATCAAAATCCCACACTCCAGCATACGACTGCTCGAGAACAGTGATGTCCTGTTCCTAAGGAACAAAGATAAGCAAATGTATCTCATCTTTACAGCCATTCAAATAGGGCTGTGTGAGGACACGGAGGCAATGCCTGTCCTGGTTTTCTGATGATAACACGGTTTCTTTCTCATAGGAAGTAATTTGGGAATTACACAGGTCATTTAATTTTCTTTTGCTTGATGTTTTGTCCAGGGTCTGCTCTCCTCTTCACTCTTACACGTATACCCCTCTATAGAGAGAACAGAACAGAGAGCAGCCTAGGATAAAAAGCAGAATATTAAGTGATTCGGGAATCCTCAGGGGATGTCTCTGCTTTAACTGCAGAGTCATCACCAGAAAAACTTGTAAATCACTTATTCTCTGCCTTCCTCTCCATGTCTTTCTATTTAAAAATGTAATTGGATCTGCATGTTCCTTGTTTTTAGTGTTAATTATGTGTCTAGAACTGCATTGTGAAAATTGTTAGATGTCAGTTTCTAAATGAAAATAACTCTGTTCAATCCTGAATATCACTGCACTTTATTCCATTTTAGATCAGGGAAATGTATTCTTTTTTAAAAAAAAGCTTTTGGAGACATTGAATGCATTTTGGTTTTTTTAATAGACTTTTTCCTAGGGATTTCTACCTAGACTAAAGAGGTTCCTATTATTTACAGAGAGTTTGATAACAGACAGACCTTGCAATCCTCAAAATTTCCTGTGTTTAGTAAGAATGGGAGACATCACAGTTGAGCAAAGCATTTTCTTTCCTAACTTAGTTATTTGCTATGCAGTAGGACCTCACACCAGCAACTCTGACCTGAGAGTGCACAATATGAGGAGCTGCATAAACGCAGAAGGAAAATACATTGCAGTGCCTGCCATCCAGTCTGGCTTTCAAAGAGGAGCAAAGGATCCTCTCTCCTCTCTTTGGTTTGTCCACAGTGATTTGGACTGAGCCAGGATGCTGAGCTGGGATTCATTGCTCTCTATAATGCCTATAAGATATGGAGATAGGGATATGGAGATATAGCTGATGGCCAAGAAAGATCTACTATCTCCTCATCATGCTTTTCTCCATTCCTTAAACCCCTTGCCTGCCTTCAGTCCTGGCCTCGCTGCCCTCCCCACCGGTGTTCTCACACACAAATAACATGAGGCTCCAGGCTTGCCTGCCTGCCGAGCTGCCCCATGATTCAGGGGGCCTCTCTCTCCAAGTTCTGCACCATACTTCATTTGTTTTATGCTCCCTAATGGAGTTCAAGCCAGGTCAGCAGCTACACCCAGAATTAAATGCGACACACTTCATGTCACCACGGGGAGTTCTCGTTCCCTATGAATTACCAGGGCCCCTGTGGAAGTGGCACACACTCAGCTTCCTGGCCATCTGGCCACTGCTGTCTGCGGATGTGGAATAATAAGGATGAGCTGCACATTTATTTTAAAAATGCAGGCACACAGGGCCATGTGTATAACTGCATTTCCCCCAGGGGCAGAGACGCAGCCTGAGACAGCGGCTGGTGGCTTTGTAGCCTCCAGACACCATTGTCACGTAACCAGAAAGACCTAAATCTTAGTGTTGCTGCACTGGATATACATAAAGCTTTACAAAGCCTTTGCATCCTTATGGATAAAACACATTACAGAAATGCTAGATGTCACTAACTTCTAAAAACCAGGTTTTTCTCAATTTACATGCACAAGAAAACACAGAGCTATTCTGTTCCCTAAAAAACATGGCTGTGGTACAGCTACAACAGGAGGAAAATTGCCAGGGCCTTCTTTTGATGCATGAACATAGCAAAATGCTATGCTTCTTGCCCCTGAGAACTTTGGCTGGAACATCTGAGTATCCTTAAGGAATTACAAACTCCATTAGTAGTGCAAGGAGCTCTGCTTGTCTTGGGCTCTCTGGAAAAACAGAATTTCAGTATAATTATCCCAGAACCCAGTGCCAGCTGAATGAAGTTTAACTCCAAGCACAGTGAGAGGGGTAAAAGGTAATAACTTTTACAATAATTAGACTAATTAATAAAACCTGCAGGCCTGCCAGATGAGTGCTGTGCCCATGTACCAGAGTTCTGCCCTCTCCAGTTCCATTCCAACCAGTCACTCCACAAGTCCCCATGCTCATCCAACCTTCTTTGGTATGCAGCTGGCACATCCAGCCTATTAAGCAGAGAAGTGCTTTATTCTTTTGACTGAGAGTTGCTCCACCTGCTCATCTAGAGGAGTTTCCCCTCTGAAGCACATCCGTGATGTGCAGGGAGATAGATGGCACTTTGTAACTATTAATTTAAAGAGCTTATTTCAACGTCACCCAAGCAAGGTAAAATTTACATCGCTCACCTTGTGAGAAGCCAAAGAACCTGAGGTGATTAGGGCCAAAACTCAGCACAAGTGTTTTGACGTGGGTCTGACTTGAAGAGATTTGGAGAGACTGCTTTAAAGTGAGGGATGTGATAAGGGGCTGTAAATGAACTGCACTGCATACTCAAGGGATCTTTTATTCCTTGCTGCTGGCAATGGCACAGGGCTTTTTTTAGAACAAAACAAAAAAAGTAATGAAATCGGCAGAAAATTTTCAGCGAAATGTGTGTGTGCCATTAACTGGGAGTGTTGTCACAGCCTGTGCTTGGAGGAATTCCTCTCAGCCCCTCTGAAGCTGCACAGGACAGTGAGGTACTGCACTGTATTTTGTGCCATATAAATAACCTCTTAGAGCTGGCTGCTGTCTCTCAATATTGCATTTCTTACTCTCTGCCTACTTAGACACAAAGTCTTTCAGGACCAGGACTACTTGACTCAGATTTTTTTCAGCAACTGAATGAAATGAGCCTTTGGTCTGCTTTGGGTTCTCTGGGTAACAAACTTCTCCATGGACTCGGCAGGGTGGGAAGGCTTAGCTAAGATCACTTGATTAGAAGCAGCTCAGGGAAAGCAATTCATGAACATGTGGGTGGAAAGGCAGTGGGAGTAAAATGTTTTCCACCTCATTGGGGCAAGAAGGAAATGGGAGAAACCATTTTGGGGGCAGTGGTTTTGTTATCTCCTGTCCTCAGGGTTGCTCCTTGGAGCTTGTTTTAAGCCTTTTCCTGGAGCTGGACTTCAAAGCATCATCTAAATGGAGATTTGGGTTGAGTTTGCAGCAGTGTAAGTGCCTGAGTGGCTGTTGGAGTGTGTAAGATGGTGAAGCAGTGCTACCCCAGGTAACAGAGGTGTGCTATGCAGGAGGAACCTTCCACTTTCCCCTCTGGCCATGTCACAGCAGCTGAATAATTTGGTTTGTCTTTCATAACAATTCTTTCCCCAGTATATTTTTCCTTCTCTCTTATTGCCCCGGTACTGAAGGCAAATTTTGTTGCTGTTTGTGATGAAAATGGTTGGGAACACAGTTAAAACAAGAAAACAAAATGTCAGTTTTTCCAAAGAAGGCCAAACCATGTAAAGCAAAAACTTTTGCTCACACAAGGAACAATTCTTCAAGAGCCAAATACCTCCAGCTTCATAAATTTCTGGGCCAGCAAAGCACTGACATGTGAAAGATCAAGTCCATGATGGATACAATAGTCAGAGAGATGTAAATGCTTCTGCAATTCCCACTCTGGTGTCACAGAAAGCTGAACAGAACATTGCTTTTTTCTATGTTCACCTCCAGTCTGAGGGTTTGGTGAGGAAAGGACTAAATCTTTTTGTGGAAAAGGAGATTACAATTCTGCCAGTGGAATTTTTGGCTCGACTTTTATCCTGGAACAGAACTGCACATACAGAGGCAAAATGTACAACTTGGTGAGGCAGCTGCTGCTTTGCATTACAGAGTGTCTGGGAACCATTAGTGTACATGGCAGAGAGTTTCAGGACCTGAGTCCTGCTTGTGAGTCTTCCCCACCCCCTCTTGTTATAAGGAATTCATTCTGCATGGCTTCTTGTGTTATAGATCTGAGTTTATTTCCTCATGTTCCCTATGCTCTGAGCAGTCCCTCCCTGGTGGGCATTACCTGTCCTACACAAACACGCAGCATTTCAGAGCTCAGCCAAGTTCCCCTGGAAAAGAAGGTGGTGTTCAGGTGTTGGCATGGAACAGCTGTACCAATCTGCTCCCAAAACATAGGCTGAAGCTACAGAGAATTGTCCCCAAATCTTACTGATGGGTATTGCTTCAGAGAGACTGATAGAAGGAAACTTCATCAGCTGCAGAATATCTGGAATATCTTTGGTATCCTGTGATATCCCCATGTAATACAAAGGGATAAGAGTAAAATCTCTTCCTCTCCCTTACTGTTGTGATGCTCTTCTGAGCAAGAAGCCTTCCATGAGAGAAAGCACAAGACTGATTTCTCCCATCCTGGAAACAATGCAGCATGTTTCCTTTGCTCCTTCTCCCCTAAAAATGAACTGAGTTCAGGGATCTCTATCAACGTGATTTACCTCCCCATCACAGCCACAGCAACTCCTCTTTCTCTTGATCCCCCTTTCTGTGATGCTTTGTTTCCAACAGCAAATGCTTTTGGAGCAGAGACCCATTAGCATCCCCTGGAACGTAAAAAAATTGTCTGAACTTAGCAGAAAATCAACCACCCTTCTCTACAGTGCTCTACACTCACTCTGCAGAAGTTTCAGTTTACTGATTGCAGTGAGTAGGCTGAGCAATGTAACGTGTGTGCAGAACTCTCCATCCTAGCTACAATCCTGTATTATATAGGTTGTCGCAGGCACAGTGTGTCAAATTCTTGTGAGGAACTAATCTGCAAATTTTAAAAGTCAGGAGTATTTCAAAAAAATGCAGCAGCTGGAGAAACACCTTTTCTGTCTCTGTGCTTATTAGGGACAGTCTCAGATTTAGGGATAAAAAACAGGCTTCAATAACTTAGCATACAGCGTGGTTGCTTTACTGCCTTCTGCTCCAGGTAATCAGGCTGGGAACAGCTTACACCAAAGGAGAAAATCCTGGTTCCTTAATGCTTTCCTCCCAGTTTTCTGTACCACGAGGGCAGGGAAGGAGCCCCAAGGTATTCATGTCTATCCACACACTGTCTGTTATTGACTTATTTACGTATTTACATTGTGGGTTTATTTTAGTTTACCAAATATTGCTTGGTGGTTCCAATTTATCAGACCAATCTCAGCTGCAATGGGAACTGGCAAAGGCCTTATCATTTAATTTTGCTAACATCTCTCATTTCTAATTTATACACTCAGCTCTATGACAAATTGGATTTGTATAACAAAGTAAACAAAAGGGTTCTAACTCTAGTTTTCTGTAATGGAATAACATTATTGGAAACACACATTAACTGGAACACACAGACCTGGGGAAAGGGCTCAGCTTCCCAGCTCAATTCACATAGGGGCCAACCTGGTTATTTTGCAATAAAGCTAATAGGAATTTGCACCTGGTGTAATTATTCCTAATGCTATTAGCTGTTTAGCTATTTCCCAAGCTTTGTGGAGCCTTCTGGAAGGAAACTGGGGAAAAAACATATATACAGTGACAAACTCACAGGAGATTCAGTATTATTCTGAGCACCACAGAGGAGAAAAGTGGTGATAGGGGGTAGCTGGTCTTTGCTGGGAACAAGCTCCTCTGCCTGTGCCTGTCAGCTGGGCTCTGTCATCATGGCTGGGTATTTCACATAGCAGCAGTCAACTGAAGACATGGCATTAGCTATTGGCACAAGGCTGTTGAGCCAATATGCAGTTATCTTGGCAGCATTTGCTGGAGATGCAGCCCAGCTTGGACTGCCACGAGAGGAGGGGATCATGGGCTTATGTTTCCCAGTGGAAGATAAGCCTGTGATCCCTTCCCTGGGAAAAGGCCGTTGAAGGAAATCCCCGGTGGGTCAGTCTTTTCCCTAGACAAAAAATTGCTATGAAACTAAAATAGATGCCTCTGACTCTGTAAAGAATCAGCTTCTTATTAGCACAGTGTAGGGAGAGCCAGTGGCAAGGATCAAAGCCTGCCATGAGCTTGTCCTCAGGGTCTCAGCAGCTGTCAGTCTCACTGTGCCCCTTCACCTCCCGGCACCAGGCTCCTGCTGAGTGCCCTCAGGCCTTGGCTCCCAGACTCGTGCACCTCTTCAGGTTCCTCATGAGCATGATTTGGGCTGAGATAGGTTGAGGAAAGTCAAGGTATGACTATAGTAGGTGAATGTGAAACGTAACAGGGCTTCAGTGTCTCTCTGCAACAACACACGATGCCACCTGAATGCACCCATGTGGCTTCCAGCCACCAAGCACCCTCTTCTCTCTCCATCTCTGCTCCCTCCACAACTCTCCCCCTGACAGCTATTCATGCTGCTATTCCATTTATCTCTCCTCACCAGCGTGCTTTCACCCTCCTCCTGCGCTCAGCCTTTTTATAATGCCTCTGTTTATTATTATTCTCCCCCTTGGGAGCAGCCTGATGGTGGCTGTTTCCTGCCAGTCAATAGGAGTAGCTCCACTGGCTTCCTGATTTAGCACCTGGAAAGAGGCTTTGGCTGAAAGCCCATGCCAGTAACAGCCCAGCCCAGAGCAGCCCCTGCTGCTGCTGTTGATTGAGCTGACAAATGTGACCCTCAGATGAATATTTTTCCCTGTGTTCCTCCCATTTCTGTCAAAAGCCTGAGCTGCTCCCACCCTCTAAATGTAGATTATACCGAAAAGAGAGAGAAACACTTGTCAATTCTTTGCATCCAAATACAGAATCCAGGGAGACAAAGTCTAAAATTAGAGTGCATCACAGACAGCAGCATCAGAGCAAATTCATTAAATGTTGCTCCAGCAATGGCCCCTAGGGAGGCTGCAAATATACCTGGAAGCAACTGATAATAAATAACATATGAAGGGAGAAACAAAAATAAGCAAAAGATTCTTTTCTGTTCGTGCCCAGTAGAAGCCTTCTCCCAAGGCAGTCACATTTGCAGGTTCTTTTGGTGGTTGAGGACAGCACACAGCTGATGTTCTTGAAGTGATGCTGAAAGAAGTAAAAACATGTTGCCTGCAAATAGAAGGGGAGTAACTCAGATTACATATTCCTGAATGAGATCAGGAGAGCATCACAAAATATACTAGCCCTGAATTTCATCTCTTTTGGGTTTTCTTCTCCATTTGAGGCGCTGATTTCAAAGCAAAAGGAGAAAAGCTAGGCAGCAATGTCACTGTAGGGCATGATACTACAAGTAAACTCCTTGGGATAACAAGAGTGAGTAATGTACTATTCTTCATCTGTAAATGCACCAGGTATTTGTAGTGCCCACGCACTTACAGGGAAATTCTGTAGAGATTGGGTATCCTAAGATTTGAGCTTTACAATCTGAACAAAATGAGGAGGAAAGGGACATTTGAGAAGGGAGTAATTTGCTACATTAAAATATCTAGGCAGATAAGGAAGAAAGAAAGAAAAAACCACAGAAGACTTGAATGCACCTCACTGTGGCTTTAAAAAAAGGCAAAGACATTTGCAGCAGCAGCAGCAGCCAGTGCAAGGAAGATGGGGTGAGTTTGCCAGCCAACCTGTTTGACAGCTGTAGGCATTTGCCACCTGGCTCAAGAATTTCCTTGGTTGGAGAGATCTGATTAGTTACACCCACAGTGCTGGTTTCTGTCTCCAGGTACAGGCGCAGGGGAAGGATTTATTAAGCCCTGGGGGTTTATAAACTGATGGCCAGTTTTCCCAAGAATTTATCCAGGCTTGTGTCTAATCTTGAACAGAAATGAAGTGCAGCAGGGATGTGTGAGTGGCCAAGCACAGGAATTCATGGAGATGTCCCAGTGTTTTGCCATAGGACGAGAGCATTTGGCCGAGTTAAAAAAACTGCATTTTCCATTGAGCCTCAGCCAGGTTAAGCAACTTTTTATTTTGTTTTATTGTCAACATCTTTTTCAACAACTTGAAAAAAACCAAAACAAAACAAAATAAATTTCAGCTTCCCCCATTTCCTTTAATTACCTTTACTTTAAGGGTAGCTGCACACAGAGATTGTATTACAGCGTCTTCTGCAATTTATATTTCTTCCAGTGGATCATTTTCCCACTGTGTTATGTTTTTATTAAACAGTAATCCCTAAGAATTTATTGCTTGGAGCAATGCTTTGTTAGTTAATTACTGGAGAGCAAATGTAGGAAGAGTTCAATTTTTATTATCTATTGACAGGACTGATTGTCAGGCTGATTTTTCAGGAAGAGTATTTTTGTAGCTGCTGGTCTGTAACAGCGAGACTGTGGAGGAGGGTTTTGTGTGTGTTGTTTTTATCGAGGAGAAGAGGAGCATCCATGGGGAAGCTGAACAACTGCCTTAGAATGTTGTTGATTGCTTTTGGCAACTGGTTTTAGTTAATCTAACTACCTAGTGCAAAGCATGCAGGCATTTATATTTTAACAAGGCGATGCTGTAGTGTCTGAACTAAGTTCAGTGCACACCCTGACTGTGAAATTAAATCCAGGGTACATCATCCTGCAAAAATCAAAGCATTCTTTCATTAATGTGCATTTTCTGTATCTGCATACCTTTAGTGATGTGAGGGTAATCCTGTTCTCTCCCAAAGTTCTGTTCATTCATGTAACAGATGACTTGCAAGCTTGACATGGCCAAGTCCCAGTCTAATGCCTTTGTGAATCCTTCAAAAGTAAGATCCAGGTTGCACCCTTAGTATGTTTAATATGTTTATATCCTTAGCAGTTCATATCAGTCATTTGTGTTGCAGCTAAGTTTGAGATGAAGCCTTCAGAGATGATGCTGGGCTGTCACCCAAGGACAAAATACCAATCCACTCTCACGTATAAACACATGCATGAGAACATTAAGACTTCTCCCTGGGGTCCCCATACAACTAGGGTCTGCCTGACAGGTTTATTGAAAGGCATCTATTTTACTTTAAAGAATTCTAAGAATATCTTTGGGGCATAATCCACCGTTTATTGAAATGTTCCTGCAGGCTGGATTCCTGCTCGTCTTTTTCTGCTGTTTGAGTAAAGGGGAAACTGGACAATAAAACAGATAAACAAGAGAGTTGGTTTGGATTAAAACTCAGCCTGCTAACTTTGGTGTGTGTGACGAGAATGGTCATGACTGATAGGATAGTGCCTTAATTTTCCTACCCTTCACCCCTTGACTCTTGCTTCACTATGGAGCCATTTAGCATTGTGCACAAGGTTAAAGCTCTCCTTCATCCGTGCTTGAACCTCCCCATCTGCTACTGGAGGATGCTGAAGCATCCCATCATTTAGCCTAGCCCTGAACACCAAAAACTGCAGAAGCTGTCAGATGTTAAATGCTCAACTTTAAAAGTATCCCCCACATCGGAGGGGCAGCGAGAGGAGGGGGTGGGAGGACAGTGCCATTTACTGAAAACTGCCAGAGACACAGATGCAATCATGCTTGGGCAAATCTAATTCCTACAGCCAAGCACAGGTGGTTTAAAAGCTCTTCCCTGCACCCCAAATCCATGTTGTTCCCAGTAAATGGACTGACATCACTCCTTAATCAAATCTCCCCACAGTGCAGTCTGTTGTGGCAGTCGTTATAGGGAAGATAAGTTCTAACCAAGTTATTCCTGAAAGCTAGATGATGTGATTACTGATGTATCAGTGCTTTTTGAAGCAGGAGAGGGAGGCAATTTCCCCTCCCCTCTTTCCTCTGGGGTTTGCAGAAAGCAATCACGTTACATCAGACACACACCAAAGTAAGAGGTGAAGAGGTGTGGGCTGCAACTATCACAAGCTCCCTCTCTCTGAGCTGGGTCCTGGTCCATGATTCCTTCTCTGTGTATTCAGGCTTGTTTTAGGAGATTGGATAGCTGCAGATTATAGCCATCCAATTAACACATGATAGAAATTAGAAGCTAGCTGAACCATTCTTACAGCCTTTTTGTCATTCTAGTTCAAAATTTTTTCCCCCTGAAAGAACAGAGTCAGCTCCCAGGCAGAGGAGATCCACCACAGAGGCAGGAGCAAAATTGCACTGCAAGTCTGAGACTGCTGAGGCATAATTTATGTGCAGAAAGCAAGGGAAGAGTGTGTTACAGCCTGGATGAATGCAAAGCAGCTGCCAGGCAGAGAGTCTGAGCTCCAGTTCTGCTCAGCACTCAATAATGTAGCTCATTCCTGGTGAGGGTATAATCTACAGCCAACCTGGTGCCTGCCAGCTCCACACCCCTTCCCCTGTTGCAGCCACTGTTGACTGGATGTGAGTTACTGGTGTCATTGGAAGCAGTGCACAGTAAATTGCAATGAGCCAATGACACAGTGCTTCTACCTGCAGCAAAGGACAGTTATAGCCAAATCCAAATGTCAAGTCAAATGCTAGCTTCAGAAAAAAAACCTACCAGGAGCACTAGGTATGATGGCTGATTTAAAATGGAATAGGATTATTACCTGTCTTATTACCTCTCTGGATGACACTTGGAAGACGATGACATTTCTCCTCTCCTTAGAGTGAGGTTTTGCTCTTAAGATAGGTAGAAGACGCTTCCATTTTTGGGCACATAAATAAATGTGTTGCTCTAAATGATGCTCGCAGAGCTGGCTTTGCAGGGCTGGTGCTCTTGCTTCCCCTTTTGCTGCTGTGTAGATAGCTGGGACTTGTAATGTACTCTCTGAAATGAATTTTATTATTGTCAGTTGCTCGTTGAAAATCCTCAGTGTTACCAAACTTGGAAGACACACTGTACATGTGGGATTCCTGAGCCTACCTAAAGAACTAATACTTTATAGGGTGCATGTGTGCATGCACACACCCGTGGTAATGTAGACATGGACACACATCTCCTTGACACACACACAGTGCTCTCGCTGTCAACAGCCAACTTTCCAGTCTTTATCAAACTGCCAGCCTCCAAGAAATCAGACCCTTGAAAGGTTAATTTCCACCTTATTTAATCTCCAGAGTGCTCTGTGCTTCCCCAGGGTTCCATGTCTCTGTAAGCATGGTTCTGTGGTGTCAGCCAAGGTAACTATGGGATTTATGGCAGGCACAAGCACTGGGAAAGGAAGCCAGTTAGGAGCATTGTTGTAACCATGTGTGGGGATTCAGGCAGAGGCTTCTTTAAAGTTCTTCCAGTGCCACTCAATTGCTGTCAGCTGTGGGACAGCTGGAAGCTGTAGCACTGTGTGACACATCTACTGCAGAAAGAGTCACAAGATGAATGAATCCACTGCAGTTGTTTGGTATTATTTCTGCCATAGGATGCTCTTCTGCTGCTACAGCACTGGGTTAGCCCCCTCCGGATCTCTATTATTTTGAGCAAGGCACACACATCTCAGCTCAAGGATTGGGTGAGTTTATGAACGTTGAGCCCAGCTGAGGAGAACTATTCCCATGTAGTGATTCAGGAAGCTTCCCTCAGCCAGCCCTGGTTTTATGCCTTTTTTGAAACAAAGCATAGACACCAGGAGAGAAATAGGTTTCCAGAAATGGCTTTGGGAAAAGGTTAGTACAATCTACTTCCCAATGTTTCCTTTTCCTGAAGAACCTGGGTTAACCAGGGAAGTGCTGAGACCTCTCATCCAGGGAGGTTTTACCTCGCTCTTTAAAGGGTCTGTAAACACTTTGGGGAATTAAAAAGAAACAATGCTCCTGGCAAGTTCAGGGAAGTTCTGCTGTGCATCAAGAAACAAAAGACAAGCATTGAGTAATGCCTTGTAGCTCATATTCCAACTATCACAAAGGGGGAGGGCAAAGGGTTAGTGGGAGCTGCTTGTAATTGCACATTTCAAAGGGTGCGATTACAATTTGTCTCCATTGTGAAAGCTCAAGTTTGGAAATAATTGCTTTGTTTAACTTCAGCCCTGTTGCTTTTGCACGGCATTTAAAAACACTCAAGAATATCTTTGGAGCTGCATATTCATTAGGAACTGGCAGAATGACCTCAGTAACACAGGACTTGCACTCCTGAGCTCAGACTGTTTGCTGTGAGCCAAACACAACCAAAAGCTTTACAATAGCATTGAAATGTAAAGTATATAGACATCAGATACCTGGTCAACAGCAACACAGGCTACCTAAGCTAAACAGAGATATAATTAACAGCCCCAATGCAGTATTGAATCTGCTCAGCTCTCCTTCCACCTTCACCTGCTTTTAGGAAGTTGTAGGTTTTGGCTATAAATGTCACTGGGGGTTTCTGAAAGCATTGATTTGGTCTGATGAGTAGAATAAACTTGCCATGTGTCTCTTTGAGATATGCCCGAGGTATTTCCTACAAAGAAAAGAAGTAAAACTTCTGAAACTTCCTTCTGGTGTAAAAAAAATAGGTAAGTTATTCTAGCTCTGAACCTCTGGTCCTCTAGAAGCCTGGACTCTGTTTAAAATCTCAGTCTAAGCTACCATTAGAGTTCGCAGTTCTGCTAACAGCCTTTATTCCCTCCCTCTGTTTTCCATCACACACCTGGGAACCCAGATTTTATTGTTATCTGCATGCCAGTGTCTCCTGACCCCTCAGTACTTTGGCCCTTCCCCCATTTGGCTGCCCCCAGTTCTGTGCAGGAGCTCCTGCCTGGGGGCACAGCAGCCAGGTGCAGGCAACTGCAGCCTCAGCAGCTGGCTCAGTGCATTTATCTGTTTTCTTTGCTGCTGGGCTTGTTCCCATCACCAAGGTCTCCTTGGTGCCCAGGCTGCAGCACTTGCTTTTGCAAATTTAAATCCCATTTTCCAACTGAGTGTCCAGGAGCGACAGGAGCCAGCAGCATCAAACCTGATTAAACACCTTTCTGCAGAATGAACGCTGGTTGCAAAGTAAAGATGCAAAGTGAACCCCAGCACCAGCCTTCTGCTGGCCCACGAACAGCAGGCAAGAACTGGGCTATAACCAGTGCAATGGGTGAAAGGTTTGCTGCTGGCATCTGGGGCCACAAAGGGCTTTCCTGTAGCGCTCCCTGCTCTGCAGCACAGAGCACCATAAGCTTCAAAGTACTCTGCAAATATTAATGAAAGCCCTGGCACCTCGCGTTTATCTCTGTTTTGCGGATGGGTAGGATAGGATGAGACCTTTCAGAGGCTCCCTCAGGGCTGTGCTGAGGCTCTGTGGCATAATCAAGATTAAAGCACTGGCAGTCGCTGTGTCAGTCTGGAACTGTGCTGCCCTGGGGAAGCAGGGAGCAGAACTAAGGAGCCCTCCAGTTCTTCAGGGCTGGCTGGACACCCTTGCTTATAATCAAGGGTAATTTTAGTTAGTCAAAGTTGTAATTCATTACTTCTCTCCTGGAGTATTTTGCTCCTCAGGGTCAAAGGTTGTTCCATGTGCAGTGTTTGTGTCATTCTCCAAGCAAAACTGGAAGTTCCTCCCTCCTTTGCCTCCTCTCCTATCACCCGTGCCAGGGCATCTTTAATACTTTCTGTGTCCAAAGAGAAAATAAACACTTCTTTAGGATCCACGCAAAGCAACCATGTGCATTTCCAGCACCTAGGGATCCCTGATCCTGCAGGGAGCTGCCCAATTAAACATGAGCCCCCTCCCTCACCCCAGCTCTGCAGCTCAGTGCCCGCTGCACTGCAGAGCAGCCACGTCCACACCAAGAGGCTGCGTTGCCTTTGATGTTCACACATCACAGCTGCCACTCTTAGACAGCTTAATAATTATTTTCCCTTTTTGTGGGTTAGGGCTATCAGAGCAATGCAGTTTCTTCACATCTCCTCCTGTGAACAGCCTGATTGCATTTGGGGGAACATAGATGGAAGTGGTTCTGTTTGAAGCATCGATGCTGAAGACAACCAGAATTAATCTGCTAGAGCAGGGAATGTACTCCCAGTAGAGCACGTAGCCAGATGCTCATGCTGCAAAGTCACCATCATGGGAGTCAGGAAAGGGTCTGGACTGCCGGGGCTCTGTGGGATTAAATGGAAGTAGCTGCTCATTTCAGCCTGGCTCTGCTCTCTGCCGCTCAAAGCCCCAGGGCTCTGGGGCAATGCCAGTGCCAGCCAGTAGTACAGCAGGCATGGAAGGTGTCCCGGCTTCATCTCATCGCTGGTAACATCTGTCTCGGTCACAAGGAGGAGCACTTGGCCTCATTTTAGCTAATGGAGATGCTGCGGTACCAAGGGGAATATATTAGCCAGTGACTGCCTTTCCAAAGTCTTGTTCTTGCTTTATTCACTGCTGGTAAGAAGCTTATTCCATCAGAGCACTGTGGGCTGGCCAGTTCGCTTTCATGAACCAGTATCTGAAATAAACGTTGCAGCTGCCTACCTAAAAATAGCCTTGTTGCTCTAAGGTATCTTCCAGCGTACTGGGGAAGAAGAGGGCAGGCATCCTCTGGACTGAAAGGCTAGAGGAGGGGCAAGGGCAGGGAGGGAGAAGGAGATGACCATGCTTCTTCCCTACACTTTGAATTTTTGACCAAGAACATATCTGCTTTATTTACATGTGGTGTTAAACAGGCAATATGTGCCCCCAAGGTATTGGATTTTTCCTCTAGGAAAGTATTTAGACACCAAAGAGCTCAGAACTGTCATCTTTTCCTCTTTCCTGTTTCCCCTGGCTCTTCCAGTGTGCGTTCCATCAAGGTACTGTTTTGATTGACTGGGGAAAGGCCAGTAGATGTTACAACACTGTAACTCACTCATGCTCTGTCTATATGTTTACATAAAGCTTATAGCAAGGGCATCATGATGTCTGGTTGCGACCTTACATGAATAAGTAGTATGAAGAGTTGTTCTCTCTTCCTGCCCTCCTTCATTCTTGCCCATGGTTTGCTACTTTTTTCTTATCCTCAGTTTTTTCATTTCAAACCCAGTATGCTTGTTCAAATGGGCTTGTCCAAACCGAGTTATGAAATCTTCAATTGCTTTAGGGTTCGCAAGTGTTTGTAGGTTATGAGCTGTGCAATATTTTCTGCTCCATTTGCCAAGGGCTGCAAAGCCATGGTCCACTCTGTTAGGGCTTATCTGTGTAGAGCAGTCTCTCAAAATATTACATTAATCCACTATTTATTTCCATGCCCCTATTGTTCTGCCCTCTTAAACCTTAGATAGCAAAGTGGCTAACAAGAAATGTGTACTTTCTGTACTCTATTACAGCTATTTGAAACACTCACAAAACTCCCTGAAAATATGTGAATGGTAGAAGATCCAAGGGGCAGAATGGCATCAAGACAGGTGCAAAACCAGAAGCTGCCTTTTGACAAACTAATCAAATTATGAGGCATGAGTTTCTGTTTGAACTAAGCAGAATAAATACTCCTAACCCAGAAACACTTAGAGGGAAAAATGCCAAGAGACTCATAAAACCATCACTGCAGTGTTTGCATTGATAATTTTAACTGGCACTTTACAGTGTGGCATTTCATTCATGTGCTCAAGGCAAGAAATCTATCCCCAAGTCAAAAAACATAAAAAAAAATGGATTTCAATAAAACAGGATATAAAAACAAGAAATAACTGTAAATGGAATTGAAAGCAAACTGCATAAAGCTCCAGAGTGAGCATTTCCTTTCTATTCCAGAAACTTTACCTCCTGTGACTGCAATGTGATCAATATTCATACCTACTTCCCTAAGGATTTACTGCTTATGGTAATAGTCAGTGGCCCTTAGATCACAGGCATTTGTCTGTTTGTTTTTATATTTCCTAAAAATTAATCAAGAGCCAGTATTAAGCCTTCCTCTTCTCACCATCAGATCTAGCAGGGCTGGAATAGATAATTTCTAGATTGTGTAAGTGATGAAATGTGGGAAGTGGTATCAGAAGAGCAGAACAGGTAAGGGAGAAAAGACAGAAAATGTGGAATTGTTTGCATTCCAATGAGTTTTCTTCTCACAGCCATGAATGTTGGAGTTCACATGGCTGCAATAACACCACTGCTATGTGAAAGCTGGCTCTGCTATGGAGAAAGTGAAGCGACCTTTCAATGAGAGTTCATAGCATTGCCAAGAAGGAAAGTGCTCCCTTCCAAAGATTTGAAAAAGGCAAAAAGACAATGGTGCATTTCACCTGGAATCAAACGGGTAGCTGGGTTCACTGGCTCCCTCCCCACTGCACTGCTGGGACCTCATCTGCAATGAGGAGCGTTCTCTTAATGTGGGAAGTTGTGCCAGTCTGCACAGCACCCAGGTGTTAGCGAAGTACCTACTGCAGGGAGACTGGTGAGAAGATGATTCCCATCTGCTCACTTAAACTCAATAATCCATCCTCTTACATGCTAGTTCCTTCCATACTGCAATTTTGCTTTTGCTGTTGAAAGAGACTTTTCCGATGCCTGTTACATCAATGGCTGAATAGTTCCCTTATTCTTTACACTTGAATATAAACTACTTCCAAATAAAGACAGTGCATAATAAGCCTTAATATGAATGATTGCTTAGCTGGAAAGGGAGATGTGAGTGTAATGGCAGTGGAGGAGTGAGAGCGGTAAATGGTTATCTCACACGGGGAGAAAACAGCTCTGATTTCTATTATCTCAGTATAAACGGGTGTTTGACATTCCTCAGTGTAGCTATATATGGTTTGATGTTACAATACACTCTGTATAACTCAGTTACTCAGTGCAAGAGGCTGTGGCATCCTTCCAAAATCTAATATATGTGAAAGAGCAATTTCTGCGAGGAACTCATCTCTGTCCCTGTCGTGGATCTGCTGAAGACGTTGATTGGCAGCCAGTTATCTGGGGGAGGGATATTTAAAAGAGTATGCATTTAATATTTTATCGTTCTACATGGATCAAATAGAATGCTAAGTCTAAGTTGTTAGCCTGAGAAAATGAGCAGAATTTACTGGAAGGGTATGTTAGATCCTGAATTAAAAGCAGAGGATGCTTTGCTAGGAAAGAATTGTTTTTCAAGTTGACTCTTCATTTTGCTTGCTTTTTTTTTATCTGAAAGTGTACTAAAAGCCAGGAGGCAAGATTGGAATGCACTTTATTAGCAGATACATGGAAGACTGTGTATTTCTGGGTAAAATACCATGCCATGCACTGGATAAGGCATTTAAAAGCAACAGAAGACCCTGTGCAGAACAAAGGTGAGGCGTAAGGGATGTAAATCTTCTGTAATTAGGAAATGTGAGGGGTTTTATGAACAACCTGTTGCAATCTTCAGCGTTTGATTCAAAGAGTGACACTGTAGGGACAGTCCCTTCGGACTGATGCTCAGCCACGTCCCTTGTCTGTTGTCATGTCCATCTTTCCTGCAGATAAATACTCTGTGGCATTGTTCAGGTCACTGATGAAAATGCTGAGCCCCAGTCTGGGTTCTCAGACATTGATCATTACCCTTTAAGCTTGGTCAGCCAGCCCACTTTTGAGCCATGTAGCCCATCCTTAGCTTCTAAATACACTGCAGGAAACAGTGTAAAAAGCCTCACTAAACTGCATCTTCCTCCCCTCCTTTAGCCTTGCTGTCACGTTGGCCACGTTTCTCAGCACACTTGGAGCCTCCCACCCAGCCCCATGAATTTGAATACATCATTTCTCTAGACAGTTCCTAGCTTGTTATCTTCCCACATTAGAGGAGATAAAATCAGTCTTGGTGTTTCTTCTCCAGCTCGCTTGATTTATGGGCAGAGGCAGCAGAGTCCATTGTCTGCCTATGCTTGGGCAAACATCTGAGCTGGACAGAGGACTCCAGGTTCACGTCACAAAGCCATTCCAGGCATGCTTCATAGAGGAATTGTCTTCTTCCTGTCTTCCCCACACCATTCTACATCTAACTTCCCAAGGCTCATTAACTACAAGCCTGTACCTTGTTACCACATCAATTCAGAGGAGTTATATTTCGGCTGCAGTTATGCTTCAATTTGGAGTATTAATTTCCTTTAACACTTGCCCTATTAATCACTTTAACAATCAAATTAAGACAATTATTTTAATGAGTAAATGGATTATACAGAGCAGATGATACACATTTATAACCGCTTGTGCCAGAGCACTTTTATAAAAGTCAGCCTCTTCAATAATATATTAGACCATAAATGTACTCCTATAGGTTTGGAGGAAGGGATGGGAAAGTGTTCTGTTTGACTGATTTAAATATGTCTGCCTCATCTCTGTGGGAGCTTTTATGTGCTCTGGGCCTATTAAAATCAAGTGCCAGTCATTGAAAGGCAGAGCTGTTATTTTTTTCTGGGATATTAGTGCTAGATGGCAGGGTATTCTTTTTTAGATTGCCTCTAATCTGGCTGCTCTGGATATGTCATCAAAATGAAGCACTTTTAGCACATTTTTTCACATATTTTCTCAAGTAGATGCTGCATCACAAAATTCTGCCATCTCTCCCTTTTTTTCACAGCTCTCTACTCCCGATGTGGAAATTTTGGCCAGAGGAAGTGGGGAATTATTCAAGTACTGAGTCCTGATACCTTTTGTGTTTCTCTGATTAAAGCCATGATTTCTTGTGGGATTCCGCCTGCCAGGGCAATTTCGATTGACATTTACAAAAGATGGAAAGACAGCAAGGTTAAGAGTAGAGGGACCAAACCCAACCTGTGCAAGAATATACGGACGTGATTCCATCTCATGAGTCAGTACAGGCTCAGTTTTTGTCATTGATGCTCATAAGGGGTTGAAGAGCTTTAGACGAGTCTGTTCTTGCCACGATCAATAGAAGTCATAACTTTTAAAAGCTTCAGTAGAAGTTGAGCATCTGAGAATGAAAAGAACAGGGGGAACATCAGCCACTTTGAGACACTCCAGTTCCCTGCCTCTCTCAAGTAGAAATTAATAATACCCTCTCTCATCTTCTTGTTCCCAGACCTGGGACTGAGCACAGAACACCGGCGTCTACCATTGCAGCTAAAGCATAGTGAAGGAGCTCAAACTGAAGCACTTTATTTCCTTTGGACCAATTTCTGGGCCTAAGTCTTCTACCCACAAGGAGCAGGTGTCTGATGAATAGAAAATACACTGTTCTGTGCTGTGCACATTTGCACAGGGAGCCCTAGCAGCACCTAAGAAAACGGTGCCCTCATCAGAATAAGCCCCCATCAGCCCTCATCTTGCTGAACTAGGAGAGCAATTCCATCAGGGCTTCCAGACTCATGGCACTCAAGATAGAAAGCAACTGTTTAAAATGTCTTTCTAATGGCAGAAATATCTCAACAAGGCTTTGCTTTCTGCAGCTGAATCCTATGATTGATCATACAATTTCACTGCAGAAAAATCCATCTATATTCTTGAAGCAGTTGCTGCTAAGATAATACTTCAGTTATGTGGCCATCTGTACCAATAAACTCTGGGGCTTACAGATCTATTGGAATCTTTACAAGGGATATGTCACAATGTTGTTGAGATAAATGATATATTTCCAGATTAAAGCATCGGTTTCCAGAATCAAGGTACGTGCCTGTGGGTGGGATAGGAATATATATCAGACTAAATCAAAATGACCAGGATGAGTCAGGAGGAGCCAAAATACATGTTATTGTGACTATGGTTAGGGACTGTTTTTTTCATGATGGTTGTATTTAGGGTGTATGTATGGAAGATTCTCTTGACTATGCTTCAGGGAGGAATAGTAGGTAATAGGAAACTGCCTAATTATGCACACTTGGTGTGCAAGTACCCTGGGAGCCATCCCTAGCTGATTGCTGTCAGCCTGAGAAAGGTTAAAGAGATGTGTTTAGAATAACCTGAGCTGAGGAAGAGGTTTTAGCTATGCCTGCATTAGCAAGTAGTGCAGCCCTATAGCAGAGGATCTATAGCATGAAGCAACTGGTAGTGAGGACCCGATATCCATACTACAAGCTTTGATGTTAAAGGTAGTGGCTTTGCAAGACAAACTCTAATCCTGTCTTACTTCTACTTGACGAATGGCATCTGAACAGCAGAAAAACCCCTACCTGACTGAAGCATTTAGCAAGGAAGGGTTGTCCATTGCCTCCTTAACACACAATGGTGGGAACGCTAAAGATTTGTTCCCTTGAAACATTTCTGTGTCCTTGATGAAAGGTACATTAGAAATACATAATTTAAACTCACAAGGCATTAATCTACATGCAAAAGCAAACTCGCAAATGTGAGGTATTTATTACTTGCCAACAATATGGTGTTCCTTATAACACCAGCAAGAGTAAGTGATGTTATTCTCTTTCTGGTTTGCTGGGCAGTTAGGGAGTTAATGGGGTGAGGCAAGCAAATAGTCTGTCCATAAATCTTTCTTAAAAAAAAAAGGGCAGCATTATTCTTGTGACTTTTACTGCTCCCCCAGCACATCAGACAGGGCAGTGGTTACTCTGATGAGCTGACCAAGAAGCCATCTCCAAAGCCAGGAAGGGAAGGCACTGTTGCTGCGTTTCTGAAAAGTGGAACCAATTTCTAGCTCCTGCATGGGCTTTTGTTAATGTGCCCACTTTCCACTTCTCTTCCTATGAGGAGTGGTGATATGTTCACCATGGGCAGTATAAGGACCACCTCTGCCTGTGGACATCTCTTTCACCGGTGCATTCTGGACACGATGAGCAGCCTGGCCCTTCACCTTGCCTTTGGCCAGGACAGATCAGGTGTGTGCCTTCTAGGTAGGATTTGGATCCCTTAGAGTTTCCTCAGCATTCATTTTAAATTTATACTGGGGCGATGTTGTGTCCTAGATTTGAGGTGTCAGCTTATGAGTGCAGAAGTTCTAAGCCCTTAAGATAGTTTATTAAATACCATGCTCCAAGGCAATGGTCCTTTTCAGGTCGAGGACTGGGAAGTGCAGCTTTCAAAGCTACTATCTTCAACATATAATTTAAATTCTACTCTAAAGCCATGATATGGCTATATTCAGATACATTTTATTTTCTGCTTTGGTCTTTCACACCTATTAGTGTTTCAAATCCTAGTTACTTCAGAGTAACTTTTTAATAGCAAAATCAATTTTCTCTAAGCGAAATTTCATTATCACAGAATTCTCATTAAAAGAGTGTCTGATATAAAAAGCAGAGGAAGGAAATGAGTAAAGTGCAAATCATTACTGTAGTTTTCTTGCAGATTGGTTTGAGCTATGAAGAGATATCTAGTGCTTGGATGGGTACAATAAATGGTGATCAGCACCTATTAGAAATTCCCCACACCGTGGAGATGGTGAAAGGGAGGAATACACCTCAGGAGAAAGGATGTCTCAGTGGGTTACACTCTACCTTATGAGCCAAGGGAAGAAATTGGTAAAAGACCTTGCTCTTCATGTCAACTTGAAGGAGGTTGAGTGAGTGAGGACTCAAGTTGGTGATGCACTAGGACAATAATGGGGCTGTGCTACAAAACTTGACAGTTTTTCATTTGTGTTGTGGACAGTTAAAGTTGACTTGAGGTAGGTGGCAATAAATAAAGGGACAATGTATGAAAAATCAGAACCATCTGGGCTATGAAACTGGTGTCAAAGAGCAGGAGCAGGCTACAGAGAAAGGAAAATACTGGTCCCAAGGGTGACCTAAATGAGCAGGATGACCACTTTCCAGCGAAACAAAGTCCCTCACACAACGTTTGAGATGAGCTGTATTTCCTTGTTAACGAACTTTGTTCATGAAGCAGCCTGTTCTTCAGTAATTCTCACCATCAGAAAATCCTCAAATGTAAGTCATCTTACTAAAAGAAGTTATCAGCAAACCCTCTTGCTCCCCCACTACAAGCAATCTATTAAGCAAACAAAATAGAGGCCTTCAGGCTCTCTCTTTTTTTATTCTTCCTTGTGATTAACAGCATAATAAAAAAAGATATTAAGTGGGCATAAATTTTATCCAAGCCCATCTAAACACCAAACAAGGGCTATATTTCTGTGGAGTGTTTAAATGTAGCATGCATATGTACTGTGACTGTTCCAGCTTCACTGTTTCCTCCTAAGCCAACAAGCTGCCAGAACTGGGCTCCTCCAACAAGCTCCCTACACAGGACTCAGTCCCTCTTGCTTTTCATTTGCAGGCATCAGCATTCTTGGGGATCAAAATTAAAAGCAGCACTATAAACAAAGCTTTAGCCAGGGAATTTTGTTCCTAGATCTCGCTGCAAACCAGGGATGTTTTTTGTTACTGGTATCATTCCTGCTCCTATGATCTGGTTCAATTTTTCTATAAATGAGGAAAATTCAGCAAACTGAACAACATGAGCAGGGCTTAATACTCTCATAATTCTGGCAGCACAGAGGGCTACTTAAAAAACCACAGTAAATGTAGGTACAGAGGATTCCATGTGTCTGAAGTCCAAAGGTTAAAGCAGGCATCTGTCACAATGTGCCTGCCAGCAAATGCATGTTTGGATTACAAGAGAAAAATCACCAATAGCATCCTGGAGCTGTGTATTTATAAGGGCACATCACAGTTCATTTCATCTTATTCACACAGGAACTCTGTCCTGCCCAGTAGCTGAGATCCCTTAATACGTTAGAATGATTCACCATGGCTGCTGTTATGGAAGTTCATGGAGTTTTCTGCCTTGTCTGTAAAACATTTATTTCATAAAACTATTAATAACCATTGTGGGAGTCCAGATAGGTGACACTGAATCCTTTGCTAGTGCAGACCTCAGTGATTTTACAGTAACTGATTGAATTCAGTAACAAATTTTGGAGGGAGACGTTACTGACCTTAAGAATAAAATCCATCACCTCTACATCTCTTGAATTCCACTCTTAGGTTGTCTGCAGTGGGTGACCTAAGGCTGCTTGTCGAAAAGCTGCTGAACATGGAAGACTTTGCACTCGAGCCCACTTGCATTAACACTCCTGGTTGTATCTCACAGTTGAGACAACAAAGCTACTCTAGCCAGCACATTAAATCCTGGCTTCTTTCTCTCATCTCTTTTCACTAGAGCTTGTCTTTTCTTTTATGCTGCTGAAGCTACAAATCAATTGCAGAAATAATGCCTCTGCCTATATAATGGCTTATGGAAAGTTAATAGAATGGAAAAGTTTTATTGAGCTGATGAGCAGCCTGTGCCTGTCCCAACTGCACAGAAAGATGGGCATGCAGGAAACAATACTGGAAATAAGGACACATTTATCCAGAAGTTCTCCTTCAAAGGAGAAGCAACTTTTCCTATTATTCCTCTTGTTATTATAGTCTGCATGCATGCTGCTGACCCCTGCTAACCATTTCATGAAAATAAACTTGTGGTCTGAATATGTGCCAAGTCACCTTCTCACTCCCCTTCAGAGAAGACCTTGGCTGTTATGCTTGGAGACACATGTATAGATCACTCAGTGTAATTTCATTAAGGCTGCAGAATCTTGTTATCAATTCCTCATTTAGTGCAATTTACAGAAAAACATCAGTTAGGCTAAAAGCAAGAGAAGAACTTTTTTCTCTGTTCTTTTATTGGTAACTTTCCAATTAGAGTTCACAGTTCAGCTCAAGCTGTTTGACAGAGTGCTTGTTCATCTGCAACAGATCAGTCTGCTGATGAGCGTATCCCCACTGGGAGAGGGCTTCCCAGAAAGGCACTGCTGGAGACAGTCATTCATAGAAATGACTGAAAAAGGTCGTTTTGGCTAAATACCATCTCATAAACTAAAGCTGTAATCATCCCACACTGCTCCTATATATGGTCTTAGGGACCCAGCCTCCATGAAGCAAGGAGGTATCTTTCCCATTCTTTTATGGGCTCAGTCTGAGGCTCTTAACACAGAATTTAGTAGCTAAGGGAGTCTTGTGATAGTTCAGTTCCACTTGGAAAGGGCCCACCTGTGACTATAGGCAAAGGTTAATTTTATACATGAGGTATAACAGAGGAAAAAGAGAAAACCAAACCTAACGAGTTAGGCTAGTTAACATCCTTGCCTCTTACAGCATGTACAGGAGATGGTCTACAGACTGCTAAGGCAAATGGGCTGGGTATAAAGAATAAAGCAGAGCTTTGCTTTAGTATGCTGTTGTTGCCAACTCTTGGTATTTCTTATGTGGTTCACAGGAAACTCAGCTGCTCTCCACGTACCTCCTGCAGTCTGCAGATTATTTGTCCTACTGTTTTGACCTAGGTGGAAGCTCGGGCATGCAAACAGTAAATTTCTCCCAAGGCTAGAATCAGAAATGGTTTTGGAACATAGGAGCCCATGGATCTGAGGCAGATAGCTTTCTCTTATGAAAAGACAGACAGACCACTTGAAACTCCTATCATCATCCCGTGAAGAACTGTAGATGGTTTCTATGTTTAGCAACAGAGGAAATGAGGCATCTAGCTGCAGATTAAGTCTAGAAAACTGTGGCTTGCATCCAGCAGCATGGGGAGCCAAGGAGTACAGTTGAAAGAGAGCCTCGGCTAGATGCCAGAAGAATTGGCTTAGATACCCCAGATAAGCCATTTCTTTCATTCTTTCTGGACAGTTTCTAGATTTAGATGCTAACAGGCTGCTTTAATTCCTCCATACCTCGTTACACATTCATGCCACAGTTTTTATTTTTGTCCTTTTTATTTCTTTTGACTGTATTGATTCTCCTCTGTGAGGAAGGGAGTGCTGAGTTCAGTAGTGGGTTTTTCAGCTGAGTGTTCCCAGCCAGAAACCAGAATCTTGAAAATCTGGAGGTAGGGAAGTGCTCATCAGTTCAGGGTGCACTGACATTTGGCACTGTACATATGTATGTATGTATATAACAGGTTTTTACCTTTTTTCTCTGTTACTGTTAAGAGGTGAGTTAAATCAAGCAGGGAGAAATAATGTGAACTGTGAGCTTTGGGGATGGTTCCCTGATTTTACTGCTTCGAGCTTAAATATACAGAGCATTTATCACAAGCACCTTTAGGTGTACCTATGCCCTGATCCTTTAGGGTGAGTTCAGATCCTGCAGGTTTTCTTGAGAACTGGGGACTAAATAGTGTGTCCAATGTGAATATGCTCTCCAGACCTTGCTCTCCAACACTTCCATGGCCTCACTCAGCCATGATGTCAGGTTTACCATCTGGTGTTAGGTAGGAGTTAGCACTGGACATCCTGCATGCTCCTGGACAGTTATTTTGACCAAGGAGCTTCTGCTTCTTCTCCATGCTGGTAATTCTTCATCTATAAGATGAAAACCTCATCAAAGCTGCACTTTGCAAAGCAGCTGAGATGGTCCTGGTGGAAAATGCTTTACTAGAGACAGGTATTAATATAGAACTGAAATAAAACTACCAGATCATTCTTGCATTCAGAGTCAGTTGTTAAGTTTGGGCTGTGAATCATCCTTTTCAGATAACTTAGATTTTGTCTGTTTCTGGCAAAATTGCTGAGGAGTGCCACTCCAGAAAAACACAACCTGAGTAAGCAAACATTCTCCCCGGTGTGATGGCAGCATCCAAAACAAATTTGAAAAAAAAAAATAATCACAAGCAAGGCAAACTCTGAGGTCTCTACAAAAGCTGTTTTCTAATATAACATTATCCCCTCAGGAAATGAATTCATATGTTTAATTGGTGCAGAGGAATAATCTTCAGCAGGATCCCTTAAGAACTTGGCCATAATCTTCTTTTATTATCCCATGCTTGCTGATAAGACCTGGAGCATTTCCTGTGCACCTTTGGGATCAATATATAGCAGTATTCATGTTTCTCTTGGATCAGATGGCCACAGAGTCAAAGGTGAGATGTTGGTCAGAGATGTTTGTTTCAGCTAGCTCAGCAGAAACACGTCAAGGCGGAATGTGTCCTCAGATCTGAGAGATTAAGGGGGTCTTGGCTCCCTTTTTGCCACTGACAGATTAAGGTATCATAGACAAGTCGTTTTCTGCCTGTTTTCACATTTGCTAAAAATAGGGTAATAATTCTGGATGCAGCTGACTTCTTTCCTCCCTTTTGAGGGAAACCAGAAATCTTTGATTTCTGGATGTTCTCCATTCCCTCTAGGAACTGGTAATAGGTCAGCTCCTACTGCAGAGCCATGCAGGTTTATTAGAGCACACATTTCCAGATGGGTCTAGAAGCTGCCAAGCTGTTGTGCCATTTTTTTTCCATTGCCAGAATGATGTCAGGCTGCTGATGGGACCATCGATAGCAAAAGCTCAGAATTAATTTCAGTCTGTTTTTACATTTGCAACAATGTGGATGCTTTGCTTTGCTGTATTTACCTCAAATTCTTTGGTTAAAGATCAGAAAATTTCTAAAAGTTGCTGTAGCTCCTACAGCTGGGCTCATTCTCTGGATAAACCCCACCCTGGTCCCATTACACAAATCCTCAAATTACCCAGCTATAGTTTGGCTCTGAGTTGCTCTCCTGGGGGAGGTAGGAGGGCATGGGTTAAGCAGCGTGTATCAGATCATTTGTGAGTGATAATACCTCTTCCTTGCTTTGGGATTCTGGAAGTTTAGGTCATGTTAGATGAGCCTCTATAGTGAGTTCTGGGGTTTTTCAGCTTCTGCGTATTCTGTGCCTTTTACTTCCCATCTTGGAGAGCAAACCCACAGGGGAGAACTGGCCTTCTGCCTCAACTGATCCTGCCTCACCTTTACTGTAATGCCCTATGTTTTTGTTTCTAACTGTAGCTAATTATATTTTCATAAAGGTTAATTGTTCCAGTGAGTTGAAGGAGAGTCGGCGAATACCCATGGGAAAGCAATTGCTAAATGCACGACTCTTTGGAGAGCTGCTCATACAAAGCACTAATGTGATTTGCACAAAGACATTGTAGCTGCATTGTCTGTGCTTCCCCAGGCCTGTGTTTCTCTTCCCTGGAGTTTGTTTCTTCTTGTCCTGTTCTTCTCCATCTCCCCGTGCTGCTTCTGCATTATTATCTCTGCTCTCAGTACATGCTGGGTATTTCTCTGTTCTTTCTTTGTCTCTATTTAAAAAAATCTTCCAGGCAACCAGAGCATGGTCAAAACTTGTGGTAAGAAAGGTGACTGAAAGATACACCGTGGGTTTCTTCTTGGCTGAAGTGCCAAGTTTGAAGGCAGCGATGGCACGTGGTTTAGGTATGAGACACCCATGCCTAGAGTCCAGGTTCCTGGAGATCCTCACGTGATCATACTAGGTTTCAACTCTCCTTAACAAAAAGGTAAAAAAAAGGGAGGAGAGAAACAGAAGGGAAGTTGTTTCCAGCTTCCAGGACTTGGAGGAGAATCCCAGATGATGTAGGACACATTTCACCTATGTTACAGCTGCTTTCTCTTTCTTCTTTAGAGGTCAAGAAAATACATTTTTTACTCCAGGAGCTGAGAGTTGCCAAGGGAAATTCAATATTCTAGAGAGAAGATTGTTATTGCATTTGCAAATCTTGAAGTTTCTGTAACGACTAAATGTAAAACAAATGTGACATAAGGAGGAGGAAAGAGTGGGTGGGAAAATGAGGAGATGAAGTAGAATGCAAAATCGGGGTTTAGCACGGAGTCCTGGAGTCAGCTACATCCCTTTGCAGAATTTACAACATTGAGTTCCACGGAACACATGTGGGGAGCCATGTGCTGAAGGGCTCCCAGGGGCACGAACCGTGTGTCAGTCTGGTTTTGTGTGGCACAAATGCATTTGGCTCTGCTCTTACTGGAAATAATAATGAGAAGCCATGGTAAAATAATCGTGGTTGTCACAGGCTGAGACTAGGGGCTATTTCAGGTCAAAGTTTTCAAATTCTGCTGAGTTTCTAAATATACCAAGTACATTTACACACTGTTTTGAAGGCAGACATGAGCTCATGCTGCTCACGTTCCAGACTATGGGCCTGTCCTGATGCACACATTTAGCAGCTCCATTCAAAGGTGCTGAGCTCACGCCGATGTTCCTCACATGCAATTCTTGTTCTGCAAACCATCTTGGGAAATGCTGTCACTGCTTTTTATAGAATTATCGTTAGTTTTTTGCTTTCCAAACAGAAGAAAATGGGTGTTTTACAAACAACTGAAATTTTTACATGATGTGGAACAGGTACTGTGCAGCCATACGTACAATCCATACCTGGCACACAGGCACTGAGCTGCCCTGGGCAGGCATTTGAGAGACAAGAAATGGGAAGTATATATAAAACTGTAACAAGGCAGACTCTGATTTGCTCCTCTTTTAAGGTATGTGCCAACAAGGATGCTGTCTAGAGCAAGCATGCAGCAAGGGAAGAATGATGCTTGCAGAGTGGCCTCCTGCAGCAGCCCTCGTCCGAGGCTTGGCCCAGTGATACAGTGCTCTCCCCAGTCATAATTCCCACCTTTTCCAGTAGCCTGTGTGCTCTCATATTAGGTTTAAGGGTCAGCAGTCCAGGTGAGACTGTGCAGGATGGAAGCATGAACAGAGGAGTGATCCTCTCTGCTCACCGTGGCTGGGGTTCAGGGGCTGGGAGCTGGGGCAGTCCCTACCCAAGGGCAATGTGCTGAACACTACAGGATTTTCCATTCTGTCACATATCCCTCGATTGATTTTTCACTGGCCACGAATGCTCTGCTTTGGGGTTGTCACTAGCTGCAAGTTGATTGGGCTTGGACATCAGCAGAGAGGCTGGTTCCATGGCACGGTACCACCCTGCCCACCCCCAGGACTGCTCTGACTCATCCCTGGTCTCACGTGAGTTTGGCAATTTGCCTTCTTTAGCCTGTTTTGCACTGGTTGTCGTGACCTCCCTGGTAGAGATGACTGTCCACGTAGTCTCAGCTCTCTGGCAGAGGCCCGTTACTGAAGAGAGGTAACAGAAGTGTTTCAGGAGGGGCTGATGTGAACATTAATGCTGGCAAGTGAGGGGGAGGTTCCTCCTGCAGTAGTTTGAGTGAGCAAGATGATCACGGACCTGCTGCTGGGTCTTTGGACCCTCTTCCTTCTGATATGGGCTGGGTGAAGAGGCTGAGATTTTTTAATTATTTTTTTTTTTCATTTTACTCTAAAATCTAACAAAACTTCTGTCTTTGTTGACAGTGACATATTTGAGAAATGTGTGTCAATTCTGGCAGCGTCTCATAGGTGCACAATAGAGGTAAAGTGTCTTAGTGTCAAAACACCCTGTTCTGAGGTTTTCAGAGTAGCTTGTGGGGTTCATTTAAGGAGGTTGTTTCAAAATGAAATTAATTTTTTCACCATCAAAATAATGTGAAAAATCTGACAGCCTGAACTTTGTTATGGCAGATTTTTAAAAAACTTTCCCATTCCTTTTATGCCTAAAAATGTGAAAGTTTTAATTTCTGCCATTTCTAAGGAAATGGAAAATCAGCTTCACTCATCCCCTTCCCCCTGATCTGGAGGTAACTGTATCAAAAAGCATTTCTTGTTTAAAACTTGCTAGCTATCCTCTACTACCGAGATGTTTTCCTCCCTGTCTCACACCACAGACTGTACCGTTTCTGTGAAAAACTCATCTCTCGAGATTCCGAGATGCAAGGAAATATTTGACAGCTGAGAACCAAAGAGATTAAGGAAGAGAGTTTGCTGCTTAAATCCAGGTGAGTGTATGATGCTGTCTGTAAGAATGCCAAGGTCAAAGAGATTGCATCGTCAGGGATCAGAATCTCTGCAATCTGCCCATCACCTGTACAAAAGTCTGTAGTGAGGCTGAGAGCTGGAACCAGATCTTTCTAAGCACAGTGTTTTAAGCAACTGAGCATTAATCTCTCTTTGCTCATATGCATCAATAACCTTCAGGCTACAGATAAAAATAAGAAGACTCTTCTATCTGATCAGAGGCACTACGGGAAATCACAACAGCTCTGGTCTGATGGGGAGCAATCTGCTCTACAGACGCTGGCTTGCCTGGGTCACAGCAGGTGCTTTGAGAGGTCCTTCTCATCCTAGAAGGGGTTTGCTGTGGAGCTTACAGTGAGGATCAAGGGGCCATGTTCACCTCTTGTATTCACTGGTATTTGAGGAGAAGTGGGAGCTCTGTCCCTTAGCTCGCTGTGGGACATGCGCAGGGCTGGGGTTTGCATGAGGCTGATTATGTGTTAATTGAGAGTTACTGGGCAGAGCTTAGTCCTGACCATCTGTGTTCAGATGCACAAGACAAGGTATAGTGGGGGCGTAACATTTTATGGAAGGGGCATTAAAAGTTTTCTGGAGAAGAGGACTGTAAAGCAATTTAAAAAAAAAATCCCATAAAGTTTTGGTGTTTTTGACACAAGAGCAAATTTAAAAAACAATTGACTGCTTGTAAGGACAAAGAAATTAATGTATGGTTTTAAGTAGGAAATACGGGATAGGTAGTACTGCCCCATAAACACTTCGTTTGGGCACAGAGAGGCTATTAATTTTCATGAGTCTTCATACCACAAGACAGAAAAGTAATCGTTCAAGTCATATATGATGAAATCTAATGTTGTGGTGTAATTTCTCCCTATCGATCGAGTCCTAGCCTATCTGCTGTGATTTATAGGAATAACTAGGGACAAGAACTTACTGCAGTATTGCAAGGGCCAGTTAAGTTTATGTGCTGTACTGATGTTCACAGTTAATAGTTTTTAAATTACAGTTTATGTAGTACTCTTCCTAATGCAAGCTGGCCTCAAGGGTCTGAATGGAAGAGGTGGGTGTGAAGCAGCAGCTGGTACAGATGGCAGTCCCCTCACCAGTGGCATTTGGATCATTTGGGTATAAGTTGTCAGTATGTAGCAGTTCATATCTTTTACCAGCACTTTCGTTGGGTTTTAGTCATGCTGAATGCATAATTCCTTCTCGGAAGTAGAAGCAAGGAGCTGTTTGTTTGTTTGAGGATTAGATGGGGAAGTTTTGTTTTCCCAGATGCTTCGTTGAATGTTGAAGAGAAAATCTGTTTTGCTCTCTGTGGCTATGGAAATCAGCAGCACACAACCATTCCGTTACCTGATCCAAATAGGTTTTTGAAACAAAAAAAGAATACTTTTCTCATTAGCTTCCTGCTCACAGCCCCTGCTTGTTCTAGTCTAGGAATATGAATACATTTTTTTTCATAACAGTAGTGTTGAGGAAGCTGTCAAGAAAGGAGTGGTTACATCTGGCCAATAGTCCCAAATGTGACCCTCCAGCCACATGCATTCTAGGCAATTTAGATCCCAGCAATTTGTTGGCACTTTATAATAAGCCTTCCTCAGGATTAATAGTTACTGCTGAACTATTTTTACCCTTAAGGACACCATTTTGCAAAAAGCCATTTCCCTCTCTCCTCCACACACAGCCCACACATTCCCAAACACCCCCCTTGAAGCCATCATCTGTCAGACACACTGTCAGCTGACAGCATGCACACAAACACACACATACACACACCTTCCAGAAGGGTCTGGGTTTGCATTCATGTTTCTTGTCACGCTGAGTCAATCTAACATTTTACAGCATCAGAACAACGCCATTTTGCATAGAATAAAATGCAAGAGAGAATGGCATCTTTTAAGGCAACAAGTGAGGACTTGAGGCAGCTCAACAACAGCACCTGCGTGCTGAAGCATCTCTGCTCTGCATTCTGGCCAGGCAGCCATACTCACTGTCTGCACCAACTCTAAAGCACAGCATGCATCGGTGTTCTCTAACAGTGATGAGCAAAGGCAAGAGTAAATATCAATCTACACTCATTTGTCTTTCTTCTCAAACTCTTATATCTTTTTTCACTCCCCAAAGCCTTTTGCTGGTCCTTCAGGCATGCCTCGAAAGCTCTGCTGGTTCCATGGTCCAACTCTTCCTGCTCTGCAACAGCTCTGTCACCAATAATAATGAGAACAAATGCTCTCTCCCTCTACTCAGTGGCCCGCCAGCAGAAGTTAGTGAGATCTCCAGGGAAGCCAGTTGGCAGGACAGCTGCAGGTTCTGCTGCCATAGTTATTGAGGCATCATGCCAAGAGGATTAGGCACCCAGTTCTGGCATGGGACATCAGTCTGCCCTTTCCAGCTCTGAAGGCGTCACCTCTTGCTACAGGGCATATCCACTCCCAATGCAAAACAGCTCATGGACCTGGGAAGTGCTGAGTTTCTGACTCCCTTTTGTCCTGTGAAGATACAAAGGAGTTAACCTTTGCAGGAGGCAAAGATTATTGCTTCTTGGTTGCTCTGACAGTGAAGTAATGCAGCATTTACAGTTCCTGGCTGTAGTTAGACATCTGAAAGATACAGCTGCTACTCAAAGTTCACAGGTAGCACTCATCCATCACCTGGAGATACAGTAAAGAGAGACAGGCCAATCTGTAGTAAGCACATTTATTTCATCTTTTCTGACATCTATAGATTAGACAGCTGCCAAGAAGATACAATAAGGTGCTTCACCAGGAGTTACTTTCTGAACTCATCAGGAATCGCTGATGAGATGAGCACATGCTGAAGCCGTTGTGGGTCCCTGTCCCAGTGGCCTCATCCTCACTAATGAAGGAGCAGAACAGAGCCTTTACTACGTGTCAGACTTGGGTTAATACACCAGGATCTCTGGCTCACTAGCAAGAAACAGAGCCCAGAGAAAACCCACTTCACGCCGAGGCTTCAGGCAGAACCGTGCCCTCCCTTCCCCTGCTGGTGTCTGTTCCCAAGCTGGTGGAGGCAGCCACTGGTCTGGATGAACGAGCCAGATTCAGTGAGGTGAGAAGCATCTGCCTGGCTCGGGCCACCAGACAGCATCAGTCACTGGCATTGTTTCTGAGTGACACCAAAGAAAGGATGGGACCTGAGGAGTGAAGGTTTCCTCTTAGAACCTGAGGATTGTCTGATTTGCCTCACGCCAGCAGCAGTGCTTTACAGACACAACTACAAACAGCTATTGAACACTGAGAATCCCTGAGAAATAAAGGAGAAGAAAATGCAATTTACCTTGTGCCTGCATCACTACAAGCAAACCAATCCATCTGGGCACACAGTAACTTCACTCCAATTTCAGGCTCAGAGCCAAATATTTCTATCCAGGCCATCAATACGTTTTGGAAGGGGAGACACAGTGGACAACAGAATCTCATAGCTGTTGTAGGCTTTATCACAAAGTGTCAGTATTAAGGATTCTCCCTACCTCATCCACTGCCAGAAAAATAATTTCCTTCTGCAGTGTCTGATTACTCAAGTGACAAAGCCTCAAAGGTTCAGAGATAACAGGAGTCAGTGCAGGCCAACCCCTCTAAAGAGACTTCCCATCCTGCATTAGGCTCAGTCAAAATTAATTGGGCCTGAGGGGTCAAATTGTTGTAAATGCATCTAGGTACAGTAAGATATCTGATTCCCAGAGCTGCCTGTGAAAAACTCACCTGAGGTTTGTCTGAATCCCTGGGTACTTAAATACTTTTAAATAACCATTCCAAAATCTTTAATTCTGCAGTCAGACAGAACACTGGAGCTGCAGTATACAAATCCTTTTTTCCCTAATAATGGGATTACTGAGAAGTGTTGCAGCAGTTTTGAGAGAAGTCAGTCTTTCATATCTATACTTTCATCTCTTTAAACTGGGGGAGGGATGTAAGAAAAAAAATCCATCTTATTAAAACAAACAAAGCCTATTTGTGTGAAGAAACGGAATCAATGTTCATTACCATCCTGTACACAAACCAACTATGACAAAGGCGTTCATGCAGCTCAGTCATATTCCAGTGACATTTATTAGTTTGCTGTTCTGGGGACTGCTTGCAATCGCAAGGGCTGTGTTTGCTTCCGTATGGTTTAGTGGCAGTTTTAGGTAACCTTTGTTCCTTGCGTGGTTGCTTTATGTCTAAAATATTTGCAGTATCTGCTGGCAACATCGTCTGGTAGATACTTAGAAACGTTGCTTAATTCTGTTAAGACACATGGTGGCATTAAACAGCAGAGTTCACCAGGAAAAAGAAACTGGATTGCAGATTGCAAAGGGAGTTGCAGAATGGCTTTGCTAGGGCAGGAGCTCTTTGCAGGGTGATGTGGCTGGGCTGGCTGTGCTAAGGGACTGGGCTGACATTATGGATATGGGAATCAGCTCCGTGTGCTGCTCAGGAAACTGTGATGCACTTTGCCAGAAAGAGGCAGAGCAGTCTGGGAATCAAAGAGGAATTAACACAAGGAAAGCTGCGAGGGTTTCCCCAGGTCGAATGATGGGTTCCCAAGGAAACTCCACCACGTGACTATGTGACGAATCTCCTGGGATATACATGGCATATGCAGTCTGATGTCTTCACTGCGAGCTTGGAACATGTGGCCAGCAATTGCTTGTGCTGCCCCAGCACAGCAGGAGCTGAGATTAGCAGGCACTTCCCAAAGCTGTTCTTCTGGCAAGCGCAATTCCCTGACCCCTCCTGTACAAAGGCTTCACGGATCAAGGATGCAGCGTGTCTCCCTCCTCAGTGCCAGAAGGATTCACGTGAGGGAGAAGCAAGCAAACTGTCTTGCTAAGGAGGAAGAAGAGAGCATGGAAATGATTTTCAGTCTGTGTTTTTGCAAGTGTGGGGAGAGGCTTTCCCTGCTCCGCACCCGTGGAGCTGTGTGCTGCAGGCTCAGGCCAGCTTCTGAAACCCTGAAACCTTGCACATCGGGTGAAAAATAATTTCAAGCATCTTGTTAAGCTCTCCTCTGAAAGAGAGAGAAATATTTTACTTTCTCCTGTCACATTGTAACCATATCTCGGAAGAGGAATAAACGTGTTCTGGCACACACAGAGGTCAGGCTGCATTTTGATGGTGCTGTTCACACTTTGTCCCTGAAACAGACTGAGCATTTGGAGGAGCAACACAATTTATTACTGAGTGAGAGGATGTGAAGAACATTTGGGTTTAACCTCTCCACCAACAGACGTTTTAAAATACTCCTGGCAAGCTGTTCCTTTCTGATAGCAAAAGACTACCAGAAGTTGGCAGCACGCTGCTCTTGCCAGGATCTAGTTGCTGTAGTAGGTCAGAGCAAAGACCTGGTCCCTTGGTAGGAGACAATAGCTGATGTTTCAGATAACGTGTCCCACAGTATGAGGACACCCTCTTGTCCCCTGGGATTTTTAGGTGCAGACCATGGCATGTGTATCAAATGTTATTGGACTATAAAAAGAGGTGTGTGCATCATCCCATGGCTCTCTAGGAGTGAAGAAGTGATCAGATTGGAAGTGTCATCCAACACAAGCTCGTGCAGCCAGACATCACTGCTGTTTCAACACCACTCCAGATCTCACAGTGCTGAAGAGGGTGACATATCTGCTCTTTGCACATGGGTAGGAGGCATTTTCAGGCTGCTTGAGCAGTAATCCTATGGCCTCCCTGAGCCAATGTTCCTGGTTTCTGCCAACATCATGCCTTTGGGGACTGCTTCAGGAGCAGAGGGACTAGAGAAGGTCTGTGGGCATTTCTGTGTCCATATGGTCTCTGGGGGCAGGAAGACCAAAGCACAGGTAGCTCAGGGAGTGCATTAAGTGAGCTGTGTCTTTATTAAACACAGTTTCAGGTGTTTTGGGACCACCTAGGGCTCTGTTATGCATCCCACTGCTGTCCTGATCTGGATCTTCAAAGCCCAGCTCCAGAATGCCCAATGTGAATTTCAGCTGAAAACATGGAAACGAGCCTCTGGCATCATGTTCTTTTGAGGTCTTTCTCTCACAGCAGTCCTTTGGAGAAACTAGAAGATGGAGCTAGGATTTGATCTGAAAAAGACAGGGTATGAATCTACAGGTCACCCTGTAGAGCTCAGCAGGTGGGATATCAGCACATTACTTTCTCTGTTGCAAGATGAGCTGTTTTTTATCCTCCTTCCCTGCAGAAGAGATGCTGCCTCCCCTCTCTCTCCTTACAGCCCATCCTTCTCAGTAATGCACTGTAACCCATGACCCCTCGGATAAAAGATGAGAATGCTAATTGCTTGGAAACACTCCACTGAAAGTGGACGGTAAGTGGAGTAATGCTGAACAGCAATGGAAATTACGACATGGACACCATCAGAATCCATCACAACTAATGAGATTAGAGTGGATACCACAAGAATTCATAATGATCTACTCTGTGTCCCAAAATTTTTGTCAGTGCATCTGAGCCATGCTTTGCTCTTCTCCTGCCCTCTACTTGCACACTTTGAAGAGGACAGACAAGGGAGGACCCCAGGAGCCTTTCATCGTGCTCTGTACCTCTCTTATCCAACCCGTGTTTCTAATTGTATGCATGCACAACAGCAATGGCAATGACTTCATAGTGAACCCCCCTAATGAATAAATCATCCTAATTTCAGGGCAAAGTTAGCACAACCATCCACTGTGTCATTTCCATGAATCACAGTGATAAAGGGCTATGCTTGTTGAGACGTTGCTTATGCAAATGCAATACAGCACTAATGAATGTAAGCAAAGTCCTACAGTGCCAGGACAAGGCAGGCTGGTGCCAAAACTCCTAGGAAGCGGCTGTTGCTTTGTTCAAAGGAATAAGTGATGGGCTGGGGCAGAGAGGCTCTCAGGAGCCTGGGACTCTACTGTTCAGTTATTTCAGCTCCACGGTTATGGTCCTTGTTCTTTAGGGGCGTAATTTCGTACCAAATATTTCAGGTTTATAAGCAGCAAGGCCACTCTCTGAGTTCCTGGAAGTTGTGATAGGGTATTCTGAACCAGGATGATCCAAAGATCAGCTCCTTTGTGATGAGATAGCAGCATATTGGGAGCACAGTGTAATGCGCTGGAAAGGACCCACAATACTTTGGATTTACTTCATTATTCTCCAAAGCCTAATCTAATTTAACACCTCACAAAGCAGGGCTTTGCTGAGGAGGTATCTCTGTTTTTAAGCAAATCTCATTGTTATTGTGTCTGTGCTGATATTGGATACTTGACATTATTGTTTGTATTCTCCAGAAGCCTATGAAAGAGGTCTAGAGCCAAACAAGGGTTAGTCCTGTGGTGCTAGATGATTTATGGGTAAAGTGTAAGAAAAGGCCCTGCCACAAACAGCCAGAAGGGCAAAAGAGCTGGGTGAGGGATAGGATTGCAGAGAAAGGCCGAATGATTTCCTCAAGGTCACACAAGTCACAGCACAAAGCGGGAATAGGCTTGATGACTCACAGGGAGGTGAGGTATATTGTCCTGCTGAGGCAGAACTCTCTGATATCCCTGACTAACACACCACATGAAGAAATTATTTCATGCTCTGGAATTCTCTGGCACCAAGAAGCAGCCAAGAAAGGTCTAAAACAAGGAATGTAATTTAATGTATGCCCCCAAAGGTTTTCTGTTCCCCATAGGTGTCAAGCACAATTGATTTCCTTTTACAGTTGCTTTCTTTGTTAGATGATGTAATGGATTATTTATCTCTGAAAGCATTAAATGATACAAAGCACTTGATGAGTCATTGGGAAAAGCAGTCTTCAAGTCTAGCTGATGCAAGAAGAAAGGACCATAAATTCCCTAGCCTGTCGCATTGCTCACATACAGCGAATGCAATCGAGCAGCTAGAACTTCACTGCTTAATATTTGGGTTGTAATGCCTACCAGTGTCATTGCTCCAGAAATCAGCACCCAAAGGCACCTTTGATAGTGTTCGACTGTGCCTCAATGGGCCGAGGCTGGAGCAGAGGTGCTCTGCAGCTGAGCCAGTGAAAGGCATCACTTTCCCTAGTCCATAACACTGCTGGAGTGTTTGACCTACTAAGGGATGTGTTGGCACAGCACGTGTTGGTATCCCCTAACGTAGCTCAGGGTTTTATTAGGTTCATGCAATCCCCCTTCACAGCCTGAAAACAAAGCGCAGACGTGCCTCAAGCGCACTGGTAAAGGGCTTTTAAAAGGAGACAGATGAATCACATACCATTTCACAATTAGCACTTTAATTTTTAACATTAATTAGGGCGCTGGTATTTGGAGACTTCAGCTCTGATCGACCCACTTACGTTGTTCAGAGGAGGCCTAAGGAGATACTGAAGTTTGCAAATAAATCAATAGGAAAAATGAAAAATCAGTACCAGCTGGAGCCCATGAGCTGAAGACTGTTGACCTGGGAAATGCTTCGCAAAAAACACTTATTTACTAGAGCATGGGAAGAAGCAGTATTTCAGTTGCAATTCCATGATGCTAAAGAAATACAGGCACAATGAAAGAGAGTGGTTTCATGTGCAAGGCACAGGATAGGCTACAGATGGGATTCCACAGCCCAGCTTTGGTTCACCAGATAGTTCTCCTAGGCACTATTAGAGTTATCCTATCGAGCTCTAGCAACATAGTCAACCATGTTGACTGCTCTTAATGACCCCCTCATCCTTGATATGCCTAGAGATAGTGCCAAGAACAAGTTGTTCCATCACCTTTCCAGGGATGGAGGTGAGGCTGACCGGTCTATAGTTACCCGGGTCCTCCTTCTTGTAGAATGGAGTGACATTTGCTATCCTCCAGTCCTCAGGCACCTCTCCTGTTGCCCATGACTTACCAAAGATGATGGAGAGTGGCTTAGCAATGACCTCTGCCAGCTCCTTCAGCACCCTTGGGTGCATTCCATCTGGACCCATCGATTTATGGATGTCCAGATTGCTCAACTGATCCCTAACCCAATCCTCATCTACCAAGGCAATCTCCTCCTTTATCCTGACTTCTTCTGGATTCAGAGAACCACAAAGCCCAGAGCTCCAGGGACACTGGGGCTGCCAAATGCTGCCCAGTTCAAAGCATCTGTCTGAAAAGGCTTTTGGAAACGTGCATTTTATTGTAGGACCTTTCAAGCTTCAGCACTGACTGTGCACAATCACACATTCCAGAGCATCCGTGGTCCTTTCAGCCCTGCAGCAAAGCCACACGTGGGAAGCCAGCAGAGAGCAAAATACAATCTTGCTGCGATAGTGGGAAGAAGAGTGTGCAGAGAGTGGAAAGCAACCAACTGCTGCTGAACCCAACTGCATGGAACGGAGGTGAGGTTGGTGTGAAAAGGAAGTTTTATGACTAAATCACCTCCTTGAGTCATCATTTATGGGTTGTCTTTGTTTTGTTTTGATTGCTGCGGGTGCTGGAGCAGCACGAGGGGCTCCGGCAGCGGTGGGACGTGAGGGACACGGGAAGGACACGTGAGGGACACACATGCACAAGTAGAGGCTTCTCTGGATATGGGGAACAGCTGAACCTGGGCCAGCAAGGGGTGGAGCCTGAATCCAGCAGGGTGGGAGATTTAAGCAGGAGGAAACCATCAGCTCATCTGATTGCAGCAGACCCAGAGCGCTTGGGCTTCTGCTGCTCCTGAGCTGCTGGCGCCCGGTAGAGCCCACACAGCCAGGGCTCAAGTGTGAGGCTGCCCAGGTTTCCAGCTCTGGGCTATGTGAAGGGATATCCCCAGCGGTGGGAAGGACATCAATGTCTGGCTCCAGGACCTGTGCCTCTGCCAGAACTTCTGGTTTTTACACCATGGAAGAGCCTACGAGACGCGAGGTGTGCTGGGGCCTAGTGGGGCGGGGGAGACTTTTGGGGCTGATTGAGAGGGCTTTACACTAAAATTGGTGGGGCCAGAGGGTACCAACAAGACTCAGTAGTTAAGGTAAGGGTTGGTAACGCCAGCAGGAACATTTACACTGCTCCTGGGTGTAGGTTAAGGCCGTGATCTTCTCTGATAGAAGCAATGGTAACTGCTTGGCCTGTGCCTCTTCGCTCCAATAAGCCACAGGCCTCTTCACAAGTGCACGGCTTCGCAGCTTTCTCAGCCTTGAAATAAAGTTTTGTGCTTGTTGGTTCAATTCTTATTCTGTTCCCAAAAGTTTTGTGTGATCTTTCTCTGGAAGGGGAGAGCTAAAGCAGTGTATCTGACTGTCTGTCTCCAGGAGCCCGGATACTGGTGCACACAGGCCTGTTTATTTTACAAGTGCCTGTACACATAATACTCAAATCAAATATTGGTTCTGGAGCAGGGACTCGTAATGGGATAGTATTTTACTTGATAAATAGCTGGGTTTGTGTGTGGATTCTTATCAGGCTCCATACAAACAAGTGCCTAAAGTAAATATTTGCCCCTCTCACTTGCAGCTTCGCCTGCTTCTGCAGCACCTCTTGGAATGAGATGAATCCCACAGCCTCTTGTGCTCTTCACCTCGCAAGTTTACATCCTCAGGAAGGCATGGACAGCAAAGGAGTCTGAGGCAAGTAGAGAATACAGTTCATTCCTCTGCTATGTCAATGATAAATCAAGGAACAAAATCAGGCAAGACTGAAATTACCAACTCAGCTGCCTGGAATAGTGTGTTTCCAAAACACTCTGCGTCCTCTCTGAGCCAGGACAATGATGCTTTTGCTGTTCTCCTACTTACTGGAGAGAATGTGTGAGTATCTCAGAGAAATGTCAATCTTCCTGACACTGAGTGACTTAGGCTTTGTTTGGGTTTTTCATGTGAAAGTTTGCATTAAAACTGTTCTATATCTTATACCAACTTACTAAAATGTGTGGACCAACATGTTAATTAAAAAAATAATACATGGCTTAAAGATAACTTAGCCTTTTTTTAAGGATTACTGTATTACTTTTTCTAAATGAAAAAACAAGTCCCTAGAGGAATCTGAGGTCTGCATGAAATTGGACTGGAATTTAACTACAGGAGGTTGCAAGGGGATCTGTTGCTGACCTAAAACTGAATTTTTGCTCCTTCATTCCTAATGATTACATCCCTTAGGCTCTCTCCTCCCACCCTATATCTATTTTTCTATACACTGAAATATAAATACAGTTACTATTTTAACTGTTAGTTAGCTAACGTTTCGCATGATGCCTGGAAAATATAAAATCAAAGTATTCAGCCAAATCCACATATGGCGAGATCCTTAGTTGGTGTTAGTGCTTGCAGCTCTACTAATTTTTTTAGACCTGGGCCACTTTATGCCTGCTAAGGATGTGACTTAGTAGAATCCAACTGAAACTCTCTTTGGCTTCTCTAAGATATAGATCTGGACTATTGCTATTATAAATGCTTTAAAAAATCTGGAGCATGTTAGATGTTGGGACTGCCACTCTGGTAAACAATCATATGTTGGAATATTTTCCTACTACCACAAACCCCATGAAGCAGAAAATGCAAAGCCTATTCTCTCTCCTTCTGTTTATATTGGGACCAGTAATGCTAATTTTCAAATTTAATTTAACATATGTCCAAGTTCCCTGATTACTCCAGCCAAAAATTACAATTGGCAGCTTTGATTTCTGGCATGGCTCAATTCCGAGTGGACTATCTACGCAGATGAAAATACAAAGCAGCACCACTGGTGAAGCCTGGAATACAAGTTGTTCCCAGACATGTGCCCAAATCTTTGGTGTTTAATCATAGCATAGGTCAGGAAAGTGTGAAAGGAGCAAATTCTGCTAAGTATATACTAGGAAATGAGAAATCACTCTTAAGTATGGGGCATTAGAGGGCTGAATAAAAATAGGAGTTTAACAGAAGATTAAGTCTGTGGAAGCTAAGATTTAAACCCATCAAACCTGCTTAGTACCAGCTCTTGATTTTGCTTTTTCCACTTGTAGTTTCTGAAAATATCTTTGCATGAGAAGAGCTGTACAGTCTCTTTCCTTGGCAATTTTATCTCAGTTTTATTCTCCTGTAGCCACTAAAGTCAAGGGGAGTTAAGAGTTCTGGATGCAGAGGTGAATCCTGCTCTCTCACAGGAGGTACCTCCACAACCCTTGAATACGTGAGGTTTTTTAAATTCTTAAATGGATGTGCCCTAGCATCTTCCCTGGAAACAGAGCAAGTTGAGTAGTACAGCTCGTGCTAACAAGGTGTCCTTGGGAAAAGGGAGGAAAGAAGCCTGTGATGATTTATGTGAACTGTACTGTGGTCTCAAGGATTCTGACTGGGTTCTTTTCCAACTGCCCCAGAGCTTACCTGGACAATGGGATGTCTGCCTTCTTGCTTTCACACCCCAGCTGGAGCTCAGTGTTCTTGATTTTCCTTCCTGAGGTTCCAGTTTCAGACAGCTTTTACGAGCTAGTCATCAAATCAGGAAAATTAAAGTGCCTTTGCAAGTCAAAAATTACTCGTGTTCCGTAGAGTTAATCATGAGATATATCCACTTGTTTTTTCTTTGAACAGAGTCATAATTTGGAAACTGCTTAGAGAAAAGCAAAGTTACATGGGAAAAAAGGGTCAAATCTTCAACAGGAGTAAATGAGTACAGCCCTGGAGTCAGGGAACCTATGGTGATTCATGAGAATCAAGGCATAACTTCTTTCAGTGCATGAATGCACTATTTGTAATCAGGAAATAAAACCCCATTTAAATAAGAATTTAATTCTTATGAAGAAAGAATGTATGAGGCATTGAAAACTTTTGCTAAGTTCCGATCTCCATTATTTGGTTGCACACAATGTGTCATTTAAGTAAAATGATTTTCACTGACAATGCAGTTTGGTCTCGGGGACAATAGTGTTGGAAGGAGAGGTAATGGCAGCTTGGAGAGGAAGAAAATGTATGAAGAAGGGAAAGAGGATAGAAAACCACCCCTTCCTCAAGATTGTGGGGCTGCTTCATCCCCCTTTTTTGGCCCAGAATGGCATAGCCTGGGCCTTTGCAGAGTTAAAAGCTTTGGGGTTGAAAGTTTGGTTAAAGTCTGTGCCTGGGTTTATGACCCAGGTGAGGCAGATACTGGTATTATTTCTGTTAGAAGATTTTATCTGAGTGGGCATAGACACCAGAGATGCAGTGCTTGCTCACTGTTTTACAGTCAGACAGCTTTCACATCAGGAACCACCAGAAGCAGGTCTTGGCTCAGATGGAAAGGAGGTGGGAGACAAGTCAGTGTTTAAAAAGCCCAAAGAGGAGTAATGGCTGTAAAAATCCTGATGCTCATTTTTAATGCTACAGCTTTGGGGCAGATTTTGAAGAACGGACTGCCTGTATTGTACTGCAAATATGCATACAAGTTTTGTGATTAAGGCTCTCTGAATCTCTGCATATGCATACTTATTATTATTTATTACTTAGATGCCACCAGGAATGTACATGGCATTTCAGAGACATATAAAACAAGCTGTTACCTCCTGTGAATTGCTTCCAATCCAAGTGCTTTCTAAGGCCCTTTAAGCAACTAATTTGGAAAACCAGCTTTTTAGTGCCACTTTCTAATGACAGATACACTGATCCAATAGAAATCATTTGTTTTCCCATAGAAATTTTGTGATGGCTGCCACAGACAGGTCTCAGGATGAAGTATTCCACTGGAGTCTTCATTATAGGAAAACTCTTTCTCTTTGTCTGTCCTTTTTTCTATTTTATGAGATGAATTATTTATATTACCAAAGATCTTGAAAGCTGAAAACAGAGAGATTCCTGTTGTGCAATGTCCCAAACATGCACAGCATAAAGGCAGCTGCAGTATCAAGACATAGAGAATTTATAATGCTTTCCTGTTTCTGCTGGCCTGAGTCACCAAGATGACCCTGTCTGTCCAGGTCCAACTGCATCACACTTTGGCTGAAATATGAACAAGAGATCAACCATTTGCAGATTAAGTGGTGAATGAAAACACCTACGCAGAGCATGTGTCAGAATGGCTCTATCAGGGACTTAAAGTCAGAAGATTCCCAGGGAACTACTGCTGCACGTGCAATATAACTTATACAAGCTGCCAGCCAGCCAGCTTGGAGGTGCTTCAAGTAACTGTAGCTCCAAACCCCATTTTTATTTCCTTAAAGTATTGGCTGGAGGTCTGAGAGGGACTGCAACCTGTCAGATTCGGCCTCTGGTCCAGCTGGAAGTGCCTGCAGACCTTGGACAAAGGAGCAGCAGTGTGGGGAGGCACAGGACTCTAGGCAGAAGCCTGGGAAATCTCCACAGGGAGAAAGAGGAATGGTCCCACTGTTGGGGAGGAATGGTCTCACTGTTGCTGCTGGAGAGGAAGGAGAGCTTGCTGATGCGCTTTTTCCAGGAGCATTTTGGGGGATGTTTCTGAGGCAGTGTAAGAGAAGGAAGCTCAAGGAGGTTTTGCAGCCCCAGCAGTGGAAGAAAAGGCATTTCCACTGCATTTAGCAAAGTGTTGGCAGTTCCTATTTTGAGACAAGAGAAACAAACAGGAGATGTTGAGAAGATCTGCAGGCAGAGCATCTGATTAAACAGTGTGTGCTTGCCACTCCTTTCCCTGGCTTTACATCAGACTCGCAGGAGTGATGTCAGTGTCTTTACCCAATGTTTATAGCAGCCCTAGAGAGAGAAAACCCAAGCGAACTGGTTTCAATAAACCAGCCCAGCCTCATTAGCTCTCATCAACTTGCTCTAATGTGTCCAGTGAGTATTTGGCTTAGAACGAAGGTAGCGTTCACAATACACAGGGCAGGATTTGGCAGTGAGGATTTTCAGGAGATAAGTCAAAGTTCTGTTCCCACAGAAACAAGCCTGTCAGAAACACTGGCTGTTTTTTACTGCCAGTTACTGATTAATGCTGTGATTGCTGTGGCCATTTGCTGGGGCTCCCTAAGCTTTGTCCACTTGCAGACCATCTCACCAATTTTCCAGTTCTTCCAGTGAAAAAAGAAAAGCATCCCTACAGCCCAAAGAGAGACTGACTCATCATTGAGAAAAACTGAATAATTTAAGAGGCAAAACCATGTCAAAACGGAGGTCATCTTCTTTTAATGCTGCTCAACCTGCCTCCTTCAAGCAGAGAGGTTCCTGTAAACACAGTGTCCTTCTGCCCGGCCCTCCTTCCCAAGGCATGGAAGGGAAAGCAGTCCTGGGAGAGCTGACATTACTGGGCCCTAAAGATGCCTGGAGGCATCCCTTCTAGCTGGTGGATGAAGAAATCCATCTGATTCTGAAAGCTGGAGGAAAAGAAAAAACAGCTTTATGGTGCATCAGACTTAAATCCGGTGGCTGCTTGGAAATAATTTCTCCAAATCTTCTCTAGCTCTCACCTTCAGGGAGGTGTTTAAACCTGGACTGCCCCTGCTGCTCCTGCTGTTGCTGCTGTCTGAGGCATTCACCTCATACCTTGCTCGGGATGTGCAGGGGAGCAGGTTTTGGAGCAGCACAGGGCTGTGCCTGGGGACACCACGGGTGCTGTAGGGATGGAGAAGGGATGAGGGCGGCTGCTGCAAAGACAGAGATCTGGATCCTCTTTGGGGGATGCTGGAAGAGTTTCAGAGGAGCCATGACAGCACTGAGACGAGTCTTTGAGGCAACAGAGAGGAGAATATGGGGCTGAAGAGTGCATTTTGGGGTGGTGTTTCTCCACAGTGGGAGCACGGAAGAAAAAGGCCTGACTGTCACTGTGCCAGTCTCACCCATCACTGAAGGCAGCAGCTGGTGAATAGGCGAGAGGCAATGGTGAGGTTCTGTCTCTCCCTTTTCTTAGACAGTTTGAGCTTGTCCTCCAAATTTGGACCAAAGGAAAGCCCCTGGTGGGGACACATGGTGTGGCTCTGTCTCACAGGTTCCATGACTCAGGCTGTCCTAGGAATAGAAACTAGCACAGGGCTCTCACATCCCACGGTTGTCTGACATGTACCTCAGAAATACCAAGGTATTTTTTAGCAGTGGTACTGTGTTGCAATTCCCAGGGCACCACAATCCAAAGCCTGGGAGACCTGGATGCTGCCAAGGCCCAGGAGGCACAGGCTTCCTCGGAAGGGCTGTTTCCCCAGAGGTTTCCATGACAGATTGCTTCCTTTTGGTAGCAGAGCACCCAGCAGGGATTCTGCTGTTACATTTGGGTGATGCCTCAGGCCATGGTGATGGGCAGCAATGTGAGCCCAGCCTTTGGCTGAGACAGCTTTACCATGCCTGGTGGAGGTCTGAGGTGCTCAGCAGGCAGGACAGTATCTCTTGGGATATAGTCCAGCACACTCTCCTCATTTACCACCCCGGGAATCTGGCTGGCAGCACCATGGCTGGCTGCAGGAGCAAGTTTTCACGGGGCCAAGGGAGAGCTAATTGTGTCTACAAAGCACAGGAGGCTCCAGTGGAAAGGTCAGGCTGTCACAGGCTCCAGCACGCTGGGTAGGTAGGAGCTATTTTCAGTCAGATACAGAGATTCCAGCACATCTCTTGTATTCTTGTTTCTATAGTAATGCCGAGGCCAGGCTGCACGGGGACACAGACAGCAAATGGAAATACAGCCCCATGCACATAAGAGTATCACTGCTTCAGACTCCCTGTCCTAGGGTGAGGGAAGGTCTTGGGAAGATGCTGCACACTCCATGTTGAATGCTTGATGCAGAGCTATACTAAGGAAAGGAAAAATCTTCATTCAGTTGCCTGCCACATTACAGAGAAAATGCTAAGTGTGAATAGGAGAAAGCAGGAAGGGAGACCAGGAAGGGTCCCAGAATGGAAATAGAAATATGGACTAGAAATAACACAATCCCTTCTAATGTATTTTTTTAAAATATATTGATGAATTTGGTGTTAAGGATTTAATTATCTGAATAATTTTATAGGATGGTCCAAATGCCTCATAGAAAAGCATCTACAATATCCCCAGGAAACATCTTTGTTTTCTCTTCCCTGCTCTTTCCTTCTCTCCCTTTTCTAATTTGTTTTCTGGAATGAGTCAGCAACTGCATAATGTGTTAGCATCCAAGCATCATTTGGACATGGTTTAGTGGTGGACTTGGCAGTGCTGTGTTAACTGTTGGACTTGGTGGTCTTAAGGGTCTTTTCCAACCAAAACAATTCTGTGATTTGGGAAACTTTAAAAGAAATCAGGAAAGCTCACATTTACTTAGACATGTACACACCAAAAAGTGTGTTCTGCTACCACAGAAAATTCAAACTGTGCTGGGTGCTGTGCATTTACATAATCAGAGACAGTCTCTGTGCCTAAAAGACCATAGCATGCAATTAGGAAAATGAAGCAAGTCTGAGTGGAAAGAAGTGCTGCTATCTCTGCTTCTTCAGTTGAGGAACTGAGGTGCACAGGGATGAAAGCATGCTACATAACCCCTGAGAACATAGACACCCATCACCTAGAAGCAGGAGAATAGGGTCCCCAGTTTCATCAGTGTTCCAGCCTCTCCAGCCTACATGACTTACCACCCTGCCAGCTGCAGTCTCTGTGCTCTCTGCATTTTGTTAGGATGGAAACGTTCCCTTCCTAAAGCAAACTGATGTCTGAGCTCTCAGAGTTAGTGCTTCCCTGGCATTAGCTGCTCCAAGTAGGAATTCAATGAAATCCTCAGGGTTTGCTTGAAAGTCAGATGGAGAATTTATTTAGGGTTTTTTGGTTGGTGGGGTTATGGTTTTTCTGCTCCTGACAGTTATTTCCCATTCAGTGTGGGCACTGGCATTGTTTTCCCAGCCTGACGATACTGCAATCTCTGTTCTCACATGGCTTTCTTATCACCCCTCTCTGTTTCCTCCTCTCCCTCCTGTCAGGAACTGTCACATTACGTTTTGTCACCTCTCAGCAGTTCAACCTTCAAGTCCAAACTTATCCACATACCCAAGGACCTGAGAAACCAAAGACAAATTTATCTAAAGTTCTGACTTGGGTGAACATTCACCACCAGACTGATTGCTTCAGTTTCAAACTAGCATCCTCCCAGCCTTGTGGCTACACTACTACTACTTTCCTCCAGAACTCCTGAGCAGTGATGTTTGTTCTGCTTTGGGCTAACAGTGCCACTCTCAACCCAGCCATAGCCAGTCCTTCCAGCTCTGCCTCCTCAGTTGCTGCAGCTGGTCCCTGGGTTCAGGAAGGCACGAAAACAGTGGCCTTCATTGCTGATGCTGGTTAATTACATGCCCCCTGTTATATCCCTGAGGCTTGAAATAAATATTTTTCCATGCCTAGTAAAGCTAAACATAGCATTATGCTCCATTCCCAGTTGATTCCCATTTTAATTTCCCCTTCAGCACTGCTTTTCTGTTTCATTTGCTTATAAACACCAAGCACTTTAGATGATTGTTTAGGAGAAGTTCACTGATGTTGGGAGAACATTCCTTCTTTCTGGCTTCATTTCGCAGGGGATCACAAGCAGTGCTGCAAGGCAAGTACTGGATAGGTTGGTTTATATGAGCAACACAGTAGAACCACTAAGAATATGTGTGTGAGAGAGGAGAACTATTAAAAATGTGGGGAGATCAGCCCAGCTGGTCTTACAACATGGTTGAGACAAAAGGCATGTGGAGACCTTCTCCACCATTCTTCAGTAAGAATCATCCCACCTTAGCAGATCTGCACCTAAGCAAGATTCCTTACTTCCTTACTGGGCAGGGCACAGCCACACGTCTGTCCAGATGCTTCCCTGCTGTGGATCTTGGGTTTTTATGTTTCTTTAGGTCTATTGTTATTATTGTCCCCATTTCTAAATCATTCCTTTCCTCATCCATTTGAGAAGGTAGCTCAGCTCTTGGTCTGAGTTGGCTCTTGCATCCTGGCCTGAATTCCCCTTTCTCCATGTCATTTACCCTCAACCCAGGCCCTCAAATTCCCTAATAATGCATTGCCAAAGTTAATAGAAACAGTCCAAGCTCCTTTTCTCCTCTTCTCCTCCCTTTCTTTTCCAACAAGCTAAGTGACATAGGGTTTCTAGTTGCTTTTTTTCTAATGCGTATACAAAGTGCAGTCATCATTAGGAGATAATTCAATTAGATAAGAGCAGCCATCAGAGCTAATAAACTGCTACAAAAATGAGCTTGCACCAGCCATCAGCCAAGCCAGATGAGGAGGTGGCTTCCACCCTGTTAATTAGTTTAAGCAAATGTGCATCTGTGCATCCCTGGTGTGAAATCAATACTGGGCAGCCCTTCTCGGAGCCAGGTGTCCCTCTGCCAAGCCCGTGGGGCCCACCCTGAGCTGTCAGCCACTTGCCAGACGTAGCTGCGTCTGCCCCATTGTCCAGCCTGTCATGTAGCCTTGCCTGGGCTGCTCTTCCATCCCACACGGCGCCCTTTGTTCTCTTTGAAAGCAGATTTCATTTATGGCGGGTGCTAAAGCAATATCAAATCCCTGCAGGGGCTCATCTCCAGCTCAAGGAGAGGAGTTTTATGGAAAGGGAGAAAGAGAAACTTCCATCTGCCAGCAGTGGATACAGTCAGCAGCAAAAATGAGTGCTGCCTTTTCAAACACCAAAGCCATGCCTTCTGAGGTTCTGTAACAGGAGCAAACACTCTGATCGAGCTAGACCTGAGTTGGTTTTCATCTTAGGTCTCTGCCAAGATGATTTGCATTACCTGGGTTTCTCAGTGAGAAACCTGCAGATTTTAATTATATCCCCCTCAACTCGTGGACCTGCCTGTTTGCAGAAAGGAGAGACCTTGAGTCCAAGGTGGTTTAAGTTGCGTTTTAACTGGTATTGCCCAAGCCCCGTCTCCTCCCAGTGGCTCCCTCCAGTGGCTGGCTCCGGGAGCTGTTTTCCTGCAAAAACCACCTCATCTTTGGGAACCGGTTTATAATTGCTTGATAAATTTCTCTACAGAAACATGCTGTTGGTTTCCTTTATGTGCTCAAGTCACAGGATGGAGAGGCAAGGATCTGAATGTTCACTCCAGAACAGACTGAGTGCAGTGGGATTAGGAGCTGACTCAAAATTAGCACAGAAATAAAATAAGAAGCAAGGAGTGGTAAGATCCAAGAACAGATCTGCTCCCTTCCATCCTCCACATCACCAATAAGAACTACTGGGAGAGAGGGAGTGGCTCAGATACTTGAAAAAGTGGAAGAAAAGTAGGTGGCACCTGGGAAATGAAAAATCCACAAGGCTCAGTGACAGCTGGAAGAGGTGGAAGCAGACAGTATCAATCCACCTGATTTATTCTTTTTTTAGCCTGGACTGAACCACCTTAGAATAGGTAAAAAACTGAATCCAGAGGAAATACAACACCCCTAGTTTTTTCTTTATGAAATCTCCACCATTTCACTGAGTGCAGTTTGATACAATGCAGATGACTCCTCAGCTGGAAAACAAGGGCTATTGCTATAACATTTCAATTGAAAGAAGAATGCCCTTATCAACTTGGCTGTTCCTTAGTCACAGCCAGGGGAAATTGGCAAGGTTGATTCATTTAGCTCAGGCACATTCAGGTCAGAATCAATCATGTCAAAAATACATCACCTGCATTCAATAAGTTTTTTAAAAAGGAAAGAGAGATATAGACTACGAGAATAAATCACAGCAGAATGGGGCTTGGTTTGAAACAAACCCATCATTTGCTTTGGAAGGATAAATATGTTGTTCACTTTGAACTTTTCCCCAGTATTTAATAGATGACTTGGCAGACACTAGGCTTAGCTTTGAAACAGCTGTATCTCGAGGTCAAAGAAATGGGATTGAGAAATCAGGGGGGCAGCAGGAGGCCAGGATTGGTGCTCCCTCTTTTCCAGACGTGTATCTCCCTCCTGGTGCTTCTTGAAGAGGCTTGAATGGCACCTTCTCTGTGGGCAAGGCTTGAAACTGGAGAGAAGAGGATTGTTTCCTCTGACACTGCATGGAAATGGTTGGTCGGATAAAGATAGTAGTCTCTCCTGAACATTATCAGCCTAGTCATGCTGAGACCCAAACCACCTGCTCCAGTGATGACTCCCCCAGTGAGTGTGTCTCACCACAACGATCAGTTTTCAGGCCAGAATAGCTGTGGTGTGATTCATCTCTGCATGTCTCCATTACACAGCAGTCATGCTATCAGAAATTGAACCCAAGTGTAACTAGCTGAAAGCACATTCTTTGCCTTACAAAAGCAATTGATGCAAATGATGGCCACAAAACACTCCAGCAGACATGAAACATTAAGTTATTGTAGCTACTCATGTTTAGTCAGAACAGAGACAGTGTAAATCATCACAGCTCTGCTGATACTGCTGCAGTTCAACCAATCTACATGGGCTGAAAATCCATCCCATTTTCGTTAGACAAGCACAACATTATGGGATCTTGAGAGAAGAAAAAAGCAACTAGGACAAGGCTACTATTAAAAGGACTACTCTGAGGCTGAAGTGTTTAAGTTAAAAATAAAGGGTGAAAACTGAGACAGGGATTTTAGCTGAAGAACCAAGTCCACCATGAAATAAGAGATATGCTGAGAACTGGTACAGTCCGTGTCCATCTCTTACATGGGACCTCTAGTGAAATGACACAGTAAGAGTAACCCATGGCAAATCTGATCTTTACCTCTGCTCTTCTCCTGTGTCACATCTTCCATCATATACAGGTTTTATTTTATCCAGAATATTTGAAAGTAGGGTGCCTCCAAGAAAGGAGAAACACTTCTTCCAAGAATTAAATTTCCAGAGCAGCAACTGACTGGGGACCTACGCTCCAGTTCAGGCATGTGAGCCTAATAGACAGGTAGAGATTTCCACATGGATTCAATCAACAGACTCTGGGAAGAAATATTTCCCACCTCAGCATTCCTGTAAGCTTAGGAAGAGTCAGGGAGCTCCAGTGAGAATACCCCTAATGTTCTTAATTTCACAGATGGCTGGGTGAGTGTTGCACCAGAAGAGACTCCTCCTCTGACACAAGTGCTCTGCTAGAACTTGTTCTTCTCTTTCCATCCAGTTCAATTGCAGGGAAAACTTTGGAATAAACACACAAGCAATTGCAAGAGGAAGATATTGTCTTTATAACTTACACCGCACCTCTTGTGATACAGACATTGGGTGTCTTTACCTGGACCAGTGTTCTTGCTCCAGAATATTGCTCATGATCAGTCCCTCAAACATCCTTCAGCCCTGCATTCCAACACAAGAGCAGCTGAGGCTCCTTCCCTCCCCAAATACCAGTCAGCATTAACATATCACTGACATAACCAGCTGCTGGCTGGCTGGCATGAGATGTCATGTCATGTCATTCACATTGGCAGCACTGGTTAGTGGCCCTTTGGAAGATTTTCAAGGCTCACCAGATTCCAGCTAATCTCCTGCTGCCTGTCCAGATCCCGCTGCACTTGACAACCAGGCAGCCAGTGAGTGCAAATAACCACACCAACCAGGGTTTAAATGGGGGCCATGTGTTTGTCTGACTAAGCATATCTACAATGATCCACAGCATTGCACGTCCCAAGAACCTAAACCTCCAGCTAGAGAATCTTCTTAAATATTCTGGAGCTGCTAAAAAAAAAAAAAGCATTATCTACTGCCATAGTTCAGTAAATGAAGGTGATTAATTTAATACATTTAATAATGTTTAATAATGCATTTCATTATCTGAGGCTAGTCGTATCTTCAGATTAATAAAAGAATTTTAGAAAGTTTAAGATCACCTGGAAAATCTGGGAAGGGGAGGCGTCCGTAGCTTTCCTAATGTCTTGGATTAGATGGGGAATTGGGAGGAGTGAGAGCTGAAAGATTTCTGTCACCAGGATGGCATTTTTGTGACTGTACAGTTGTTTACATTGCACTGGGGAGGACAATGGATCTGAAAGTGTCTGATTATTTCCAATAGTGGCCTTAAGTAACTTTCATCTACCACACAGAGTGTAATTCACATTTGTCAAGGGTGGGAATTGGCCAGTTTGATGCTTTGTATTACACAAATCATGGAGAATCTGTTTTCCAATAATAGTGTAGTCAGACAAGATTATCTGGGTTATTCACTTCAATAGTTACTGTGAAAAAATCTGGATTCAGCTGGGATTCTTCTGCATTCAGTCCTGTTCAAGGACATGCACATTTAAGGGTGGTCTTGTTCTCAAGTGTTTTCAGTCAAACTGGACAGAGGGAAAGTCATTATCCCCATATTACTGGTGAGAAAGTAGGGTGCAGATGCATGAAATAACTTGTTCTGACTCGTATGGGAAAATTCTGATGGAGACACAAAAAGAACACTGTTCTTCTAAAGCTCATCTCCAGCCCTTGGGATAAACCTGGGGGGAAAGGTAGCAGTAGCCAGCTGTGATGTGCCACATGTGGCCTGGGGCTCAGAAGCACCAGGTAGGTTTGTACGGACCGTGTGTATCCAGTGAGCCTCTAACCTTGGGAAACTGATCTCGTCCACAGCTGCCTGACAACCAGGCACCACAATCAGCAGGGGGAAGGATATTTGCTTTAATACCAGACTTCAAATATTTAAGGAATCTTTTTGGCAGCTTTGCAGTTTTAAAATGTTTTCAGTGGTGCAAACACTGCCCCTCTTGCCTGAACTCTTGGCTTGGGCTGCAGTTATTCAGCATCGCTTTAGCCCGACCGGATTTGAGATGGAAGAGGTTTTAAATCACAAAATATAGAAAGAAAAGCCCTAGCAAGCCTCTCCAGCAGCACAGCGGGAGTGCTTTAATGATGCACGCTCACAGGTGTATTATGTCCCTGGTCCCCAGGGGGTCCCTCCTTTTTCAGTTTCCTTTCACAAAGCCCATGCTGCAGGAAGCGCAGTGGCCGTGCTGTTTGGATGATGCTGTTTGGATGATGCAAGTAGCATTGCCACACATCATCCTCTCCTCTAGGGACCAATTTGTTTGGCTCCAGCTTCAAAGCACTGCTTCATTTAGATAGGCAAGGGCATTAATTAGAAGCATGAGTCACCTGAAGCCACCTGGATCCCAGGCAAAGGCAGCTAACAGCAAGGCTACTGCAAGGTTATTCAGTGGCTGGCGAGCTGCAGCTGCATTACACTGACACTCCCACGTGAATTCTGAGGTGTTAGAAGCCAAAAAACCTCCCAGAAACCCCACCTGGGAAAGCTGTGCTTATGTCTTGCCCTTTGTTATAAGCTTCCTGACAGACAAGCTGTAAATGCTTATATAAAGGTGAGTCTTGGTCCCATTCACCTCTGCTTCAAACAGTGTTCCTGTGAAAGAAGAGAGATGGAGCACTGGGAGAGTAGCATCAATGGTGAGCAAACATAATGCAAATTCTTTGTGCTCACTTCGTGGCACTTAAACCTGTCTCTCTTCTAGAGCCTTTCATCATATGCTTACAATTCATCAGCATCTATAAAGGTTCACAACACCCTTTTAGAGCACAGATTTTGTTCCTTGCTCCTTTGTACCCAGAGGTCTGGGTGTTTGCAGAAATATTGTGCCAGCAGTAATGTGTGCTGGTTTTGTTTCCTGGCCTTTTGTTTCAAACATGAGCTCTTTCTTTCTGTATTGCTAGGAGGGCTATTCTTTGCTGTTATTGATTAGTAAGTATCCAGAAGTGTTGTGTGAAGTCCTACCTCTTGTTTCAGATTGAATCACTTTGATTATATCTTTCATAGGATCTATTTCTCGTTATTTTTTTTGTGTCTGTAGGCTGCAAGTCACACTGGCTCCCTAGGGTACTAGGCACGCAGAAAAAAAGAAGTATCCCTAAAGAAATGGATAGACTGAGCCTGATTTCTGCTTTCAAAACTCTAACACATTTAGAAAATAATTTGATAAATTTTTTTTATTAACCTATAAAGTACGTAGTTCACAGATACAGGCAGCTGCTATGTATTTATGCTTCTTTAAAGATCCAATGGGCCATGGAACAAATCATGGAGGTTTATCAGCCTCACCTGAAGCTAGCTTGTTGCCTTTTTCTGTATTTAAAGCTCATATTCTGTGTATGAGCTACAGTAGTTCACCCTGGCCAAAGATATCTTAAAATCTCCCTGAAGCAGCCCTCTAATTTAGCCCATTTTGCAGGCACAGTCTGTAAGTGGAGCGTGCCTAGAGGTCTCCAACAAACTGGAACAAAATAAAGAATAGAAAGCAGACATTTACCAGCTCAGCTCATTCCTAATGAAGTATCCAGCCAAGTACAGCATGTACCTCCCTCTGCAAAGCAAGCTTTCCCCCCTTCCTTTCTCAGGAGGAAAGGGCCCACCCACCAAAATAAACCCAAATGCTGCCTTGTTTGAGTGCTAGCAGGGAATGGCTCTTCTGCCTGGCACTGAGCAGTGAGAAGCACGGGGAGATCTGGGAAGACAGAACTGCTCGTGGCTATCCAGGCTGCTCTTCCTAGCCAAGAGATTTGCCCCATGTGTGCTGGCAGCCACAGGGCTGACAGGACTCAGCCTGGTTCTGCAGTGGGTTGCTGTATGGGGAGGAGACTGCTTGGCTTTTCTCACACATTGGCAGCTCACGCTTCAGCAAGGCTCCAGGGAGAGCTGAGCACTGGGGCAGAGCTCACAGGGCAAAGTCCATGGCATGAACGGCTTTTTTTCTTGAAAAAGCAGGATCCTACTTAAAGCCCTGTTCTAGAGAACTGAAGGGTGCTAAGTGAAGGGTCCAGACCCAATTCAGGAATGCCAGAGAAGTCTGCAGGACAGGAGAGGCTAGGGGAGCTTCACTTACACTTGCTTGTTCATCTGTTACATGAACGCTTCAAGGTAAAACAAAGACCAAAGGTGATTACTGAACTGATGTGAACTGGATCTGCTGGAGTAGCTGTCCTTGTGTTCACCTGAGGAAAAGAACAAATGTTATTGAACCTTAAGAACAAGCCTAACCAGCCCTAAAGAGAGAGAACGTGACTTGGGTACCAGCACATGCTCTCGCTCAGACACGAGCCAGAAGACTGATTGGAGTTTCAGGAGCCCTTTAAAAGATTCCAAGGTATAGGAAAAAAAGATTCTTGAGCAAGAAACCTTTCCTTGAAGCTATATGCTGATCATGTCCTTTCCTAACACCCATCTGAGTTTGTGTCTCCATAGCAGCTATGGATAAAAAGAGAGCTGATGGCAGCAGGACCAGATCAGGAGACTCGGAGCAGCTACTGATGGGGTGACAGACTGCCCAGGGTGAAGTGATGAGCCCTGGCCCTCTCACCTCTCCAGGAGAGAAGCAAAACAGCTGGTTTGCCTGGCACTTGCACTACTGCTGGCCTGGCAAAACATCCAGTGGTTCTTACCAGGGAAAGTGGGCTGTGTCAGGGAAGTGACTGGTTTACAAAGAACTTAGGGGTTCTTCCATCCTCTGTAGAAGTTCACCCACCCTCCCCTAGGCTAGACAGAGGAGATGAGCACAAAGCAAAATTCCTTCTGTAAACAGGAACCTTTCTGAGTGGAAACTACTGCCCTTTGTATGCAATAGAGTCTTGTAGAGCCACCCTGAGCCAGCAGGGCTTTATCCCTGGCTGAGCCAGCACGAATGGTCCTCGGCCTCTGTTTTCAGCTTGGACCCATTGCTGACAGGGAAAAGCTGATTCAGTTCAGTGAGAGAACAGAAAGGGAGTGAAAGCTATAGCCACTGAATTGGGCTGTGCCCAGAGCCATACAGCACAGCATGTGCATGGAAAGTTCCGTCTGTCTGTTGATACACACACACAGTGTGCACACAGGCTCCCCTGCGCACATATGTTTTGATCTTAGCTTTGTACTATCAGCTCCAGGAGTTGGTCCAACAAGCTCTGGCTGTGTTTCCATTCAAATGCTGTACAAGATACGTTCTAGTACAAAGTTTGTGTTTACATCAGGAAGATGAAAAGCCAGGGATAGTTTTCATCTCTTTTCTGTCTGTCAGTAACACCATTAACTTGACTGTAGCCCTAACTAATCCCCCTAATCTGTCAGATCACAGATTATGACACATGAAAGTGATGATCCTGAAGCTACCTGGAAGCAAATCAGTGCAAACAGTCTTCATGGGGTCTGCAATTGCTTTAGAGCAATCCTGCTGCAGAGGTCACCTTCCAACCCAGTCCTGGTTTCCCTCTCACAAATTCCTTTTGCAGACTGCAGTAAATTTTTCTTCCTTTAAGCATGAAATAATTGCAAAGGTGCAGACTTCACCCTTATCACCTTGTATATTCCTTCTGTTTCTTTCCTTGTTTGTAATAACTTCTCATTAGAGAAAACAGAGAGAAATGGGGACAATGGGAACTTTAACTCCCATGTCTACCTAGTGGTCACTTGCTTTTCCAACTAAACCCTGGCACCTCTACTGCAGCTTGTTCCTCACTGGATTTTGATTTAATCGGGACGTGTCACTGTTGCTGAGAGTTATTAGCTATTTCACCTTCCTGAAAGCAAGAGTTTCCTTGACAAGAACCTAGTAGTGCCACATTTCAAAGGCCTTTCAAACAGTCTTTAGTCCAGATAAGACTTGAAGGGTGAAGAGGCAACAAAAAGCAGCTAATCCACTTAACTGCCAGTGGAAACTTCACCGGCAAAAAGAGCAAGTTATTTTTTGGAATGACTTCTCTGCAGTCAGAAACTGGGGATTTCCAACAGCTGCACAGTCCTCCCGCCTGTGTTTTCTAGTAATGAATACTAACGATCCTTCACTTCCATTTTAATTGCCTGCCTATCAAGCTTTGTTAATCTTCTCCATTTTCCTTAATCTTTCATCAAGTGTCAATTTTTTTCTGTGTTTCTTCTGTGTTGACAAGGCATTTAAACATTTCACTAAGTAGAAAAAAAAACTGAAGAAAGAAAGAAATAAATCCTCCCTTTTGTGTCTGGAATGCTCATTTTCCAGATTAGAAAATAAGTGGCTGTGGTACCTAATTAAAACTAATAGGTTGATTAGAGAATATCTAGATCCCCATCCTTCCAGAGAAGACTGTAGACTGCTTCAAAATCAGACTTTGTTCATAATCTGAACAACACTTGTAGCTAAGACGGGTTCTTCCAGAGAGATGCTAGCAGTGGTTTAGCTAGATGATGTGTTTAAATGGAATACTAAATCCCCCTCAAACGTGGAGTAACTCAGACCAGTGTGGATTCTGCTCCCTTGCTGAACCTTGCCATGTTCTGAACTTGCTGTGAGGAGCTCCACAGTTTTTTTGCATATTGCATGAAAACAGTAATTCCATCTACAGCTCAGACTTTTGGATTTCTTTGCTGTGCTCTTCCAAAAACAAAGTAACAAAGATTCCTGGGACTCCCAGGCTGAGGCACTGGATTGCTGGCCAAGCAGCCTTGATTCCGAGCCACACAGAAACCAAGGGTTACTTTGGAGACAGAGGTTCAATAGCAGTAACTATGCAGATACTGGCAGGAATTAAAGTTACAAATCCTGATTGCAACTGACCCTCTCTCCCCCCTTGTGAAGACTTGCCAAGAAGTCCTTGCAAGGAAAGGAGCAAGCAAGGGAGGGAGCTGAAGAACACCCAGCGTGCATCCCCCTGCAGTGATCATGGGGAAGAGGGAGTAGCTCTCCCTTCTTTCTCTTCTCCCATCCCCTGCCTCTCTCTGCATCCGAGCTTGCTACAGCAACCATTGTGACTAACGAGCTGCGTTCAGTTCTAGCTGAGCAACCTGCCTGGCTCAGCATCGAATCATCTGCTGCCTCAGTGTTTACATTACACTTATAGCTCTGTTGCATCAACAGTCAATCTCAGCTCCTGCTGTGTGTTCACATGGATGTGCTCCCTTCTATGCACAAATGCTAGGGATAGCTGGTTTCCCACTTTTTGTGAGGCATTGGGAATTAGCCCAAGAAGAAAGAGGCTCGCGGAGGAAGTGGGTCAGCCGGCTCTGCGTTGGCAGCAGCTGGGAGAGGAGTGAACAAACACAATGAGGAGTTGTGGGCGACTGTTATTAAGGGCTCTCCATGGAGGAATTTGTTGAATGCTGCTAGCAGGATTGCTGGGGAAGTTTGCACAGTCCCTCCCCGCTCTGGCAGCAGAGGCAAAGGAGGAACTCGGTGCAAATGTGAGAAATGGGGAATTTGAAAATCCCTCAGCTGCATATTTAGGATGAGATTTTCTTTTTTAATTATTTTTTTTCCCTGGAAAAATCTGAGGGAGGGTTTGTGGCCCAAGCACTAATGTAAGGAGTTCGAGCACACACAGTCAGGTCTGCTGTGTGCTCGTACAGCCTGGACTGAGCACATAGTGAGATGCTGATGAGCTGCTGCCTTCTGTTCATGAGATCTCAATGGTGAGAGGGAAGTGTAGGAATAACCCCACCACCTCAGGGTCCTACAAGGCAGCCTGTAGGGAACAGTGGCTTGTTTATGTACATCCAGTCTGTCCTGGAAGGCCCCATGGGTACCAGGGATGTATTCTTAAAAACTCCCACTGCTTGTTGCCAACACTGGGAGCCTTTCTGTAGACAGGCAGCTGCTGCTGCCTTGATTAAACCTGCTTTGACTTCAAGGAGGAGTTTAAGGCAATAGCAATTACAAGTTCTTAATCCGTTGCAATGTGGGAGTGGAAGACTGTTTGCGAATAAAAACAGTTCTGCAAACTGGGCCACAAAGCAGCGAAAGGAGAATCACGGGAAGACCAAAGGGACAAAGTAGCTGATAAATACACGGATGGGGCTGAGACGGCAGAGGGGAGAGCCTTCAGCTCGGAGTGCAGGGAGTCAGAGCAGGCAGTAACAGCTGGCTCACATTTTCAGCTGGAGGAGGCCAGCAGAGTCTCAGCCAGTCCAGAAACTGAGCTGTAATCATCTATTAGTGAAAGTCTCCGTTTGTAGCAAGTTGCTAAACAGTCAAGGTCTGTGATGCCCCTAAAGAAAGGACTGAATATTCACATGAAAGTGTGGTTGTAGAACTTACTCTTCATGTCTGTTTTCTTCCTAATTTTTGGTAGCCCTGTTTATTTGGTGCTCTCCCACCTCTCTATCATGTAAGCATGAGTACAAAAAAAATCTGCTGTTGAACATTAACAGAATCCTTGCATTGTCTGGGGGATAATGTGTGATGGCAGCTAGAAGCTTTTATGAGGCTACGAAGGCAGAAAGAATTCTTTGCTGTACAGTTTGTACAATTTATCCTTAGGACTGAAAATGCAGACACAAGTTAATCTGTCAAACTTCAAACACACACAATATTTCACCAGGGACCCAATTCTGAGCTGTCAGCAGAACAGACAATGTTCAGGAGACATTTCTTAAATTTAAAAAGAAAGTGAGGAGAGGGGGTAGAGTTTGCTCTGCTTTGGGGGCTTTTCTGAAGCTGTTGTGGGGCCATAATGGTACAGGGAAACAAATAGAGGACCCAGTAAGCCTGAAAAACATGGATATCTTCACTGGCTTGTCTTCTGGAGGATAGCTCTGGCTTGATTTCTTTTAGATACCAGTTGCAGCAGCTAGAAGTGTTTTCCTAACTACTCAGTGGCTATTAATCTATAACCGAGCCACTGAGTCAAGTGTCCCCTTCACAAAACCAAGTCAATAGAACATTCAACAGGCAAAGTGTGTTAGTTTCTGGGAGAGGTAAGAAATTCAAAGCAGTTAATAATGATTTTGTATTTTAGATATTTAGAAAACATCCAGAATGTCTTTGCACTGATAGCTGAAGTCTCTACCAGAGGCTTTGCCAACCTTCCTGGGGTTGGGGGGGGAAGAGGATTTGGCTGCACACTTACTTCTGCATGATATTAAAGAAAAAAAAAAATTACATTTTCTCTTGTTGAAACATTGCATTTTAATGGAGAAATGCACTCAAATAAATAGACATGTAAAGCCAGTTCATATAAAAACTTAATTGATTGGCCTCTGTTGCACCCATGTTGAGAAATAAGAAAAAGTCAATGGCCTTAAATCAGAAGGCACTGTCAGATGCCTCCATCTAATCATCTAAAAGGAATGGCACATGGTTCACTGGCCATACACGTGCTTCTTTGTTTCTGGCTCAGTATATAAGCCAAACCCCAAATTTAATTCAAGATAGGGATCAAGTAGTAACTGTTAGTACAATTTTAGTATTGGATATTATGTCTCCTAGGTTTTACTGCTTTAAGGGCCAATTTACCTACTTCTGCTGAATAGGAAAGTATAAAACACATCCTCCCCCAAACAGACATCAAATGTCATTTAGCATAGCACCTGCTTAACTCTTTTTCAAAAGGCAGAAAAAGGGCAGTTTGCTACCAGCCCCCACCAGAGGTAAGAAACTGCTAGATGGAGCTTTCCTGTTTTACAATTACTCTCACAACAGCTGAATGTCAGCAAAGGTCCTGGAACAATGTGAGACTCACTTTGCTAACCTGCTCCACTTCAGTTCCAAATGTTCTCCATCAGATCAATTGCTGTGTCACAATTAAATCCTTCTCAGCCCCATTGCGGCCCATGTCACAGCCACTTTAGGGAAAAGGAAGGTTACTTTGAGCTCTTCTTTAAAAACTAAATCACACAAGGAGGTAATTGCCAGTTATTATTATTTATTTATTGCATAACAGATAAGGTGTGCATGATCTGAATGCTTTCAGACTTTCCCTGCACTGAAGGATGAGTTGATGCAGGCCAGTGTATTGCCAGGAGCCTCTGTGAGGAAGAATAGATCAGAAATTGCCAGCATTATTGCTAGTCTTTAGTTTTTCTCCCTGAATGGATTCTCTGAGCTATTCATTTGTCTTGTGGTTGTAGAGGCAATTAAAATACAGCTAGAAAGAGGTGAGTAGGCATCATATACAACACAGCTAAGCAGAAGATGTATACCTGTGCTGCTACTTCAGGCAGGAGAGTAAAGAAGAGGGGTGCTCTACCCCTGTCCTTGATCTGCTTACGTGGGCAGAGACAGGGATGTTGAGTCCCAGCTGAGTCTAAAGTCCATTGTGCTTATTACTGTAGCTTCACAAAAGATAAAGTCCCTACTTTATCTTTTTATATGAAAGACAAAACAGGACCAAGGGGTTGATTTGAGTCAGGATATGCAGAAAAGTAGTTCTTCTTTCACCAATCTCAGTGCAGCTGAGGTTGCTGCTTGGACAGCACAGTCTCTCCAGCATAGTGCTGGGTGATTCCCACCTATTTGTCCATGGGGCACAACAGTCACTTTGCGTGCTATGTACAGAATGTGTGAGGGGGCATGTGCTCCCTTCTGTGAGAACTGGTATCAAAGGGCTCACTCTCCTGTATCACAACCCAGATATGAAAGTAACAAATTAAGATGAGATCATCCAATATAATAAAACACACCCCTTCCCAAATGGGAGAGGTGTTCTGCAAAGCTTGTGTTCAGCTCAGAATGAAAAAACAGAGAAGGAGCTCCCACCCTCATATTTATTTTTGGGAAGAAACCTCCTACCCAAAGGCTCTTCTCAATGGGATTTTAAATGGTTTGGATTACAAATAGACATCAGCAAGGAGCTTCTGCAGTCATCAAGCCTTACTGCAGCAGGGAATCATATCCTGTGATCCCCACTTATGAATTTATGAGCTCTGCAGTAGGGCACACCATGAAATAACTAAAGAAACAACAATGAACTATTGTCACCGAGTCTCTTCTGACTTCATTCGTATTATAGAGATAAATTAAAGCACGGGAAGGTAAAACTTCCTGGCTGCCTGATAGCATGCACACAGCATATAGATTAAGAGATATATGGGGCTTTGAGTCACTTGTACAGCTGCGTTTGCTTCATAAATCCATGCTAGAGGATGGATTAAGGAGAATTTATAATTGCGGAAGCCACATGGAGACACTGGCACTTCACTCAGTAAGTGCCCCTTCATTACAGCTGAAGTGCTGTGTATTTATCATTACCATAATTCCCAGATACAAACAGGGAAAGGATCTTCTGTGTCCATGCAGAGGAGTTCTACCCACCCTGTCACTTTCCTTGCATAAATTGTTCTCAACTTTTAACTCCAAAGGTCTGTTCTGGTAAGGACAGAAGCCAAATTGCTGGTAGCCAGGTACCCTGAGAACTACACAACATTGCCATGGCTTTGAAATGCTCGTACCCATCTCAACTTACAAAAGGCACTTATAGTATTTTCCCAGTATAACTTTCCACCAGACAGAAGAAAATAAAGCTTTATCAAATCATCATCTCTCTGTGCAGATGAAAAAAGCCCAAGCCCAAAAGGTGTGGGGAGTAATTAATCAAATATTTGAAATGTTTGAGGTGGAGAGGATTAACTGGGTCATCAACACATGGCTGAGCACTCCCACGACTCTGTCTTCTCCACTGATTTTTATCCCTATTTCACAGGTATTTCTTAAGAAGGCTGGCACTAGTAAGCACCTTATGGTTCAACAATATCCATTCTAGCATCCACAGCCCTGGGGATATTGTCCAGCAAGTTATTCTCTGAGAGGGGACAGTGGGACACGTATTCCTCTAGGTCCTGTACAGCTCTGCCAGTTACTTCTATGTTTATTTGTTTGTAAACAAAGAGTTGCATTCCTTTGGTTCTTTAAAGCAGTAGTAATTTCCAACCATCTAGTTTGCCAACAGCATTATTCTCACCATTATAAAACTGCCAGATACCTTTGTACCTCCCCCGTTGTTGCTGCAGCTGTTGCGGATCTTGAAGCAGCATTTCAGCTCTGGCTCCAGCAGGATTTCAACACAGGACCAGGAGATCATGGCAAGTGGACTCATCCTTGCAATACCTCCTGTGAGGAACTCATCATCTGAGACTGTAAACAACAGTTAAACCCGCAGTCTGACAGAAATGACCCTGCAAGCCGGGATGAGAGTGGAGGTGAGACTACTTTCAACACCTTTCATCCCATCACATGTATGTAAACAACAGTGTTTACATCCCCTTGGAGCTCTATCTCAATGTCAGTAAGCTGTGCTTCTTACCCAAGCCCTGCCATTTTCCTTGCTCCAGAACAGCAAATACTTTTCACTAACTCCTACGTGTTAGTGTTTCATTTTAAATGTGTTCAGCCCATTTTTGTTGCAGTGGCTGCATCATTCTGGGAAGCATCTGACTGTTTCTGATCCCTCGTTACAGATGCTCTAGGTGGTGATGCCTACATCAGCAGTCCCACTCCTAGCTCTGCTCCTGGCTTCTGCAAAGGCTCTTGGTACAGCATCCAGCTCCTCTGAGACTCTGTCCCCTTTTATAACGTGGCACGGCTCCTTCCTCTGCCTGCCTAATGTTCAGGACAAGGGTTCTCACCATGTAGATGTTTCAGTAAAAGGGGCCTGACCTCTGCTGTGGCTGCCAAGAGTAACTGTAATATGGGAAATAGTAATGAGTCTGCCTTTCTCCCCTGCCTGGGAACTAGGTGAGGGGCACCATCCCACTTGACGTTAAAAGAAAAAAGCAGGCACAGAAAAGTGATGGGATTTGCTCCAGGTCACACAGCAGATCAGTGGCCAGGAACAGAAGCCAGCTCCCACTTCCCTTCTCAGACCCCTCTTCCCCCTGCTCTCTGCAGATCTCTTCAGTGTGTACTTTAATCACTAGACCGTGTTTGTTTTCATGGCTGTGCATTCCTCCCGTACAGCACACCCACATGATATTGGATCCCCTTTGCCTTGCTGGGGCAGGTGGGTGGATGGCAAGGAGAGAATTATCAGTTCCCCAGGTCCTTTCCAAGTTAGGAATCCTGCTCAACTGTGAATTTCTTAGGGGGGTTTCTAGACTTTCTGACTCCTTGTCCTGGTGGAAAGGAAGCAAACAGAGCACTTTAAACCCGAACTGGCAGACAGGAAACTCAGAGCACGGTCTGAAGAAGACACAAAGTGATAAGGGGCTGAAATGTACAGAGTCCTGAAGGGAGGGAGGGGAATAAAACCCTCTTCACAGCATGAGAGTGCATCTACGTGTCACCGTAACTCAGCGTGATGCGTGCTGGAAAGGCCCAGGCACTCATTTGTTAGCCCGTGTTTGAACTCCAGTGAAAAATGAGTTGACAGCCTCCCCGCACCTCTTGCTGGGTTCTGAGCAGAACTTTCCATTTGAGAACACAGCACCCTGTGCAAACAGGCTTCCTTTATCTCCAGCACGAGGGAGTGTAGGGGACTGTGTTTTATTTTGTCACAGCAGCTTGCAGCAGGGAAGGCTCCAGAGAACAGACTACCAGAGACAACTGGCTTCAGCTAAGCAAAGGAAATTACATTCTCAAAACAGGAGGCCTGAGAATGGCCACACTGCACCAGAGGGGAGCAGTGGAGGAACCAGAGCAGGGCACTAAACTTGAGTGAGTAACAGCAGCTCTGTTGCTTCCATTCACAGGAAAGATGCACATGGCAGGACCAGCCTGAGAAGCAGGCTGGTGTATACCCCAGTGAGAGGCAGGCAATGCTTGGCTGTGATTTTTCAAGTGTTTCGGGGTTTGACCCTTAAAAGCTCAGTTGAGTGAGTTCATGCCTTTTCAATTTAATAATTAAATGTTTTTAATTATCAATGCTCTCTGATCTGTCAATCTTTTGAGGGGATAGCATGTAGACTGTGTTTACTCCACCTCTTCTAGATTTATCTTGCAGCTATAGAGGCTGGTTTGCACTGGCAGCTACACTGTCAGCTGTGCAGCTCCTGCAGGATGGCCAGGGCAAATGTGTCTTCCCATGATTGAGGAAGAAACCCAGGCCCACCCACCCTTTGACTGCAGTTCACTGGCCAGAGGCTGTGGGAAGGAGGAACTCTACTTTCAGGGAGTCATGAGAGCACTCTGCAAGAGCTGTGCCACAGCCACATCTGTATGGGCAGCTCTGCCCATGGGAATTAGGAGTTTCACGATCCAAAGGGCAATGTAAAGTGGCATTGGCTGTCAGCCAGAAACTAGATATATAAAGCAGTTTTATTTCAGCACTGGAAGGGAATCTTGGATCCTTACTTCATCTGTGGACAGGTTCATCTCCACGTTTGGGAAGTCTTAGCTTCACCCCCGTTATGCATCAATGTCAGATTCTTCTGCTCTACTCAATGAAATCCAATAGGATGGGGAACTTGCAGGAAAGCATCTCATCACGGTCACTCCCTGAAGAGGAAGACCTCAAAAAGCAGCAGGAAATGCGCCAGTAGCACTGATGACAGTTTTCTGGTGTTTACTAAAGCATCACTGGCATTGCACACAATGCAATCACAACCCAGCAACAAAAAGGTGGCAAAGCATTGGAATGCTAAGAAAAGATACAGCTGGACCTGTAGTCTTATTAGGATATGAAATGAAAAAAAAAGAGGAAGCAAATGAATCACCAGACTGTGTGCTTGAATACCACTAAGATTAATAAAGATCAGTGTAATAAATTATAGGTACACTAACTGCAGAATCACTCTGTGGAGAGAAAGGATGCAGTGAAACTGCTGATGTCCTCAGTGGTGGGTGTCCTTCCTGCTACTCCCTGGCAAAAAGCCATCCAGCACGGAGCAGCCCTCACAAGAAGATTCAACAGGCTTTGTTAGCAGTGGAGAACGATCTGAACAAAGAAAACCCAGATTTAACTCCAATGAGCTGAACTTTATCGCTGAGACCAACACCTCCTGTGACACATTGCCATGGCAACAGGAAGGTCTGTGCTAGAAAGGGCGCTGACTGCTTTCTACACCATCTTTGGTGCTTTAAACCATCACTTTTTCACCAAAGTCAACATTTTCTGGGAAAATGGACATGGAAAACAAGGTATTTGGAGAGGCAGAGCTGGGCAGGTGTTAAGGGAGATAACCTGTGCCTGTCCCCAGCAGCCCTGCACACTCCTGTCCCTGGGGTGTCATTTGCATGGTGGTGCCTTGCTCACTGTAAGCTTTGGACTTTTTAAAAACTCCTCATGTAACCTGAAATTCACTTCAGAAGGTCTGAGCAAGGATGAAACTCTCATCATCACACACAAGTGTTTTCCTTGTGAAATGAAGTGTAGAATTGGAGCTAGCAGGCTTGGAGGCTCCGTTTCCCTGAGGACAGTGTAGATCCCCCAGGGACACACTCATGCAGGTGGCACCTTGGCCCATCAGCTGCTGTGCTCATTTGTAACCCAGTCAAAGCTGACACAAGAGGGACATTTCACAGAGCTCACTTTTGTCTTGTTTCATTGATCAGAAGCTGATGTGTTCAATTAGAAATTTGACCCAAAATTGCCCTTTAACAGCATGGAGGCTTGAGGTGCACGTTGGAAAAACCTATAGTCACTGTGATACCAGACCCTGAGAGTTTGATGTGCTGTGTCTCTGGGATGCTCACGCTGGCAACCCGCTGCAGTTAATTGCAAGTTTTACTTGCAGACTGTAAAGGATGAAACGCTGCTACAAAAGAGATTTCTGATGTAGGGCACTATGCAAATATTTATGTTATTTCGGCAGAGGAATGCCTTGCAATCAGAGAAACCACACAAAGGCAAATGAACTCATCAAAAGAAACCACAACTGAAAAGCAAACATTAAAAAAACAGCCCAAAACCTCCCTTCTGAGAGCAGCTACAGCCCAGGTGGCGCTGGGGTGTTTTCCTCAAAGATCCATTTTCTAGTTCGCAGGTGCTTCTAGATTGGGAACAGGATGGGAAATCTGGCTCAGGAAATCTCAGGAATCTGATTCTCCTGGAAGTTCAGTGTTTGGTCAGCACAAATGAGAAGAAAGACTGCATCTATTGACCTGCTGGTTACAAAGTAGCCAGGACACCATCAGCACTCTCACTCAAACACAACAACTCTCAGCTGTTGCCTTTTATAAAGTTCAAAACTGCCCTGATCCAAATATTTTGTCTCCTGGTCACAGTCACAGTCTTTATTCCTAAATACTTGTAGCAGCAGAAAGGGAAATTCTGTGTTTTGTCAGTTGTGGTTCCTTTATTTTACTTTTATCTTTCAACACTACCAGATACCCCCAGCACCAAAACAACATTAAACTTTGTGAGAAGTTTGCTGCTGATAGAGAGAAATATTATTACATTTATTTATATTCCAACTCCAGGGCATTGACTGCATCGACTGAAACAGCAGAAGATGGATCCCGACCTGAGCAATTTATTTTTGGCAGTTTTGATTTCTCTAGGAATTAAATTGCATCAGGATTGTATTGGTCTGTCTTAAAGGCTCCAGACACAGATGCACTTTGAAAAGCATCATGACCTAAAGAGCTGCTGAAAAACAATCTGTACAGTCTGGTTTTTTGAGGCAAAAGAATGCTTCTTCTTAGGAGCTTTAGATACACATTAATGTTAGACTACAGCCTACTAGATATAGTTGTAGGCTGCCTGCCAAGCATGGAATTTCCCAGGGGTTTTGCTTGATCACAGTAACAGAAGATGTCAGCACTAGCAATCAATACCCAGAAGGTCACTGGACTAACCAACAGTGCTCGTGTCCTGTCAAGCCTTTTGGTATCTGGTTTGGCAAAACTCCATAACAGCAAAATGTAGCAGAGACAGAGCTCTTCATGGCTGGGGATGTACTAGTAGAGATGAACACAGCTATAGCACAGAAAAACAGGTTTAATAACTGGACTTAAGGTCCCCCATTACATTCTCTTCACCAAAATCATTGATCTATTCACATACCAGACATCTGAGCCCAAATATCTGTGTACCTGCAGGCAATCTGTGTGATGTTGCAAATCATAACTACCCTTCCCTGCCAAGGGACTTTGGAAATAATAAATTTCCAGGGCAAAATACAAATTACCTTCATCTTTGCATAGCATATCAGACCACTCTCTTTTCTCCAGTTGAGGACTATCCTTGTGGAAGATTATCATACACATCTCAAAATCCATACTAATTGACTGTAATAAATTGATAACATTAAAGATCCCCTAATGTTATACATGACAAGTATAATGCTGATATAATTCTCTTGGCAAAGGCTCAAGCCAGGTAATTATCCTCTGCCTCCCTCGATCTGCTCTGCGTGGGCAGTGCTTGAACATCTCTTCTGTGGCAATGGTCAGTTAGGAACTGTCAGCCACCCCAAAGACAAACAAAAGGTTTGTTCTCTTGTTTATAAAAACATGTTTGATTCCAAATGACATCTTTGCTTAAAAATCAGTATTCAAGGGAGAAATGTGTTGAAGCACTCATCTGTGATTGTTTACATCCAACACTGACCACACAGCTGACAAGTGCTCTTTGTAATGCTGGAGATGGGGCAGGGCAGCGTGGGAAGTGATGCCTGTATTCGTATGTAAGCATCAATTTAAAACTAATTACTGGAGTATCTACAAGGACATCCAGAAATACAAAATAATTTCTGAGGCCAATTAAGAAGGTGAAACTCAGTCTTGATGTACAAGTGATCATAAGCCATGCAAAAAAAAAGCTTGTGGCTGCATTACAAATGGTGTCTTGTACTTTTAACTTAAATTTCACATTACACTGATTTCAAACTAAAATTCTATATAAGGTCCTGGGACAAACTCCAGAAATTATTGCTGAAAATGTTTTTTTTCTCATGAAGTCTGAAAAGAGAGAAAAAAAACAGTCGCAGCTAAAAATTTTGCCATTTGGCTAATAATAAATTTGATTATTTTCCAGTTCTAGAAAGGTACCTAAGTGTCAGTTCACCAGGCCTAACCCTGCTTATCCCCAAAATAATGACAAATTGATCTCAGAATGCAAATCAACATAGTTTAAAGATCTTCTCTCCATCTAAAGTTACAGATGGGCGTTCTGTGTTAATTAGTTAATATTTGTGTTGCGATATCTAAAGACTTCTATCAGTAAACTATTTTATTAAATAGTCCAAACACCAGGAAAAATTTGGTTCCTGCAGTGTATGTATGCCATAAAACCAGAGCACTAAACCGCGAGAACCACAAGATAATAGCGATAATCATAAGCAGAATGAAAAAGAATAGCCACTTAAACCCAGAAGCTTAGAGATCACCTCTGAATTTCCCACTGTTGGTTCTTCTGTATCATTCCTTTAATATTGTTGCTTTGCAGATTCTGTTAGTTCCATGCTCTGGGTGTAGAAGACACCAGGTCCAAAGCAGTACCTCAACAGCACAAGGACTCGGTACTTCAGCAACATCTGTCCAAAAAATGACTTTTGAAGGGCATGCTAACTCGGAGCAGAAAGTTCTTATCTTCTATGAATTACTATGAATTAATTGAAATTTTAATAATGTTCATCTCACTGGCTACAAGAGAACTCACACAGCAAGGAAGTGAAGCTTATCTTGAAGGAAAAGCCTGCTGATCTTGTGCTATTCATCCTCAACAAGCTAAGAACTTCTGTATGATCAACTTTAATTTCATCTGGTGAGTCTGGTTTTTGAAGTTAATGCCATTTGTGATGAGCATTTAAGGTCATCTGTAAATAAAACCCCACAAGTCTCACAAACACACAAACACCAAGAGTCTGACCACATGCAGGGGACCCCTTTGCTAGGCTGTAGGTACAGCCTCAGTCTTTCCAAGCTGTAGAGCTGTGAACTGGAAACAGAGCACAGCAATGCGAGGCAGAATCTACTGCTATTGTATTTTTTCTTTTATTTGCTCATTTTGTTCTGTGATTTATATGGAGAATGCAATTTGGAAGATTGCATTGTTGTGCTGGCAGTAGGACCACACAATGTTCTTTGACTCTATTATACTGAGATTAATTATTTTGCAACTTTGTCCATACTGTTAAATCATGAACTGGGGCAGCATGCAGAAAAAGGATCTGACTTTATAAGTGCCTGACTTTACTGTCTCAGTAAATTACATAAACCTTGGTGAGCTGAGTCCAGGCTACAGACCCTGAATGACAGCATTCACCTACTTCAAACACCACTGTCCTTGATAAAGAACAGAAATTAATTGTATAAAGAAGCTGAAAATATATTTCTATTGGTGTAAAATGTCTGGATAATTTTCCAGAGTGAAGGCATGGCTGCTTCTGGACAACTTCTGGACTGACCTGCACAGTGATGAGAGCCAAGCTCTAGCAAGCCAAGCTCAGGCTGAAGTGATCCAGAATCTGAAACCCTACAATGAAGATGTTTGCACCTACAGTCCTACCCCACAGCTCCTCTGACAGGTGAATCTGTTTGACCTATTGTTGACATCTGCTTTAGAATGAGGTTAGCCCAGCTGAAATGAATCCCCCCCTTGATGTGCTCCATTAAGGGTGTTGTGTTCCTCTATTTAAGTGCCAGCTTTCAGTCTTGTTTTCTCCCTGATGCTGCTAGGGAGTTATTCCTTATGCAGGGAAATTATGTAAAATGGTGCAACTGCTTCAGTTCACATCTACTGTTTTGGCTCTCATCTCAGGAGTATGAAGAATAGCAGCTGGCAAACAAGATGGGGCAAGAGCAACGCTGATGATAAGGGGAGAGCAGGAACATGAGGTAAGCCAAATACTGTGACTAGATTTAGAAGGCTACCAGACTCCTGAGCTTTCTCCCAGCACCTTACGGTGAGGTTAAGGTAAAGTGAGACAAGGTGATGTCAAATTTCCTGCTGGTACTCTACCAAATTATTGGGAGAAAGTCTTTGGCAGTCCTGGACCCCCTGTGCCTTAGAGCACCTCTGCAAGGTATTGCCTTGCAAGCCCCAGGGAGGAGTTTCCCTGGAGAAGTCTGTTATGCTGCAGCTGTTCCTCCTGCTCTGGGCAGCAGCCATGGAGTAGAAGTGAGCACTGCAATGAGTCAGGCAGGATGTAAAATCCGTTTTGGTTTTGAAGTCATTGGGATCACTGTCTACAGCAAAGGCAAAAATGCAACAAGTATTCTCAAGAAAGATGCATTTTCCATATGCAATGCTAAGGGTACTATAAATAAACAATTCTGCTCCCTCTGCTGAATATTTTAATCTTCATTTTGTAGCAAGAATAGGAGCTGCTCTTTGAACCAAACTGGGAATGTTGCTTAGCAGTGGGAAATGCTCAGCTCCTGTTCTGTCCAGAAGAATAAAGCAAAGATCTCCCTTAAGACCTTAGATAATGCACAGGAGCATGACAAAGAGTTTTGGGAAAGTTTAGGTTTCTATGTGAATAAAAAGTAACACTGCAGAAGCACGGAACAATACACAAGCATCAAAGAATAAGGGCAAAATCACCACACCACAAAGATTACTGGGATTTTTTTCATTGTCCATAACAGCACAAGGATCTGACCCTAGCAGTAGTGTTATGAAACAGCTGGCATTCACCCTGGGTTTTCTCTGGGTGGAACAGAGACAGTTTTTCTCTTCCTCCTGATAAAATATTCCAGATTTTCTATTTTGTGGGGATTTGCAGGCTCAGGTAGCTGCATCTTTGGAAAGACTGTGTGAACCTATTATTCATGTCACATATTATCCACAAAGCTCTGTAGTATAATACCAGGAATGCAACTGCAACGTTTTTGAAAGCCAGGCAGTAAATTCAGGCAGATTTCAACACTTTCTTTCATCTTACACAGGTGTCCAGTTAACTTAAAGGAGCGGCCTGGAGGAACTGTGTGAAGTGGGTAAGTGCCCTGGAGAACACTGGCTTAGTTGGAATTCTGATTGTGTAAATGTGGCCCTTTAGTACTTGCTACCACGTGGCTGATTTGTGAACACTTTAAGCATGCACATGTACATTTAAAGTCAAATACTGCTGAGGAAATATCAACCTGACTCTAGGCACACATCCTTCTGGCTATCTGCGGGGTCAGAAGAATGCTTTGTGGTGGGATTATTTTAGAAATGAAGCTTGGTAAGAAACATAGAATGGAAATTTGCAAAATTGGCAGTGTGATTTCCTCACCCAGTGTGACAACTTTTGTAACCATTTTACCTTTTATAAAGTAAACGTTGACATCAAACTTAAGCACATTACAAATGGCTGTATTTAATGGCCTGGTTCTATGGTCATCTCTGACTCTCAGTAATGCTGTGAAAGAAATGCATTGTGGATATTGATTGCTAGTGTAATTATGAGTAATTTCCTCTGATATAATACTGTGCCAGTGAAGGTTAGGATGCCCAAGGGGCTGCTTTAGGCTGGAAAAAAATGGAAATAGAAAGGTAGTGTGCCCTGTAGAATGGCAATGACTTTCATTCAGAAAACATCTTTCCAGCGAAGCTTGGTTTTGGGAAGAAAAGGATTTATATCTCTTCTGATACGGAACTAGAATAATAGGAAACAACAATAAAAATGGCAAAAGAGAGCAAGATACCATACTTCCAAAAGCTTTGTAACATTAAAGACGCTTGAAAGAACAAATGATGGTTTAGATTTAAGTGTTGCATGAAATATGACATTTAATAGCCTTTAATACAGTTTGATCTGGTACTGTCAGGCCAGCCAGCGTGTTCTGTGCTGCTGCTTCCCCTCGGGAACTACTTTTCATCATCTCATGTGGACCCTGTTTTCTCACATGGAGTTTAACACCTCTGTTGTAAATGTTCTGCCAATTAAAATAGAACTTCTGACTCTGTGCATAAGAAAAGGATGATGGAAAATTGTCTCTCAGATACTGTGAGGGAAATCAGCTGGACTGCTTATTGTTCTTGCTAGGATGCTGAAAACAAGTAGACAAGTGGTGAGCCAATAAATACCTAAAACCAAAATAATGCCTTGATCTAGGCTGGACTGCAGCAGATACTGTTGTGAACTAGTTCCTATTGCACCAGTCACTCTGGTGAGCAGATAGGGCAGGAAAGGGTAGTGGAGAAGTCAATGAGGCTACACTCCCTTATGAGGTTCCAGTCACTCTGCTCTCAGCCTCTTAATTACTCACATTCTTGTAATAGACCCTTCTGCAAAGTGGGTGAGGGGGAGGGGAAATAATCTTTTGTTCTTGCATTTAATTCCATCCTACTGCTTTCAATACTGGTCTCTTGGTTAATGGTTTAAACTGAAGCTCAGGAGATGTGTTTTCAGTTTCCTATTGGCCACACGTTTCCTACAGGGAAGTACAGGGCACATCACTAAATTAATTTCTCAGTATGTTCAGCTAAAGTGACTTTGTTTCATGTATTTAGACTGTGTGCTGTCCTGAGCAAGGGGACTGGGTTTTACTGTGTTTTTAAAAACTGAGTCTGGTTCTCCTAAGTGCGCCATGAAAATATTTGGGACTTTGGGAAACCCAATTTTATATCGGCAATCCTCACCAAGGAAAACCTAGAAATATGAAATAATAGGAGGATGTTGCCTCAAAACAACCTGATCTGGTTCCAGGGTATTGTGTCCCAGAGTCTAGATTCACTCTTTGGTAATAAAGCAGAGGATATACACAGCTTGATAACAATTATTCTGCCTCAACAGCAAGAATCTTTTAGGATCTTTTCTTTTCCACTGCATTTCAGCACCATCTTAAGACCATTATGCAAAACCAGAAACACTACTTTCCTCAAATTTTAACCTCGCTAAAGTGTTTTTGGAGAAATGTAAGGCTGAGATAACACAAAATCTGAGACTGAGATTCTATCCCTAGCCTTATTCTTCTATGCTTTAAATCTAGTTGCGACTAAAAATGTTGAGGAAAACCCTGAAAGTCAGGGGGAAAGGCTTCGTGTTGCTTGAAACTGTGCTCTGGGCTGATTTTTTTAAATGGAATTATTTCTTTTTCTGTTTGAGTGACTTGACTGTCTGCCTGTGTTTTTTTAATGCAATCAGCATAATCCTATTTAGTTGCCTTTCAGCTAGAGGAAAGTTTAAAGCACAGCACTGCTTAAGTTGTTTCGGAGAACCTGATTTCAGAGGTGATTACAGTTCTTTAGTTAGTGATACAACTGTACAATTTGTGGAACAGCAGAGGACAAAACCCCTTGATTAGTGTTTCAGAGCAGGATCTAAGTAACAGAAATGGAGGGCAACACTGAATAGCCATGGTAGGAAGCTGCAGACCCTCTTTCTGGTCAGATGGAGGGGGTTTTGAGAATGAAGCTTCTTAGTTTTCTAAGGGGGAAATTCCCCAGCAAGCGGCAGTCTTCTCAGGCTGCAGTGAAGGTGGGTCTTCTCCAAAATACTTAAAGAATGGCAAGATTCAGCTTCTGGAGCCTTTAATTGAAAGAAGCTACCTCTGTCCTCTTCCAAAAGGATCAGGTACCACTCTTGTGGTAAGGCAGAAGAGGAGCAAAGGGTTGTAAAAGACCCTTTTATGCTCTCTTGGGGGTGGGGGAAACTTTGTTAAGCTGCTAAGTAGAGTCCACTGGTCATTTATGCTTTAGATCTACTTTGATGGAAAAAAAATCTCTTTGGCTTGAGTCTAAATGTGAAATGGAGCTCCATGTTGATAGAATGTGGTTTCTCATAACTTTCATATGTGCTTGAACGTTCCTGTCAGGCAGATTTATACTTTTTTAAATAAAAGCAGATTGAAGGAAGGATTTTTCCAGTTAAGATAACCATTTATTGGTTGCTACCAAATGTTTAGCCAAAGATGCTCTAATGTTTTAGTCTCTTCTAATTTTGCATATGCTGGTATTACGTGTATATTATTCCACATAGTGATAGTGAGTCTTTTAATTAACATTAGTGCACATAACAGTAGAACTAGAACACCTGGCCCTTTAAAATAGCTAGGTCTTGGTGATGGCTATGCTATTATTTAGAGGCACTGTGGCTGATGGATGCGCTTTAAAACCCTTGGCTAATCAGAATGCTTCAGGTGAAAACAAATACTAGTGATATCATTGGAGAACAGGCAATTCATCCTGATGTACTCTTTAGAGACAATTTATTTTCTGTGATTCTGATCAGCTGAGAATCTCTTTTGAATTGAAACAACAGAGTTGGCTGGATAAATTATAAAGATTAAAACTAGACACTTACTACACAGTGTAAGTGTAATGGTTCTATACATGGAAGCATACACATTGCACTTCAACTTTTAACTTCAAAGATGGAAAATTTATTTCCCAAACTACACGGAAAGTAACTGTCAGATAACTTCTAGGTATGCCAGTAGATTGTTGATGACATTTTCATTATGAGACAAACTGACAGACTATCTTCATGATGTCTTTCCCTGGATGTTTTCATTAGGAGGTTAACAGCAGTCATGTGCATATTTTCTTAGCTTTGTATGTGGGGAAAAACTACCTATTTGCACAGATGTAGCAAGCAAAATCCCAAAGCAGGACAAATGCTGAGATCAATGTTGGAGTTTGTTCCAGGTATGGAGATAAAACATGTATGTTTTTAATGCCAAGATTCTGAATTTCTGGATTGTAATTTTATCTCAAATTCTGATGACTTCATCTTCATTCTTGTGGTTTTTGACATCACCAGAAGAGCCTTAACAGCCAGTTCTGTGAATCATATTGCCTAAAGGAGAAGGGAGAGCTACTGACATTTTTTTCTTTATTAAGACTTCCTTACAAAATTATTTGTGAAAAGAGAAGGATATTTTAAGGAACTGTCTCTGCTTGTATTGCCTATCTGTGAAGAATATTGATCTGAGGTGCATTTTGTGTAGTGTTGCTGTCCATCATAGTAAATATCTACACAGAATAGAATAACACTTTGACCAGAGAGACTATTAAAGTGCATTCCCTCAGTGTGCCACTAACGTATGCCTATTCTTCTGTAGCCTACAAATAAGTAATAAGTCTACTTTGTGGTTTATAAATCTGGGTCTAATGATTGCCCCAGAAAATCCCAAATAATTCTTTGCAGACTACCTCTCCTTAACAATACTAGCATGAGGGGTGTGTTGATGAAAATGATTTCTGTTGCTTTCCAATGATCAGCAACATGCAACGTCATTATGGCAAGGGTTATTACTGCTCTGTTGTGTCAGGTTTGAATCTTGGGATTGACCTAAGTAGCAATTTTAGATTTTAAACTTCTTAAAGACTGACTACAAAGCATGACTGCGTGCTATGTTATTTCTTTTTAGCTTGGCAGCTGAAGTCCTCTCTTGACCCCACATGCTGCTTTAATGTCATAGAGAATTTCCAGTGCATCCTGTAATGATAACTTCACTGGATGGTATTTGAGGCAGGATTATGTCAGGAAGAGCAGAATGCTGGCTATAGGGAGGGTTATTTTGCAATATTTGGATTGCAGTTGTTGGGGGGTTGGGATGGATTTTACACTGCTCCCTTCCTGCACTGCGAGTACAGTCCATGTACTTTACTTAGTCCATGGCATAGTAGAATTAATTCTTGGGATAAGTATTGCTTAATAGCAATAACGATCTACTAGATATTTCTAACACAAACAGCTACTTACAGCATATAATAATTCATGCTATTTGTTGTATGTAACCATCTTTCTTCACATATCTTTTTGTTCCAATTTTGTGCAACATCAGCTTTTGGGGAAAAGAGCTGCCTTAATTGATTTAATGTTCTGTACAAGACTACAGTTCAACACGTACAAATACTACTGTTTTGCAAGTATTTTGTTGTTTTGCTGATCTTTGTAAAGAAGATAACTGAGATTTCATGGGAAAATGAAACAGTTGCATCTCATAAGTTAGCACTACAACTTCCTCATTCAGTATATACTGACCACTGCACTCCCACGATCTCTTACGAATGCTGTAAAGGTAATTTACAAGGGAGCTGCCTATCTAGATGTTCTTTGTAGTGAATGGAAAGAAATTGACACTGGTGTGAGACCTCTGGGAACTAGAACTAATTCTATAAACTATTTCTGACAGTACTAATAACAGTATGACAACTCAGTCCCTTTCCTCTGTAGGAAACGATCAGGCACTAATCTGGCTCAATGCAAGAGTTTATCTAACTGCTCAGGGTAGAGGCTCAGAAATTCCCTAGTGCCAGAAGTCCAGCTGGTATAAAAAAAGACCACATCTCATGAAACCATGTTTTGTTATCCTCTGGGTTACTTTTTCCAGGGCAAGTTCATTGGGAAAGTTGATGGCAGAGAGGAAGGGAGACCCAAGGAGAAGCAGATGGCTTGTCATTATGTTCATCCACATTTGTCAAACACCAGTTGAAAGGATGGAGAAACAAGGTGGGAGTCTTGCAAACCTTCTGGTTTGAGGGATAATGGAGATCCCGCCCTCTCCTTTACAGCCACTGGTTGATTTAATCTGCTCAAGTTGTGTAGTAATTGATGTAAAGTCAGTGTATTCTTTATGGTAAAAGTATCTAAAATTTATCCAGGAATTGGCTTGCTATTTTCAGGATAAATTATACTTTCTTCTGGAGTATTTTACTCCAAGCAAATGTTCTTAGTAAGAGGTTGGAGTTCTATTCCAAAATAGTCTGAGCTGAGCATCTGTATGATGTGAAAAACTTTAATATTGGCATCTTTCTGGCTGAGTGACCTTGTGTTGAGAGGGGGGGGGGAAGCAGATTCCAAGAATGCAAGTCTGGGGGATTGGTGTGAACTGGGAGAGCAAGAGGGAGTGGAGTAATAGCACATGGCATGGCTGAGCAAGGTTGCTCTCTGCAGATAATCAATCCAATATGAGGCCGTGGGCTCGGCAGACCGAAGGAGCAGAGGAGGCATGTTTTCAATCACAGTGCAATAAGTAATTTTGTTGTTTCTTTTGGAGAAGGATTTTTATAAAATGGAAAGGGGGAAGGGATTTCTCAAACAGAAAAGGATAAAATAAAAGGATATGATCTGGCCTGGAATGATCCTTTAGAGCACTAACAGCAAAATCCTGGGATGGATTGACTATATTACAATATTGTTGAAATGCTGGTGGTGAGTTGTATTCAAAGGGTATTGTTTCTTTATCTAAGTAAGCTGTCTTCCATCTAAATGGCTTCCACTTGGTGGTTTTCTTCCAATGAAATCTGTGTCATTGGAAGTCCTTACATGTTCATGACTACTTCAGGTATTTTGAATTTAATTTTAAAATAGCAACTACAATTAGCCAGCTAAGACAAATTATTTTGCATGCTATTACAAGGGTCTACTTCAGTTGGAGTGCTTCTCTAACACTGCTGAATTGAAAACAGACTGTAGGCTACACAGGAATAAAATAGGTGCTTAAACTTTAATTTTTTCCCTAAGAACTTTCTGCCCCTTAAAGCAGAGAGCCCCTTGTTCACAGATCCCCAGGCAAGTCAATACTGTGTGTGCTCAAGTGATGAGAGGTCTTGGCAGCTCCTGTAGTCTGGGAAGGTGCTGGAGGAGCACAGTTAAGACATAGAATCATTGAGGTTGGAAGAGACCTTCAAGCTCATCCAGTCCAACCACTGACCCACATCATCCAGCGCCACATCCAGGTGCCTCTTGAACACTTCCAGGGATGGTGACCCCACCACTGCTGTGGGTGACCCATTCCAACACCCAATCACCCTCACAGGGAAGAAATTTTCCCTGATGTCCATAATGGTAATCTGAAGGTCAGGCTGTGTTGTTCACAATGTAAATTAGTTTGAAACTGCCTTTTTCACCATTCCCTTTGTTCCGTACACCGAATCTGCATTGTCTCTGGCACCGTGCCCGAGTGCCCACTGCCTCTCGCATCCGAAGGGAGGAGAAGTGGCTGCTGTGGGTGTTGGTGTAGACAGGCTGAGTGACAAGATACTCCGTGTATGTGTACACAGACGAGGAACTCCTTGGAGCAGCTTCAGCCTAGGAGCTGGGTGAGGTGGTGGTGGTGGCTGGCAGGTCAGTGTGGAGCCAGAAGTGGTTCAGGTGGGCAACCTCCTCTCTGCAGAGCTGGGGCTCCACAGGACATCTCCTCCCCTATGGATGCCCCCTGTGAGTTAGTGGTGGTTGGTGGGTCAGTGTGGAGCCATGCGAAGTGATGCTGGGCAGGAATGGTTCAGGTGGGCAGCTGGGTCTCCACAGGACATCTCAGATGATTCACAGGTGCTCCCTGTGAGTTAGTGGTGGTTGGTGGGTCAGTGTGGAGCCATGCGAAGTGATGCTGGGCAGGAATGGTTCAGGTGGGCAGCTGGGTCTCCACAGGACATCTCAGATGATCCACAGGACAAATCAAGATGATCCACAGGACATCTCGGATGATCCACAGGTGCTCCCTGTGAGCTGGTGGTGGTTGGTGGGCCAGTGTGGAGCCATGTGCAGTGATGCTGGGCAGGGAGATGGCTCGGAAGGAAGGTGGGCAGCTGGGTCTCCACAGGACACCTCCTCCCTCTGAGATCTCCCCTGGCTTTTCTGAGGAGCCTGAGCTGTGGGGAAGTGGGGCCTGGAGAGGCTCTGTGTGTGGTGGTGCCGCTCTGATCTGGCCCCTGGGGGGGGTCGGTACCGAGGGGGG
>VZRW01008246.1:107536-138050 GCA_013398125.1 Aegotheles bennettii | reverse complement strand
CCTGTGCTGGCACCGCCCCCTCCCGGCGAGGCCCCGGCCCGCCCCCGGTGCCGCCCTCCCGCTGCCATCCCCGGCTCTGGCCTCCCCCGCCCTCCCGGGGAGGGTTCCCCGGGGCCGTCTGCGCCCGCTCCTGGCTGTGTCGGTGTCTCCTCCTGTCCTGGCCGTTCCCCCCCCTCCCCTTTGCAATCATCCTGGCCTGAAGCACCCGCATTGATTGTCCCTGCTATTTTTTCCTCAAACCCTTTACCTCCAGCCGCCTCTCAGCTCATCCTTTCCCAACCACATCACTGCTGCCCCAGTGAAGCTCATTCTCCATCCAGACCCCTCCCTTGGTGCTGCCCCTGTGCCCGTGTCCGTGTCCTTGCAGTGAACCCCATCACCGTGCTCATTTCCATCACCACTGGGACCTCACACAGCTGCTTCTCACCCCCTGCACCAGTGCTGTCCACGGCTAGCACAGCCCCTCTCTGCCTTATTCCCATAACCCATTCCTTATCTCCTCGAGCAATTCCTTCTGCTGTAGCTCTGGCTGCTAACACAGTAACAATCCCTGTCTTGTCGGGGCTCAGTTCCAGCCCCTCTCATGGTGGACCATTGCCACCAGCGTGCTCGAGTCTCTTGCCAAACCAAGCCACCTGTTTAACATCAGCACAATGCCAATTTTTAACCGGCTCTTCCATGTCACAAGCATTACTATAAAGCTTCTCTTTATTATAATTTTTAAAAAATGCATCACTGCTTATTAGAGGGTGTATAAAGCAAGTGTGGGGGGGTTGTCTTTCCATCTCGGGCACGGTTCTTCCCTGTATCCAGCTCTGCATCTGGTCCAGCCACGCCCTCTAATCACCATCTCCGCATACGTTCTTGATCTCATCCATTAGAAGATGCCAGACACTATCTGTGTTTCCGTAGCTATCGCCTCGCTGCCACATTCACTCAGGCTTTCTCAGCTGTGGGAGGGGAGAACAAAGCAATTTTTTTTTTTCCGGGGGAATAGATGGGAGTAAGCAAGGAGAAATTATCTGCATATCATCTGTTGCCCCACTCCAATCCGTGTTTATCCAATAATAATAATTATGAATGCATAGAGTGCCTAGGGAGCTGCACAGCTGGAACTGGACTGTTAAATCAGCACAAAATGGAGAACACAAAAACCAACTGAAATATTAAAAAGCTAGAACAAAGCAGCAGCACTGTTTGTGGTAGCAGCAGCACCCAGCACATCAGTAACGCTTTCCACACTAAAGGATGCTTTGGTCTGCTGGAGCTTGTACCTTCCTTCTTCCCCAGCTCACCACAGCCTGTGATGGGGGCAGAAAGGCTGTTGCTTTGGGCTTTGGAGATGTCAGTGAAGGAGGGGGAGTAGCTATGATGCTGCTAATAAAGAAACCCTAACTACAGCTTTCCAGTAGCTCAAATGTAAGAGGAGGCAAGAGATGGGTGGTTATTAGTGAAGATCCCTGAAGGGGCTGTTGTCTGAGTGACAGTTAGGGGGTGGGTTCAGGACAAAAGCGTGCCTTTATGTCTTTTAGAACCATTCCATATTTTGTGTGTATTCCCAAGGCCTGCGATAATGGTGATTTATTTAATCTGCTACTAAATTAAAACATTCTCTTGTAATTTAGAAGCTGATGTATAGACACAGCAGATGGCTCATCTCCTTTCGTTTGTATCCTGATAACTGTGGTTTCTTAACTAATGGAGAGTATTTTGTATAAACTTTATCCTCTTGATGTGCCAATTTGAAAAGTCCTGGCTTGGCTGTTGGATTTTTTTTTTTGAATTTTTTTATTTTGTGGGTTGGTCTTTTTTTAGTTCGTTTGGTGGGGTTTTTTTAGGACTTTCAATATAATAGTCACTTAATGAATAACCAGTTTTTAAGTGTTAAAGATTGTGGCTGCTCTCCAGACTGAGAGTGCCTTCGCTTTTCTTGGCTCATCTCCAGAAACACATTCTAAGGACAGACTTTGTGCCACGGGATAGGAGTGATTGGTTTCTTGGTAATAGAGAATAGCAAGGGGGTTTGGGGGTTTTGTTTGTTTGGTCAATTTGGACTTGTTTTTTGGGGGGGTAATGCCGTGGATTTGTCTTGACTGGCTGTCAGGGAAGCAGAACCAATTGATGAGGGAGGAGGAGGGGATGCTGCATCTGCTGCCATCAGTCTGCGAGGAACAGGAAAGTAGCTTTAGTATGAGACAAAAGCACGTTTTATTTTCTCATGTAAAAGGCCATCCTGTATTTTTACACATTATTGAATGCACCTGGTGATGCTGTTTGCATAGAGAATGCCCAGTTCTGGGGGTTTTTGTTGGTTTTCTGGTGTGGGTTTTGGAGCGTTGGTTCTGCAGGGCAGTGCATGTACTGCAGTAGGTTTTGATGTCAGTAACAGCTCTGTTGTACTCTAACTCATGACTTACAAATAGTAGGACAGGTATTACGAGCTTCCCAAGATGTCTGTGTGAGAAGACTGGGAGAAGCTGTCGTTGGGCGTGCGTATCACAGCTTTTATGCAAGAAAAATCCAAGTAAGGACCATTATTTTTCAAGAGCGGTGGGAAGATGGTGTAGCTCTACAACAGGGAGTAACTTCACTGAGGGTGTGTCTGTAAGGGAACTACAGCTCCCAGGCATCTCCTGAATGATGGCCTTGGCGCATGTTTTCATGGGACTGGATGTGTCTGTTTTCATCACAACAGCCTCAAGTCCTAGAGGGGAAAAAAAAAAAGAGCCACCGGGCCAATAGACTTTGAAACATTAAATCACAGAATCAAATTTGAAGGTCAGATCTGTGCTGGCTCTGGCTTCTTTTGTTTAGGAAAACACATTAGCATCGTTTAAAGCCCTGGGTGATGCAAAGGGATGTAAATGAGGTGGGTTTGGCGGTGGTGCCATTATGCCCTTTCAGTTCATGGTGTTGAAATGCAGCTTCCCCACTGCAGCTGCTCATTAGGAACGTTGCCTTTTGAAGTCACCGAGGGAGCCAAATGGCAGCCTGGCGGGTCCTTCTGATGCCTTGCATCTGTAAGTGTCTGAGGCACTCACTGCCACGTACCACAATGAGATTTTTCTGTGGCTTTTGGCTTATAATACAAGTGTCTAAAGAAAGCGGAATAGATAAAAATCAAAGATAAACTTCAGATTAAAATAATTTTTTCACTTACAGTTCAAGTCCAATAGCTTCCAGTATATCTAAGATGATGATGAGAAGGCAGATAATTGCTGTCCATACAGTGAATCATACCTGCAGCTTCTGCACCTTCTAAGGATAAACGAAAGAAAAGCTCGTGCCAGAATGTGTTGGGGTGCACAGGGCAGCTGATGATGTATTTGAAAATGACCAAGGCTACTGACAGTTTCCACTACAGCAGTTTTTGGACCTTGATATGGGCTTTGGCAATGGAGGTTGATTTTATTTTATAACAAACAAGATATGTATTCTAGGTATTGTAGCAAAACTGTTGTTTGGACCAATCTAGAATATCAACAGCCTTAATCCTGAAAACTTCAGACCCTTAGGCATCTGCTGATGGAAAGCTGATGGAATAGCTAACAATGGAAGGTTTCTCCTGCTAAGCAAACTCAAATTGCTTTAAGATACCAGAGTCCTTCTCTGAAGAAGCAGCAGCTATGGGGTGTGTTCCCATAGTACTGTACAACAGCTGCATGAGTTATCCACATGCTGAAGCCATCACACTTAAAAAGTAAATGATTAGTATGGAAATCTAGTAATTATTTAGACCTGCGTATTTACAGGAGAAGCAAGGAAACCAGGTTATGTTCAAAGAAAATAAGATGCTTGCACCTGAAGATTAATAGTCTTCATTTACTGCTGTATGCTCAAAATTAGACCTCAGATTTAGAAATAAGGGAGAGAGGTGTTCAGCTTCAGTGTGTGATTGTTCGCTTCTCTACAGCGCAGGTTCTGTGTTACTTCCCTGTACAGGTAACCGAGGTACTGAAGGTCTGCAAGGCTCTGACTGTCCACAGGAGTCAGTAGTAAACTTGGCATCAGTTGACTTGAAGCCAGGTCGTAGAGGGATCCAATCCCAGGGAAGGGCAGTAGCTGTGATCCTGCAACTATTTCTGCCAGCAATTTGTGATGCCAGGGATGGAGCTCTATATCTGTAAATCTGATGCACGGAAATTAAGTTTAGGCTGGAGGCAGCGATGTGGTACGTGTCATTGGTGATCCTTCAGCTATTTGCATCCTAGATCTTGTGACAGGACAGTGACAGAGACAGGCAGGGTGTGTTGTGAAAACCGAGAGTTGCCTGATTTAGTACAAACTTGGTAGAATGTTGTGGAAAACAGTTTGGAAATCTATCGAAATGGTTAATTTCTTAGAGTGGAGAGACCATTTGATTTATTCTGAGTTACATCAAGTATCTATCACCTGTCCAGGTTATTGTTTGCCAGGACAGAATGTGTATAAAGAAACTCTTGACTGTTTTAAGTGTTCCAGAATGGTCAGTGTCAATGTCCTGAGTGAAAATATTTTGGCTTTTGTTATAGGCAAGTTTTGAAGACTGTTAAAACAATTGGGTCTTTGTAAATCAAGACAGGGGCTTCTCACAATTTGTTAGTGATTTTAAAAGTATGCAAGACAGGTTAATTTTCTGAAATTCCATCTAGTCAGGCCTAGTGAGGCCACATTTGGAGTGCTGTGTCCAGCTCTGCTGCCCAGTGCAAGAAAGATGTGGCCTTACGAGGTGAGTCCAGGGAGGGACCAACAAAGATGGTGAAGGGACTGGAGCATCTTCTGTATGAGAAGAGGCTGAGAAAGTCTGGGACTGTTTAGCCAGGGAAAGAGGAGACTTGAGGGGATCTTAATCAATGTGGATAAATACCTGGTGGGAGGGGATGAGAAAGGAAACCAGGCTCTGGTGGCCTGGACAGGAGACAATGGGCACAAATTGGAATATGGGAAATCTTGTCCAGAGCTAAGAAAACAGAACATTTTTTGGTGAGGATGGGAGCCAAATCCTGGAACAGATTGCCCAGAGAGATTGTGGAGCCTCCATCCATGGAGGCATTCAAAACCCATCTGGACAGACTCCTGGATAACCTCTGTAGCTGTCTCCTCCTGTTAGACTAGACAATCTCAGAAGGTCCCTTCCAACCGCAAAGATACTGTGATGTATCAACCTCAAAATCTTTAAGATAAACAAGAATGTGAATTATTGGTCACTGGTTTATGTTTAATAATAATTTACCCTGTTGGTTAACTTGAAATGCCTTTCCAAAGACGTGGAAGGGAGTGTTTACACTTGCATGGAAAGGTTGGGAAGTGTGTGAAATAAAGGGTCAGAATAAAAAAAGAGACAGTCAGCATAGGCTGGGCAGAATATTGGCACTTGAAATGCAAGATCCTTTCCATAGAAAAGTCCTGGCTGAGTTTTGCATAGAGTGTAGTTGACCAGGTGATAAATGGTGAAAAATAGTGATGAAAATTCTTCACAATGGAAACAGAAAATCAGTGTCTCCAAATCTGCATGGGCTTTTCTGAATATTTATGTGTTGTATCTCTTGTCCCAGAAGCTACTATATAAAACCCACCTTTGTTACTGGAACTGCAGTAAATTCTTACAGAAGTTAATTAATTGTCACTGAAATTAGTTTGTTATATTATAAACCGTCTTGTTTAATTTTAAAAAGAAACCTAAACATTTCTTTAAATAAAAAAGGTGCAGTTATTTACTGTGGGTTTTGAATTCAATCTTTTAAACATGAAGATTGATACACATCAAGGATTCAAAAATTTAAATCCTATTTTTCGCAGTGCCTTCATAGCTAGGATAATCAAGGCTGCATTTAAATATGATACAAAAGATGAACAGCCAATTTGGTGTTGTTTACACAACATCGGCAAATTGGCCTTAATGTGTGGTATTCTTGCATAATCTTATGTTTAAAATAAACACGGGAAATAATTGAAGAAACCTCAGAATTTGGAAATGCTTGTTGGTGGTTCTTCACATCCCACTAAAAAGCAGGCTGTCTTTGCATATTAATCACTCTTTCAAAGGAAGTTTGCCTTATTTGCATTGTGCATGCACTGAGGAGTCCCATAGTGTGCCTGAAAAAAAAAAAGGGGAGGGAATTGGAATTGTTGTTCTCAAAAGGGTTTTTATTCCATTCAAGTGGAAAGACTGAATGCAGGAGAATTAGCGCAGTGTTTTGTGGAAGAACAGTCCCGTTTGGTCATCGCGTTTCATGTGGAGCAGCCCTGGCTTGTAAGGGGTCTGAACACTGGGGGTAGGGTTAAGGGAGGAGTGACTCATCGCTGTATGATGTAATCTACAGGATGCACGATGCTCTCAATCAAACCTGCAACTGCTCTGGGGATTGCCAAGCAACTGGGATCCAAAACAAAATATTGGTGAAGTATTTCGGGTTTGCCTCCTATGAGTACAGTGACCAGAACTCTAGGCCTTTATGTTTGGGGAACATGTGGAAGATGTAAAGATCGGGGGAAATTTGAGGTTGTGTTAAGGTTTGGAATAACAGGATTTCTTAGGCCTGCATCACTCCTCTGGTGATGGGGTTTTATGTTCCTTCAGCTGCTGCTCTGGATCAGTGTGGGGTCACACGCTAGTGGGTCTCGATACCTTTGTCTGTGTTCTCTGTCCATGCCACAAACCCTGCAGAGGTGAGCGTTTGGTACCTTTACGTTGGACATCCTGGTATGAGGGAGGTGTCTGACAGTCTCCAAAACCCTCACATTTAAAATTCAGAGATTTTGAAACGTGAAATTCTGGGGGGATGGCAAAGATGTTTTGATGAGGGACAGCTCTCAAACTGTTTTGCTTGGTATCCCAAATGAGATGTACAGATAAGGCTGTGTGTATATGTAGTACACCATGGTGGGATTTTATTTGGGAAAGGAACAATGTCACGGTGAGCAGGGGCCTGGAATTGACTCTGTGATTGTGGTGGTTGTGGGCAGCATTAGCAAGAGCTTCTGCTGTAAGTGCAGGTGAAACCTCATCTGTTCCTGCGGTGGCATTGCTTCTGTGGAAGGTGAAGGAATGAAGATGTCTGTTGGAGGGAGAAACTGCAGCTCAGACACCGAATATAGTCACTGTGCTTCCCAAATCCAGAGATGTTATCATGTGGTTGTGTTTAATCAATAATACTGAGCTCTGCTGTCTACTGAAGTCCTGGGTACCTTTTGTCTTTTGCTCATCCTTGCATTATCAGCTCCTTGAGCATTCTTCTTACACCGAAATAACTTCATTTTGTTCTGCTAGAAAAATACCAGATAGTTCCCTTCTGAAATTCACATTAGCAGTGAAGTAATGTAAAGCAGTAGGAGTTTCAGGAACAGTTATCCTGTGAACTAGAGACAGCAGGAAAATCTTGAGCGTTGGTGTTAAGGTTGGGATGGAGATTTTGGTGGTTTTATTGTTGCCATCTGTAATACAAAATGGTGTTTTCTTAGCTGAACAGAGAGTGGAGTTTGTTGTTGGGAGCATGAGGAGTTTTTCTGTCAATTTGGGAAAGTATCAATGCAAGAAGATGGGAAGAGCATTCTCTGATAAGCTTCCATGATTTTTTGTATTTTAGGGAGAATGATTGGGTTTGTGATGTACGTGTGGCAGTGTGTATATTCTAGGGTAGAAATGGGAAAGTTCTCATACTATATGTCAGCTTAGCCCGTGTGACATTGTGCTTACCACACCAATAGAAGTGAGAAACCCCAAACCATCTCTGCAGTACACTTGGCATTACTCTGCACATTCATTTTCTTCATGTGTTTATATAAAGCACGTTGCTCTTGCAGTGTTTAGAGGTCAAGTGCAATAGCAAATAATATATGCAGCTAATGTTGATGTTATGTTTCGATCTGTGAATGCTTTTTAATTATAGCTGCCTTAATACTCAGTCGTTGCATTGTTGTGCAAGCTGTGGCATTGTTATAATAAAACAATTGTGTGCTTCTGTGTGTACTTCAAGAGCCTTATAAATAGCCCTCTTTAAGTCTTTCTCTCTACCTGTGGGTATTAATAACACTTTCCAGTGCGCTTAAAACATTCATTTTGTGCAGTTCAGGTTCTAGCATGAAGGATGCATGCTCACAGTCTTGGCTAATTATAATTTCTCATGAACTTCATTCTGTGTTTGTGCATATTTTAATGCTGAGAGAAACAGTCATCAGACACCCGTGTATACATTTTATAAAAATATAATCAATAGCTGCTTCTCCAAGTAACTTATAATAATAAGCCTGCAAAATTCATCAGAGCAGACTCCTGTAACCATATTTCAGTTGTAGTGTTTTCAAAAGATAATCCCTTAGAAGTCTTAACATGCTTTTAGGGGTTGTGAACATACAGAATTACTCCACAGTCCCCCAAATCCTTTGGAGTTTAATCTCTTCATGATCTGTCGGATGCAACTTGAAAGTGTTTAGCATTTATTGTGTACTCCCTAGCGGTTGGTGTTTGTTAGGAAAAAACCAGGCATATTGGAATAGCATTGGGAAAATAAAATGTGTATATGTATTTATTATGGACACTTGGTCTGCAAGAGCTAATAGATGTGAAGAAAGCCATCACAAGTGAAAATCTCAGTGAATACTGTGAAGAGGTGTGAATCTTATTTAGCTTTTCTCCTGTTGTCATCCCTGGAGTTCTGGGTGGTCACTTCTCTGTCCCTTCTACCATGATTAAACTGTAGCAGGATACACACCTTGTTTCAGATCCACAAAGCTCCTCTGGCTGCCTTCAGCTCCCTGGCATTTTATCTGTTTTAGCCTTTGTCTTTCCACAGCTGGGTATGTCAAAGAAAGAACATTGTTTATCTCTCGGATCTGTGGCGGTTGCTTGTTTATTATTGTAGGGATTTTCTATCTCCAGTTTGAAAGCTGATTGGCTGCAGAATTTTTTCAGCTTTGGTCCCTAAGCTGAGTTTTGCTTACGAGAACTCAGTTGCCTGTAGGAAGAGGAATGACATATGGAATAGAGATTTAATTTAACATGGATTCACTTCCTAGCTATGCCATTGGGTTTTTTTTTTTTTTGTGGAAGAGTCAGCTCTCATATTTTTCTCCATTTCTCCATAAAATGGGTATTTCATCAAATACTTCATGTGGACAGGCAAATTTAGAGTAGTTTGTGCTTTACGGACAAAAATAATGCAAAGAATGAAGTGCTGCAGTGCATGCTGGTGTTTGTATCGGGGGGAAGGCTGTAATTTTCTGCTTCAAGCTATCATGAGTGTCAGCTCTAGATTAAGGCTGTACTGTGAAATGTTTCAGTTTAATTGAATAAAAGTTATTTTGTCTAGGTACTTGAAAATGGGTATTTCTGCTGGTAGGATGCTTTTATTCTTAGCAAAGAAGTGTGGTTTTTATGGTTGTGCTCTTATTGAGTTTGCTTTTGCATAGTATCAGTCATTAGGGGGTAAATCCTGTGTGCAAAGCTGTGCTCCATCAGTGGAAGTCACTGTAATGCAAGTCAAGTAATACATTAAACTCATACCTGTCTGATTTATTCTTTTACTCGGCCTCTCTGCCAGAAGGTAACTTGCAGTGCATTGGAGTGTTTTAATTGGACTCTATTTAAAACACCCATTTTCTGAAGCAGTTGTATTTTCATTATTTTATTAAATAGACATTGAATATTCAGGTTCAAAAGATGCCCTTTGTACTTGGAGCAAGAGCTGTTGAAGCAATCCCTGAAGTGTGTTTACCCTGTGTATTTCCCCTGCTCTGTGCATAATCACAGGGCAAACACTCTTCAAATATTTCTATTTTTTTCAATAACAGTGACTTGTGTTTGCTTGTACAGCAATCCTAGAAATAAATGTTTTAAGCACAGACTTGTTGGTTTTGCACTTGCATCATTTTATTGCTAAAATAATGACTTGTGGTAAATGAGAGGGCTCTAATGCTGTAGTGTTCTCATAACAGCAGTAGATGGGAGCAGTCACTTTAATGTGTATACTGATGTTTCTGATAACCCATTTTTCCATTTTAGTTGCTGTCTACCTTTTGAAAATGTTAATCCCCAAAGAAAAGACTGAACGTGCCAATTATCTATAGCTGGAAGTCCTAGTGTGTTCCCATTTCAAAACTGAGAAGAACCTGTCTGTCTATGGAGCACACTTGTTCCATGAGTGTGGATCTAGATTCAATGAAAGCACAAACCAAATTTGTACCAAGTCACTGACCATTCTTGTTGTAGTTATCCATGAACTTCAGATTGTGTTTTCCTGTGGCTTTGCAGCTCGCTGCAGTCACTGTGTCAGCTCTAGAGAATGGTTAGTGCCATGTTCAGAAGCTTTTGTGTGTTCCTGGTAGTTGTTTCACATGCACCTAAATTGGTACATGCAAATAAGGCTTGGGATAAGAATAGCAAATCCCACAATAACTTACTTTGTGTGCTAAGGTGTTGCCTTGATTATGGATTCCTGATTTCTTTTGTGTGCAAATGCAGTTGTGATTTATTATTTATTGGGACATAAAGAAGTACCTGCAAATATTAAAAAATAAAGCATAAAGATATTTTCTTATCAGGTGAATGGTTTTATCTTATCTCTTTTTTTTCTTGAAGACTGCAGGGAGTAGTAGGACCAGAGGAATTCAGTTGAAGTGGTGAGTGAAAGCAATGCTGCTGATTCCTTTGGAATTTAGCACTTTAAATGGATTAGAACTAAAAATACCTCGGCCTGGCGTTGCATCAGATCCGGAAGCATTTACATATTTGATGTCAATTTAAAAAGATTTCCATGTTTGAGCTAGATGACAGCCTGTAAATGTAAGCTCTTTCGGAATCAGTGTTCTTATTGGAATATCTGACTGTTGGACATAAATGTAAAATTGAGGTGGATTTTGCTGGAATGGCAGCCCGTAGAACAAGCGTTTCAGAAGGAATTTTACAGGATGTATAATTCAGTCCTTTTTTCCATTATCCTGAATGTTTCTGTTAATTTTTGGCCCATGCTTCTCGTAGCTGTAGAGTTATTGGCAGTGCTCAGTAGCTCTGACGAGTTTCTGCTAATGGAGAAGAGACGTGTGTTGGTCTTCATTCATTGTTTCTGCAGACCTCTAGAAGCTGAGGAAGACTTGGGGGTGTGTTGTACTGATGTGTTGGATCAGCTGTGTGCACTGCAGGGAAGGTCTCAAGTTGTTTCTGATTTCGTTTAGCTGTTTATAGAGGTCATAAATGAAAGGCTGCAGCTAAGGACAGGTGTGGTTTGAAGGCTTTGGTCCAGGTTGGGATTCTGAACTCCACTAGGTGGCACTGAGTTATTGTTCTGTTCAGAAAGTGGCTTTCTCTGGAAAAAGCGCCAAATGCAGGTTCTGAATTACGGTGGGAGGTTTTTCTTTGTGGAATAGGAAGCATAATTAAGATGATGAAGATAAATAATACTACTTATTTGTCTTGTGTATACATATGTGATATCCTTCATGGCCCTACGCTTTCTGAAGTGCCGTAATGAAATGATATTTAGGATGGGGTAGGCAAATGATAAGCATATTTACTAAATATTTATAACTGGGAAGATTTTTCAGAAGAAATGCCTAGTTTTTTTATCCTCTGTGTTTGAACATCCTCTGCTGATGTTATAGACATGAAACTGGTCTGATGGATTGGTGCAGGCAACATTTGATGGACAGCTGGGTTTTCCGTAATTGTGTCTGAAAACATCTTGGCAGTCAGAAGGTTGGCCTCATAAGGAGAAGGAAAGGATATCTCTGGTGGGTTACGATCATACAAGTACTACCTTTGGTTAGCATCAAAATGATTTCAACGTAATGGTGCTGGAGGGCATTGGATATGATGTGAGCATATTTTATTCCAGCACTGAGGGTGGAAATGGCTGTGACAGATATTTTTGTAGAGTTGATACACACAGAGTTCTCAACAAAGATCCTCTGTATTCTGCTGAGCTAAGCTCTACGTGCACTGTACAAAGGGACAGCCTAATCAGTAGCCAGGCTGGTATGTTCCCCTGACATCCTTGAAAATGTTATTCTGAGAAGGACGTTTGCGGTAGGCTTTGACTCGGTTGCTTGATGGGAAGAAATTTATTTCCCTTTGCAGTTGGTGGACTGTATAGCTGGTAACTCTTCAAAACCAGTATGGAGGTCTGCGTGGACAGAGGCTTAATCAGAGCAGACACTGGAGGGTGCACACGAGGGCACTGAAATACATTGCTGTTTAGCTGGCAGTCTGCCTTCAGGCATTTATGTTTTAGGTACCATGAAACAGTTTGATGTATGTGCTGATGTTATTTGACTGGTTTAGGGTTTGTTATGGTTTTTTTTTCTCTTAAACTGTAGCTTCACTGGCTCCTAATCCGTAACGATGGTTCTCTTTCAGCAGGCACAGTGCCCTGCAAGCTGTGTAGGCTCCTTCCAGTGGAGTTGACAGAATTCTTAAAAAAAAATCTTTTTTCCCCTCTTGATTTTTACATAAATTTATGTGCTTTAAGAATATAACCCTTGGTGAAGAGAAAGTTGATGGTGTGTCATGGCTTTGAGCTTTGTGCTTGCCCAAGTGGTTCAGTTTTCATTTTTAGATTTGATGCAAGGATTTTATGCAAGGATTTTTCTGTGAATTAAAATGTCATGTAGGTAAACATTGTAACAATCCCATGACATATGTAGTGTTTTCAGGCAGTATATAAAAGGTATGAGCTGATCAAATGTTACTTGTTTGAGTATGTTACCAAATGAGGATTTTACAGAACTGGTGAAGATGTGGTGCCCTTCTGGATTATGATCAGTGTATTCCCTAGTGGCTTTTTCCACTGCCATTTTTTATCTTCACAATTTCTGTATCTTGTTGGCTGCATGTTTAGCAATTTGAAGTTTTGATATTGCCATTCTAGGTATGACTGTATGAATTCTTTGTTAATAACTTTGTCATGTCAAGTGTGGCTACAAATGCTTGGGAATAGCCTCTGTCCTCTGAGGCTGCTGGGGATCAGATGCCTGCTGTTCTTTGGATGTACCACAAAACTAATTGTAAATCAACCTAAAAAGGGGAAATTTACTGAAGCGTATCTAGGTCTGTTTGATTTGTTCTGTTGGGATAATCAATCAGGCCTGACAGTAGAGGTGGGTAGAGCCATGGTGGGGGGAGGAGGTGGGTGATGAGTACAAGGTCTGTTTTCCAGAACAGAAGGTGGACTAGTAATTTATTATCTGACATTCTCTGAAAACATATGGAAAATACTATGCTTATAAATTTGCAAGGGAAAGAATTTTGCAAGCAGGCTTTACATATGTCCTCCCCCCCCCTTTTCTGCATGCTTAGAAAAACAGAACGGTTAAGTCCTTTGTTGTTACTGAAAGCAAAATAGTAGGGTGTTGATCTGTATCCTGATGTTGGGGTGGGTAGCATGTATAAAAAGTCCCCAGACAATCCAACCTGAACGTATTAAATAGATTGAAAAAGTGTGAATAAAATAATGGCTGAAAAGTACAGTGAATTCTGTGAGTTATGCATGGGTATCATAGTACAGTTTGCATTTTTTTAATGTGACACAGGGCAGTAGCAAGGAACTCTACTGGAGACAGTTACCTTGTGAAGAAAGAGGAGTTGGTAAAGGCTAAAAATACCTGCTATTTTAAAAACTGAACAGCAGGCAATGTGTGTGCCCATCTACAGCAATGGCACACTTGTGCACTGTCCTGTGGTTTGGTTTTACTTGTTTGTGGCTCTTTCAAGGTGATTATCAATTTAGACTTGATTCTTGTGTTACTTTCATCGTTGTACTTTGGTGATGAGGTGGGAGTTTACAGCTTTGTTTATTTTTTGCCTTTAGTCAGTGTAAATGGCAGAGGTAATTCTCATCTCTGCAATTTAAAAGAAACTGATACTGGGTTTAACATCCCTGGTGTAACAGCATGGTCTGCTAGAGCTGGAGCGCAGGTAAGAGTGTTCGTGCATTATGGATTTGTTCCTTGAGGCAAGTGCGTGCCCTCTGGGTGTCTGCCTTATGGCCTTCAGACTCAACAGAAGTTCCTAAAGGCCAAAAAATAAACAGACTGCATAGAAACAGCAGTAAGTGTCTGTGGTTGAAGCTAGTTGCTCTGTTTGTCTCAGCTGGTGGCTTTTTCTACTGCAGAATCAGGGAAGAGTGGTAAAATACCCTGAATGCTCTGTGGGAGTCTGGGGACCTTGGCTTGTCATTCTTGGTTATTGTGCATTTTCATTATTTGGGTGCTAATTTTAACCTCTGAAGCTCTGACTTGCTCATTCTGTTTTCTGTCATCAGAGGTCACATTTTCTTTTTTCTGATTTCCTCTATTTCTTTCTCTTTTGCGTGGAAAAAGTAGAAAAGGGGAAAGGTGGCAATGCAGTTATTTCCAGTTAAAAGCTAAGCAGGTCCTACATGAGCCTTGTCTAATTCATAATAATTACTGCTTTAGAACTAGAAAATTGTATTATAAATCGTGATGTCATTTCCAATTAATCACATTCAAGCATAAGCTCACATGTTCCTTTGAGTGCTCGTCCGTTAGGAACAGCTGCATCACGTGTGTTGATGTCTTGGGGATACAGTGGGGTCCCTGTTCTGGCTGCACGTTGCTTTTCCTGGCCGTTTTCTTTGTTTTGTGTAAATTTTGTGGTATTGCATGAGCTACAGGGATATGCACTTGTTATAACTCTTTGGCAGGAAATTGCTTAGAAATTCTGTCACTTAAACTGCAGCGCTGTGTCCGAATTCTAGCAGTGATGCATTTTGAAAAGCAGCAGCTGTTTAGTGCTAACAATTAAATGAGAATGAAGGGAAAAATTGTCCATTTGAAGGGGAAGGATCCAGCGTGATTCAGAGGGAAGTGTTCCCAAGAGGGGAAGATCTTCTAGTGTAGATGGGTCAAGGTGAGAACTGGGTCAGTGTTCTCCAGCCACGCTTCTCCCAGTTTATACTCGTGCCCGACGTTACCCTGTCCCAGATGCAGAATTCAGCATTTGTTCTTGTTGAATTTCACTGATGGTTGCCCAGTGCTCCAATCCAGATCCCTCTGCAAGACCTCTCTGGTTTAAGGTCAGGGATTTCTGTATGGAATTGATGGTCGTACCTGATGATTAAGTTTCAAGGAAGCTTGGAAACACATTCCATTTATATTTTGAACAGTAATATTTATTTTTTTCAGAATTATGGTGAGTCATGTTCTCCTCAGGGTTTTGTTGTTGTTTAACAAAGTGACAGAACTGACTAAATTAATGCTTTTGTGGCTGTATCAGATACCACATTTCTAGTACCATCTGTTACCGAACTCTGAGGGTTTGGTTTTACCAGTTTGCAGCAATTTTAGGAAGACCAGGGGGAACAGAGCAGGTGATTGAAGTAAAACCCAAGTGAGACTTCAGTGACACCAAGCAGTGGGTGCATTGCCTTGTTAGTGCAAGGATCAGGAAGGCCAAGAGTCTGGTTTGGGTTTTCAGCATCTCCGTCAGCCTCTCACAGAAGGAGATTTTACTCAAAAATTTCTCCAACAAATACTGCAGGTCACTCCCTGTGTTTACCCTGCCATTAACTTATTTTTTAATGTTGTTTACTGTTGTAATTGCAGCTCATTGTCTCTGTTCTGATGAAGGAGAGGATTAGGATGTCCCAGGAGGTACTGGCTGGTAACAAAATCACCTTGCATGTTAGTGTTGAATCAGAGCAGGCCTCCTGAGTGCATGTTTAATGAGCTTACACAGCAGAAAGATACACTGTTCTTTACACAAACAATTCCTAGCCTGTGCTATCTTGGAGCTCTCTGCTCTGACAGTTTTTTTTCCTTGCTGTGGTAATTGTCATTGGGTGTTGGCTTTTTCTTCAAGAGATGCAAAAGGAAAAAAATTATTAAAATGCACATTGAATTATTTGTGTATTAGTGGTATGAAGCTTCCACTTTCAAAGATTGTCTGTATCAAACAATAAACAGACTTTTGAGGGAGTACAATCAAAGCCAGAATAAGCAAGGCTTAGTGTTTCTGCCACAAGAGAAGAAAGTGCTTCTCAATGAAATTATCTCTGGTTACTGTGGATGTTTATAACTGTGCAGCTGTATTGCACATTACAGTGCATGACTGAAGGCAGAAGTGTTGTAAATACGTTTGCTCTCTGTCAGGTTCCCCTTGTAACCACAGCTCTTACATTCTTCCCCACGCACTGAAGGAGACATAAATTCTGGTGATGCTTTGTTTGGAACACAAGTGTGCAATCCTTGTCAAAATTATGTTTATTTACCGAAGAAATACAGTCAGGAGTTGAATCTTCCACTCCTGTAAATGTCAGTGGCTGATGTCCAGTGTCTTGCCAAGCAATTCTGCAGGCAGGGTTTATTTAGAGGATGACATTGCCAGCCTGCCTGCCCTCACCTATGGTTTGGCTTTGCTGCTGTAGGACCTAGAAGGCGCCTGGAGTCAGATGAGTCGTGGATGTCTTTAGGTGTAGCTGTTAAGCACAAGTCCTGTCAGCTGAGGCCCCTGCTCACAGCTCTTCTTTCTCTAGATCCAGTTTTGTCCTTTAGTGGAATGGGAGACTTTTTAAAAATAGTTAGTAAGCTTTGATTTTTGTGTTTTTGTAGACAAAAATCTGCCTACAGCTGGGATTCTCTGACCCTACTAACACATGCGCCACATAATTTTTTCTCCCCTTATTTTACAGCAGCCTCAATGCATTAGACAGAAGAATCTGTCCATAGATGTTAAGGCCAGGGCTTAAATTGATTTATGCTTCCATGGTTCAAGTTCATATCTTTTGCCTGTTCCTGTGTTGGCATCTGCCCTTGTTCCTAGGTAGCTCAAACTGGAATGGTGTGTAAGTCTTGAGCAGGAGCAGACTGATCTCAGCTGAGCAGTATTGCTCACATGGGTTGCTCGGTTTTAGTTTCTTGTTTAAGTTTATTATGTACCATTGTATAAAATAATGGCATATTGAGCACAATCTAATTGTCCAGTTTAGCAGTTTGGTTGTAGGAGGGGCCAGAGCTGTGCCATGGTCCTGTGAGTATGATCTGTGTACACCCTTGTTGGGGTGCGGTGCTATCACACTGATTTGCAGCCTTGCCCTAGTGGCTGCTGAGCTGTGAGAGTGAGCAGCCTCTGATTTAAACTGTAAATAGAATGCTTTCAGTTGGAAGGTGTTTGTGTTTAAGGCTTGCCAGAGCTTTAAGACTTGCTGTTTGTGTCAGAACTGAGGTGATTTTGCCCATGGTGTATGGGTGTTGCACCACTGTGTCTGGCCCATGGACTGAGGGTTGCTGAAGAGGCTTTTGTACACACAGGTAGATTGAGATTGCAGAAAACTTCTGGTCATGAACTCTCCTGCTCCTGAAATACTCCCTTTATGACACTTTAGTGTCCTGGTTTTACTGTTTTTACAGGGACTGCTTTTCTCTTTAAACAGAACGTATAGCACTTGGCTGCAGGGCAGCCCCACGTGAGTGATGGTGCCTGCTGGAGAGGGGGGCGGATAGAAAGGGTTCAAAAACTGATGATGTGTCCTTTTAGGAATTCTGTCTCTAAAATCTGGCAAACAATTTGACTGTTTAAAAGTGTGGGCCTGGATTTATAATGTGGTGACTACTGGGGCTCCTCAAATTCTGATTTCAGACACTTCCCTCAGCCCCCAATACACCCTTCAGCCTTTTGTCTTCCTGTAGCCTTGATTTGTGAAAAAAGATTTGTTTATTTCCCCCTGAAAGGGTTGATACATTTATTGTAAGTTATGACTCATTCACATATTTTTGAAACCTGCAGTGAAGAGCAGCCTGGAAGTTCTTCATGTTACACTCCTTACAAAATGAATGTGTCAGCGTGTGTCCAGATACATGGGAAATAATTGTATCCGGGATTGTTATATCAATTAAGCTTTGGATGTTCTGCTTCATGTAAGATGTTATTAGCTGTGCTGAGTGTTTCTAATTGCCTCCAAATGCATCAGCTAATCGATTTGTTTAAAGAAAATTACAATTCTGCACAGTGCTAGAAACCTTTGCTAATATTTCTGTGTATATTGTGTGCTTCCTGATTGTTTTGGTTTTAGCTTGACTAGTCTTAAGGGTGATAGCACTTGCCAGAATGTCAGTAAGCTGTTAGAATGGCACAGGTAAAAGAATTAAACCAATCTAACAGCGACAGCTCCTATCGCAATCTGGGGAAGATAGGCCTGGCTGGGGCTGAGATGTTGAAGCTTAAGAAATGGAGCATTATTAAAGTGCAAGAGGTGATATGCAAAAGCGTTTGTCAGAGGGAAATAATGAGTAATGTGTAATTCTTTTTTAAAAAAAGATTAAAAAATATGCTTCCAGCTCTCCGCTGGGTGGTCTCAGTGTGGAACCCACATAGTCTGGAATTTTATTAGCTGTTTAATAAAGGAAAGACAAAAAAGCTGTTAAGACCTGTTATTCCCCTGTAGTTCCTGTAGTTGTCCAGTGTTCCACAGCAAATATGACAAGGTGGAAGACATTACGAAAGCTGTGTTGATACTAAATCATTCCTTTAGATGACAAGTCTTAATTTCATGTTATTTTACATTTGCTATTCTTACCCTGGCAGCAGCTCTGGCTGGCACTCAGACAGAGGTTTGCGTGTCTGTGGACACAGCCATTTCTATCCAAGGACAAAGTGTGTGCAGAGAAGCTATTATCATCTTTGTTTATTTCTTCACCTTCAGGTACTTCTTCAAAACTCTTTGGAGATCTAATTAACCTCTCAGACTGGAAGCAAAACCTGGGACAGTTTGTTTTAGAGTGTTTTAATTTCAGTGAAGTAGATTGGTCCCCTGGAAAGCCACAGCAGTAAATAACCTTCCCACTATGGAACCTAAAGCCTAGGACCAGGTTTTTGTCTTGTCTAACTTACAGTTGTGGAAGCTTTACTAGAAGACGTATTTTCTTAAAAGTGCACAGATGCTATAAAATGAACATTAAAGCACTGTTCAGTACAGATGCCCTTTTACAGAACTGACATTTCTTGTGCAAGCAGAGCCATCATATGCAGCCAGAGAACAGAAAAACGGAAATAATTAGATGCCAGCAGCACAAGTTGTATAGTGATCCATTCAGCTGTCTACCCATAAAGCACTTCCAGAGAAAGTTAGAGCCAAGACTGAACTTGGCAGCAGTTGCCTGATTTTTATTTTTTTTAAATTAATTTAAATTATCATCTCCTATAGAAAACTCTTGACTATATTTCCCTGCTTTAAGACTTGTGGAAACTACGCAGACGGGATCTTTTCCATTTTATCATTAGTTGGCATGTCATAGGAATAGATGTTGAAAGGAGTTCTCAACACTGATGGTGTTGTCACCGAGCCCTGCAGTTATCTCACTGTCGGTCTTTAGGAAGCACAGATAGTACAGATGGCATTATTTGTGTATGAAATGTATTATAATTCTCAAGTAACTCATACTAATCTGGATATAGTTTCTCTTCTTAATAATTGTTGTTGAAGAAAATGTTGTGAATCCTTTGCACATCTGCTTGGAAGGAAATTCCTTTGAGTACTCATGGAGTGGAGCTCCTAGATGTCTCTGTTTTGCTGGGACACAGCCCTAGGCTGGCCATGGCAGGCCATTAGTGGTTCTGGAGTAAGCTGGGAGCTTAATCCAGGCTGGCTGACGCAGGCTGCTGTCAGATGGATCCTGTACCATAAATGTCAAGCTCATTATAAAGGGGAAGGCTTGCAGAGGACAGGGACCTCCTCTTCCTCGGGCTCCTCCTGCTCCTGAGGACTGGGCTGAGTATAACCCTGTATGTTTATGTTGGTGTTAGTATTAATTTTGCTATTTCATTAAATCTGTTTTCATTTCAACCCATCAAGTTCCTCTCCTTTTCCCAATTCCCCTTCTTGGCTGAGCAGGGGTCAGCGGGTGATAGAGCAACTGCTGTAGTTTAGCCCCAGGTATGGGCTAAACATAGACAAGAGACTTGTAATTAGTGGCAGTATTGTGACTGTGACTAATGAAGGTGACCTGTAATACAAAGGAAAACTCAATTCCCTTGTTCCTCAGTTGGAAGGATTTGGCTGGAAGCTTGTGCTTCATGATGCCACAGAATGAACAAGAGACGTATCCATAATTATGATTCTCTTCACAGGAACAATGCAAGTATTTCTTATAGAAAAACTATTGAAATTAAGTGAATTGGCATCACTTCTTGTCACAAAACATGTTTGAGATGTTTGACTTGTCCTTGATTTCCTTTTTCCTGGGTTATAAATGATATAGACCCCAGCTAACACTGCTTATGTGGTTCTTCCTTCTGCTGATAGAGTTGGGTACAGTCGTAGGGAATAGCTGAGCTCTGAGAACAAGACTGAGGGGTTTTTCAGTCGTGTTTTACCTTGTGGCAAAATCTATTCTTGCATCTGTTGGTTTCTAACAGTGGTAGCACACAGCCCTGTGAATAGCTGCTTCTGAAATCTTACGAATGCCTGGTGACTTTGATGGAAGTAAATTTTATTTTTATTGATGACCTGTCAAATGCAGCAGGATTTAGTTTTTGTGTGCTCATTTCCATAATGAGGGGAATGGCAGTGTAGAGAGATGTATCTGAAAGCTGAGGGACACGGGATTCTTTGTGGCACCATGGTATGTCTCCTGTTTTTGGTAATAATTACAATTATTTGCATGACAGTCGTCTCGGATCTCCTGACAAGACTGGCGCCCTATTGAACTTGTCACTAACTTAAGGGATACATAAAGGTAACAAGTCAAGCTAAAGAATCACAGGAGGAACGCAAAGATGTTCGATGTTTTGCCCAAGGTGAAGCAGAATGTCAGTGGCAGAGTTCAGAACAGCTTCCTGGTTTCAGTAATCCAGTCTAAAAAAACCCTACTCTTACCTTTTTTGTTACTGTTTTGCCCTGGAAACCATCCTCATGCTGTCCTCAGATGTTACCTGAGAGGGGTGGTCAGGTTCAATGTCTGTTCTTAAAATGTGCAGCGCTAGGGTTCAGTATAGCTGAATGGACCATGTTAAAGGAGAAGTACTGGCAATAATGTTTTAAACACTTACGGAGTGGTGTCCATCATTAGGGTGGGCTGTGTTCATGGTGGAAGCCCCAAGCAGAGCTCTGCATTTAGGAAAGAGATATTGCAACTTTCTGCATTTAAACAGGTGTTTACCTTCACCGTTTGTTATTTTAAAGACAGATTTTGCTGCTCTTGAGAATCAGTCCCAAAGAAGTCTGTCTTTAACATAGGGCAATTACTGAACTGATGGGCTTCCTACAGCCTGGTTGTGTTCATTTGGCAGCAAAGGGGCAATTGTTGGCTTTTCTTTTCACTTTCAGGTTTGTATTGCTGAGTCAGATCTTACCAGTTAGGTGAAGTAGTTCAAGACCTGCTTCTGTCATGTGATAGAATTTCCCCAAATATATCAGCAGTAGAAGGGGTGATACAATTCTGGTTTGCCTTGATCTGTGCTGGCTGGAGTGTGTGTTTGATCTCTGTCACCTTTTGTTCCTTTTGGAACTGGATACCTACTCAACAGGATTTCCTCTTACATTGGGAAGCCCAGGAATGTGAGTCTTAAAAATTCAGTGCAGTAGCACTGCGTGTCTGAATGTTTGCTGGTGTAGGAATTGCCATCTCTGCTCGTGTTCATTAGATAAGGTTATTTCATGACTTCTGTTGAAGACTTTCTCTGGCTTTGTGAAATTTGCTGTGTGTGAAATGATTCCATTTAGAAGATTAGTTTCTGTAACTGCATATTGCTTTTCATTAAAATTTCATGGGGCTTTTATTTAACATGCATTCTAGCCTTGTTTATATAGGACCTGTTGAAAGCAAAGTGGATTAGGCCATTTAAGCCATGTATAATCCATTCCCTGTGGACTTGTGAAACTGTTCCCTACTGTATGTCTGGTCTTAATTTTTTTCTGACTGTCCAGCTATCTGTTCATCCCTCTGCATGTTTACAAGGGACAGAATTTTTGCATTTTCTGTAAAATAAATTAGAACTGTGTTAATTTCATGATAACAAACTTGTTCCAGATCTCTCTTCAGCATACTCAACGCTCGAGTTCCAGTTTTGCTTCTTCCTGAGAGATCAGTTTTGGATCTGGAGTTATGCCAGTTCTAGTTCTCTTGTTTACAAGAGTTGATGTAGATTTCTTAATTCTTTTTATGTGCTTGAGGGTTGCTGTTTGTTAGTTTTGAGACACAAATGTGTTCAATGGTTTGTCCACTGTGTTAGAGCCAAGCGTGATGGGTCTGTACAGCAAGAATCTGTCCTGCAGGTCGGTTCTGACTGCTCATTGCTGATGCTGTTAGTTCTGGTTTGATTGGTTAAATAGGCCAGCCTTTTATTTCCCATTTTCTTCTATTTCTGCCAAATTAGAAGTTAAATCTTGCTTTTTAATTTTTGCATTTTCTAAGGGCTTATATTGGCTTATAGTACACAGGCCCATGACTTCATGACACTGAATTTGCTTCTGGTGAGAATTTGAGCAGTTTTGGGTTCTCTGTGAGTTTGTGGTGCCTTGTTAGGAGCACAGCAGACTGTTATTTTGTAGTACAGGTGAAAAATAATCCTGCATGCCTTGAACTGTGTTACAATACAAAGTAGTCTTCATCTGTCTCTAGTGGGTAAAAACCATTAGCATTCTTTGCCACCTCATACAGGGACTGCAGTCAGTTGTATAATATCCCGTAAGCTGAGAGCTGTTTACAATAAATGCATTTAATGTCTATTGGGGGTATTTCAAAATTAAGCTTTTCATCATGATCCTTCATTCTGAGTTAACATCTCAAGAGCTGATTTGGTAATGAAAATCCAGTCATTACTCCGTTGTAAAGCTGTTGGTAATTCAACACAAGTGTTACAACTCGCTGTTTATCAAGTCTTATGCTCTGGCTCTGATTAACTTTGACATAGCTGGCCATAAACTGGGGAAGAATGATGAGTGTGGGGGTGGTCTTTCCTTGGGGTTGAAGGGAGCATCACAGCATGTTTTTGGCTTTCAGTAAGCAGGCACACAGTTCCATGTTCCACGTTTGGAGATGTGAGGCTGCTTAGCTGTGGCCTCGTGTTGTGTTGGCTGGATGTCCAAGTGAAGCTCTGTAGTAACAGCAGCAGGCATTGTGTCCTCTTCCATGGTAAGGGCTCTGCTTAGATGGAGATACAGTCTGTGCAACCTGGCAATGACTTGCTAGTGATCTGAAGCCTTGACAAAAGGGCCTGGTACATCTGAGGTGCTTATAAAGAACTTGGTAGTGCAGGGTAAAATGCATCTGTGTTGCTTCTGATCTTTGGGCAAGCCAGGGAGATGGTGGGCATTCAGAAGGATGCTGTTAGTCATCTGAAGAGGCTGCCTTTTTAGCAGAGCAAACATTTGTTTAACTTTATGGTGTGAGTCTTAGGGCTCGCCAGTGGAATTCATTCCTGGAGCAGCAGGCGGTTACGGTAGCTTAAGGGCTGAAGATTTCCTGGAGGCAAACTGTTCACACTTGGGAAAGCACTGCTGTGCGAACGGCCAACACCAGTGTGTAGCAGCATATCTGGTGAAGGCTGAAGGGTGGCTGAGGAGATCCTTTCTGTCTGAATTGCCATCTGACATGTCTGCTAACAAACAATCCGAGTGTATGATGAAATGTTTGACTGCTGACTGCCATCTGAGCATGCTCCCTGCTTCTTCGGGAGGACACAGGGAGGGGGTGCCTGTGCAATACGGGTTCAGCTACTTTATTCCCATGGGATTTAATGGCCAGTCACATCATGTGCTGATAACAGTTCCATTTATAACACATCACAATGCAGGATCATCTCGGGAGGCTGTAATTAATGTGGGATTCGGTTTTAGAAAACTGCTGCATCCATTTTGAAGATCTTTATTAATTATAGACTCGGTGTGCTGTGTCAGAGAACGGGGTAATTAATTTCTTACTAGAAATGTTCCCATTCCTATACAAATATTCATTTTTAGGGAAAAAGAAAAAAGCTGTCAGATGTGAAATCCACTTTGGAATCGTTGCTGTCTTTGTCAGAACTCTTGGTAGAAGCAAAGCACATGTAATTTCTGCGTGCAGAACTCATTGTGAAGGAGAATGTTTTCCCCTCTCAACAGCTTGCATTAATTGGCTGTAAACGTACACCACTTATTTTAATGGTCTACCCACTTATTTCTGATGTGGCATTTTGCTGTGGGGTTCTTTCAGCTCCATTCCAGTGCCCCTGGCTTCTGACTGTTTTGATCTGAAAGCTTTTTTCAAGACTCTTTCAATGGTTGTGGCTCCATGGACAATACGGCACTAATCTTGGGGACATTCCAGCCCTGGTGCATAGCTTAGCTTTTGGCCACATATGACCTTTGAGGACGTTCTCAATTAAGTAATGGGAAGCTTATGATCAAGTGTCGAGGGAGAAGTCACTTTCCACAGCAGCACTGAGGATCTTTGGTAGCATTCCCCAATTCCCCCCAGACATCCACATGGAAATCTCCAACATTAACATCTGTTAGTTCGTATGCAAGACAAGATCTGTAGTGCTATAAAAACCACTGTAAAGTATCAGTTCCGAGATGGAGGAGGCAATAATCAGCAACCAAAAATGATAGAGAAGTGCAGGATGCAAATGTGGTCTTTGACCAGTGATGAAATTTACCTGGTGGATGGCGTGGTGGAGGTTTTGAGCTGTATTGATCCATATCATTCAATCAATATGATTGACAATATTGATGAAGACAGAATTACTTCTGGTCCAAGCTTTTATTCTGCTTCTCCCATGTTCTTGTGACTTCAAAGGTGTAGCAGGGCTCTCCGGAGGAGCTCTTTGGTGCTGAAATAGTGCAAATAAAATGGTGTGTGCTAATGGGTTAGTTGTCACTTCTATCTCTGCTTGATTTTCAGCTTCTTTACTCTCTGACAGGTAATAAAATAAGGCAAAAAAAAAAATCCAGAGGCATTTTCCTTTCTAAACCTCCTTTCCCTTGGCTTCTGAAATGTATTTATGCACCGACCTCCATCTTAACAAAGGACTCTTTGAGGGTCCTATGCTATTCTAACATTCCCTTCTTTCACATGAAATTAAGGGCTGTGATTTACTGCGGTGACCTGAGTGCCTGAGTGCTCTCATTTACAGCTAGCTTGCTGCTTTTTTTTCCCTTGCCTCCTGTGGGTGCTTTAGTTATGCTAACGTGGGGCTGTGCCAGAGGTGGGCTGAGTCACACAGCTCACACTGATAGCTGGGATGAAATGAGTAGGTGGGTTTGGCTTGCCTGTTTGGTTTTCTTTCCCCTAGATACTGAAGTATTTTGCTTTTCATTGAGTAGAGAAGGGGTACAGATTATTATTTTTTTTAGTTGGCTATTACACAGATTTATTTTAGATTTCTTATATCAAGTTATGGTGGAGGGCATGGAGTGGAAAGGCCCAGTCAGCATTGGAGGCTGATGGACAGGCTCTGAAATGGTGACTGTCACAACTTGCCGCTCAGCATTCTTAGGAAATGATCATTTTATTCCTAAAATTCAGGATATTTGTCCCAGCTCAGTTGCCTGAGCCATTTCAGTTACTGTGGGACAGATATCCAAGAGCACACAGCTGCTTAGCAGACCTTTATCTACCAAGGCAAGGGGAGATGCAATTAATTCCCCCATTGCTTGCTTTTGATGAGCACCTGATATCCTCATCCTTTGCTGTAAGTTTGTACATATTGTTGTGGCATTTAGTGGTGGAGTTAAACAGAGCATGTTCAGAGTTTTACTTTGCAGCTAGAGATGTTTATAAAAGAGACCTCAGCTGCTTTTTCTTGTGCTGAACACACACAACCCCATAGCCTTGATTTTTACATGAGGACACTGTAGGGTTAACCAGAAGAAACCCTGCAGTGCAGGTGATGCCCAAAAGCACTGAGTGTAGCACAAGATCCAGCTTATTCTCCAACACTGCTAACTAAAATATGTGTTGGATCCTGTTGCACTTCTTGAAGGCAAATCTTTCTGTGGGGGGATTTGGCAGGAAGCTCCTAACGTATCACACAATATGGGGCTGCTTCCACTTCCATCCTTCCCTCTGCTGCTGCGTGCTCCTCCTCCTCCCAATGTTTCTTCCAACAGGTGGCTTCTGTGAGAAGCCCAGAAATCTTTCTCACGTGAAATGAAAATGCCTTTCTGGCTCGCTCCTGTTCCTTAGGTTCTGCATAAACGTACTGACAAGTAATGGAACTGCCCTTGGCAGTGGGATTCTTTGCTTGGTGATCTATGGCATTTGCCATTGTTTCAGGAAGTTTCTCACTCGGACCTTCAGTGTCATGCTCCCTTGGATGCAGCATTGCAGTCTGCTTTGTCATCTTCTGTCTCTTTCCTCCTCTTATTTTTATCTGTCCTTGTCTGTCTTGTCCTTCACTTTTCCAGAAACAAAACATCCTTTGTGGCTGTAAACGCAGCATGCCAAATAGTTTGAATAACTGTAGCACTCCAAGAGTGAATGTAAACCATAAAAGTGACAGTAAATTCCTTTTAATGCCATCCTATAACAACAAGAATTCCCGGTTTAATAATTGGGGCAGTAGAATGGTTGACCTCGTTGTCTGATGCAACCGTTAGCTTGCTTGGCTTGGTTGGCAGTCTGCTTACATTCTGTGCTTAACTTTGCAGCCAGTAATTTCGTGTTAATGATGCTGCATTCATTAACATCCCAATGAGACCTCTTTTCATGCTTCTCTTCATAGGGCAAATCATTTCAGTTACCTGAGTCTCTGGCTTAACACACGCTCACACGAAGCACGGGTTGTTTTACTGCCTTTGTTGTGCTCTGAAGGGCCCTGGGTAGAAATCATTTGGTTCATCATTTCTGTGGCTGCAATTGCTTTAATGTTTCTCTCATACACAGGTGAATAAGTAATTCAATGTTACAATATTAAGAATGGTCCTTAAGAAGGTTCTGTGGAGGTTTAGTTTGATTATCTGCTGTGTGACGCAGGTAATGAATGTCCAGGGGCTCCAGCAAAGCTTTGTTTTATATCTGGAATAGTGTTTGGGCAGGGAGGACAGCGTGAGCAGGCTCCAAGGGCTTAGGTTTGTAATTCATGTCCGTGGAAAGCATACTACACACCAAGACAGGCAAGCGTGGTCTGTCCTTAGGATCAGAATCTGTTCTTTTATCAGGGAAACAGGGTCCCTGCTGGCAGTGGGTGTCCTGCTGCTGGAGGCTTGCTGTGCCCCTGGCTAAGTGTGCCTACCTAGACACCAGCTGGCTGGGCTGCCAGACACAGCCTGCTGACATGCAAATGGGGAGCAGGTATTATCTTGGCTCCTCCTTCCGGCTCTCACTTGTGTGCTGGAGAGGTCTGTGTGGAAATCTGAGCTAGCAGCTGTCTTTGGGGACCCTAGATAAGTGTATAAAGCACTGTGGCCATTGTCTGAAGTCAGCCTCTGCTCCTGCCTATGCCCCTGAGCTGGTCTGTGGTGGCAGAGAAGCCAACTGCATCTGTTACTGTTCATTCTGTAGGATGTCTTTCAGTGTGTGCCATCTGTAGGGAGGCTTGCAGCCCTGATGTGTAGTAAGTAATAGTGAATAATCCTAAGGCTGGGGAAGGAGAACCTGTGTGTTCAAACTGAGGTTCTGTGCAGTTGTGAGCTGGAGACCTGCAGATCTGTGGTGAGAATCAGGTGTTCACATGAGGTTTGGTTCCTAGCATCATGTTAGTGCCCACGGCAGCAAGGAGCTCTGGCTAGAAAGGTTTGCTGCGTGCTGAAGGCTAATGAGGTTGGGCAGGCAGTTTCACAGGAACTTGCTAAGCTTCTCCTTTGAAGTTCCTTTCTGACAAGCATCTTGATAGGAGTGAACCACTAATTGTGAAAGATAACACTGAGATGGTGGCTTGTGCCTCCACGAGAGCACATTGGCCAAATGTGTTTGAATAAAGAGCTGTCAGCAGTTTCCTAGTGCCAGTGTGAGCATAAAACCATTAAGCAGCTACAGCAGTGGATGTAGTGCTGTAGTTCCTCCTGGTTGGTTTTTTCCTGATACTGCAAATGTAGATCTGTTCCAGTTTTTGGCAAAAGTCTGCTCTGGCATTACTGGAACCACGTGTCCAAGATGTGGCTGCTGTGCAGAGCCTGTGTGCTGATGAGCTGTAGGTGCCCACTGCTGTTGGTGACAATCACTGCAGCTTCACTGCCCACTTCAGAACCTTCTGGGTTGGGTTCTCGTTGGACTGGCCCAAGCAGAACAGAAGCAGTTTAGGATCAGTGGATGTGTTTTCCTTTCTCATCGAATGACTCTTGGATAAGATGTGTTTACTATTTTACTTCTCTGGTCTGCCTTGTGTTCATGCCTCTCGCAGGCTGTACTAGCTGCTGTGTTCTGGGGAGGGGAGAGGCATCTGGCACGTGTTCATAGAATTTCATTGTGGAATACAGAAATACATTGTGGCTCAAAATAAACTCATCCATGGCTCTCCACACTGGAAGAAAGCTTTCCAGACCCACTATGGTCTTCATTACAGCAAAGAAAGCAGTTGTTAGTGGCAGGAGGAATTTATTCAGGAGATCGCTATTTCTGCAATTTCGGAGCTGTGCAGCTGTGTGGGGGGACTTGATAATACATGAGCCAGGGCCCCCATCTGTTCCTAATAAAGCACGTAGGGAAAAAAATGTGAAAGTGGCAGGCAGGAGCAGTTGCATAGTGTAGATTGGGAGGCAAATCCCAGCAGTTGTCTGCTGCCAGTTCCCCCTCCCTTTCTGTATCCTCCTAATGAGAAGTGAGCATCTAAGGAGGGAGGAGAGATACTGTGCTTTTCCCTCTCCCTTCCTTTTTTCTACTAAGAATGTGGATTGTTATTTACGCCCTGAATGCTGTCTGAAAAATGGGCTGCAGGGAAGCACGTTGCATAGCTGGAGTCCTGGGAAACCCAGCAGCGATGGATCTCTGTAAGCCTTTAAGCTCAGTGCAGTGGCCTCCAGCACAGGTTCAATCCTGCTTCTTCAGATCAAACACATGGGTTAGTTGTCTGCTACTGAACTTCTGACAGTGCCTGCTCATACCATACCCAAGCGGGTCAGGTGGGAGTTGTAACAGAACATTTTTCACCTCTACAGAAGTTCAAAAATGAAGTGGTGTAATTTAAGGTGTAAAATGATGAGATTATTTCAGGGAGAATTTGCAACTCTTGTTTGCCTGGCTTTCGTTTGCAAGTCACACACTGGAGGCAGCAGTGTACCGGCTATAATTTTTCTATTTTTGTAACACAAAGTCCATGATATAACTGTGGTTGATTGCAGTGGAACCAGTCACAGATGGGATGCGAGGCGCTTGAGCTGAAAAGTTTGTGGACTCTGATATCTTACAAAATTTTAAGGCGTTCTGATGGAATTGGGCATCTCAGACCTGTTGCTTTTAATGGGAGCAAATTAATATTAGTTTTCCATTATATTGCGTTAGCTTTGATGTCAGTCTTCCTTCCACGTGAAGGCAACCTGAGACAGTGGAAAATAGGAATTTAAGGTTCTTTTTGCCCTTCCATGGCTATTCCCCTTCTGTTGTCTCACTGGGTCAAAGCCCTGTCTGAATTATAGTGGAAAGTATGCTTGTCCTTGACCTCAGTGATAGTGCCTGGAAGTGTGTCTGTAATGGATAGTGTGTGTTTGAACTTGGACTCCCGGGAGATGGGTACTTTCAGGTCTGTTCCCATCCTGAGCTGTGACTTTTTGCTGAGAAATGCATGCCATGCAGGGATCGGGATCTTTGTGTGAGAGGTGTTATGTGAACACAGGATAATGGTAATGGGTGGTGCTTTTGTAGAGCTTCATTTCTGTTGGAGCAGGAGAGAGCAGGGCTGGAGTGGTTTGAAAAGAGAATAAGGAAAGGTGGGAAGAGCATGGAAGTTGAAGAGGTCCTTCACGTTTCCTCATCTGAGTGTGCAGGAGGGCATCCTAGCCTTGCACACACACACACTGGGCAGCAGGGGAGGGCAGGGGGTGTGAATGTGCTTTCCTTTCCATGGGAATTTTTTATTGGTGTGCATTATTGGCACTGATGGTTTTGTGACAGTTTTCTGCCAGGTCTCTGAAAACCTCTTCCTTCTGGCTGGTGTAACATGAAACACTCACGGGAGCACAGGATGGCTCAGGGTGGTGCTGGGCAAGGTGACTCCTGATCCAGGGGTGGGGAACACTGCACCTTCCTTGCTCCTGAGGCAGATGTTGCCATGGCTCTCCTGGTTCCAGCGGGGGCTCTCCTGGCTCCAGCAGGGTCCCAGGGCTGGCAGCCCCCTCTCAGTTGCAGCAGATGCCCGGGGCGCTGCTGGGGACTCACTTTAACGCAGGGAAGTGCGGGCACAGGTAATGAGCGTTACTGCAGGCTCTGAGGAGAGCATCACACGGCTGCGACAGCGGGCATGAGGGGGAGAGGCGTTTATTGCAGCTGAAGAGCTTGGTGGGAGGAACTGGTCCCCTCCAGCACGCGTTGCTGGGCTGGACTGGGATTTGTCCCGGCCCAGTGATGTTCAGTCCACGCATTTGTCGCCGCTGTAGGACCCGTTCCGTCAGGGTTTTCTTCCACAGCCCGCATGTCCTCCCTGCTGTCCCGCATCCCCCTGGCCCCCCCCGAGCCC
>VZRW01008246.1:51781-107461 GCA_013398125.1 Aegotheles bennettii | reverse complement strand
GCTGCTGGGGGAGAGTGGTGTCCGTTCGTTTAAAACAAACCCAAACAGTTGCGTTCACCGTTCTCTGGGCGTTCAAGCCAAGTGTGTTCTTTTCCATTGATTCCCCCTTGGGAGGAGGTTGGTTAAACAGTTTCCTTGGTTTCTGCTGAAGTGATTTCCGGTGCATTTTATATGATTGTGTTTCTGAAAGCTTTTCTGAGGGTTTGGTGCCTGGTCCTTGCTGCTGTTTGTGTGGAGGTGCTGGCTCGGTGCTTCCCAGGGGAGGCAGCTGCTGCACTTCATGTAGTAGAGAACTGAGTACAACAGGCTCTGCAGAGGCACCAGCCACTGCTGCTTAGACCTGGAAATGTCTAATTATGATAACACATCTAATCGGGACAATAAAAGATGTGGACTGTGCTTTTGCCCTCGGTTCAGATTGCTTTTGGTGTTTGAAACCACCCAACTCCCAGGCTGCAGCCCTATGAGCCGAGCCTTGGTGTTGTGCTACTCCACATATGTGCTGCATTACCTAAGGGTGAAACTTGCAAGCTGTAGTTACAGCCTTCACAACCTCCTCCAAAGACTCTGTTTGTTCTCAGTTACTCTTACAGAATTTATTTCGTTGTTAGTAAACTGAGAAACCCCAAGGTGTGAGTGACTGCAGAACACTGGGATCTCCTTGCTCCATCTGATGCCATTATTGTACTTGTTTCCTATGGGCTGACTTGCTCTCCTGGGGGAATCACTGCCCTGTCTCCATAGGGCACTGATGGATAGCTGGAACTGCTGAGGTCAGTCTTGGTCCCTTCTGGATCCCCAAACAGTGGCCGTGAGAATTCACTGGTGCCCTGGTGAAGTTGGAGCCCATGCTTGGCTCTCTTGCTGCCCTGAAAGATGAGTGAGGGGATTGAAGCGTAGGACTGTGTGAATCTTTATGGAAATGTAAGAGGAAATAACAAAGCTGAATTTTCTTTAATCCCTTGTCATTTGGAAATACAGACACAAGAGTAAGTTCAGTGGTAGCTGCTGCTGTTGTGGCTTTCAAAGCAGATTGGTAATGGGAATTATTGATCACCTCTGACAACTTTATTGTGTCCATTTAGTTTTTATGTAGTAGATCATCCTCGGAGCTCTGTGAGGGATGCTACAGCCTTCACCCCTATGGTCTCTGGAAGGCTCTTCTGCCTCTTCCTGCTCAGCTGTTTTTCTGTCGGAAATGGATGCAGGAATCGGATGGGTCAGGCTGACCTGTCTTAATTATTGACTCATGTTGCTGGTGATTATTTGCATAGCTGTGGATCTGGGTAAGGTTACAAAATGTAGTACTGGGCCTTTGGCTGAAAAAACAAATATTGGCTCTTGATGATGGAGATGAAAGGCAGGATATTTTCTCTGGGAGATTCAGACACTTGCACATCTCACTGTTCCCTGGGGACTTTTTACTGTAAAGAGCAATGAATAACGATAACAGTGATTCAGAAAGGGTTCTTAGTGGTACATTATCTTCTGCTATTTTTAATCATGGCAATACAATGATGCTTAGGTTTATTCTCCCAGCAAGCCTCTACATTGATTTCTTTGTGTGCATCTGGGGTTTTTTTCCAGTCTGAGGGCATTTTCATTCTTCTTGTACTCTAAAAGGATTATTTGTCTTATTCCTTCTGCATTTTCTGTTATGCTGTTAAGCATCACATAACAGTGGTGTTTTCCTTTTGTTATTATGCAAACATTCTAAGTAGTAGCAAAATGTAATAAACCTAACCAGGGCAGCCCTGGTGGCTGCTGTGTGCCAAGTGTGTGTGATAGAGATGTATAGAAAGGCCACCCTCAGCTCAGAGATGCACGTGCACAGGTAGGGGAGCATTAGAACAGACCCCAAGGTTAATAGGTTATTAAGGCATTAGCAGATCATAGCTGTGTTTGCTGGTTATGCCAAGTTTGGAAGAAAATAGTAAGCTGGGTGAATTTGCTTTTTAAGAGCAATACAAGAATTGACCTTGGTATGAGAATACTAAATATCACAAACAGAAATTAATTCTTTGCTGAGTTAGACCTCGAGGTTCTCAGAAGAATTGAATTGAAGTGTTCTTTCAGTTGTCTGAAGTTGTCATTGATCAAATGAATGACAAGGCCAAGTCAACATCTTCATATTGTTGCATTGTTTTGTATTTCTTAGAGCAAGAAAAAAAGACAGTGTTCAGCAGTCATGTCTAGATCTTGGAACATGTAGACCTCTTAGCAAAAGTTATGCCAGTGAGTGTTTGATAGAATTAAGGAAATTAATATATACAGGGGAGCTTTAGAGATAAATCAGCCCCAGCCATTAGTAAATAGAGGTCAGGTGGAGGCTGTCCCTGGATATACATTATCCTAGGGATTAGCCTTGCCTACTGCTATTTCAGAAGCTGGTGCTGACTCTGGTTCAAGACCAACTGTTGCACCTGACTCATCCACATTGTGGCAGAGCACAAGGACAATTCTAGACCAGGGTCCTGTTGTGCTGAGTGCTCCTTAAATTGCCAGCAAAACAACAGCCCCTGCCCTGAAGAGCTTAGCTGCACTTCCAGTCTGTGTAATCCCTTTGACAGTTCCTATTTTCCTAATTAAGGAACACATCTCAATAAAAAGACCTGATTTTTTAGAAGTGTAGAGCAGACAACAGACTTCTCTTGACAGGAGGTGTTCAGTGCTGGATATTGGGGTGCTTTGTGATTCGAAATAAGGATTTGGGGGTTGAGATTTTCTGTGGGACCTGAAGGAGAAAAGGTTCTTTAGAGAAATCCTGCCTGCGGCCCTTGATTTAGACCCCAATATTCTGAAAATCATGGTTACCACTCTGCTATAATAGCTCTTTACATTTAATTGTATTAATTGTTTATTGATTTAATTGTAACATGTCTGTCTGTGTGTGTGACTTCTTTATGTTGGCTTTCATAGAAGCAGTGTCATGTGGAGCACTTGGCAGGGTGTGTGTTTGTTAAAGTTGAGGTAGCTGTGGAAGTGTCTCCAAGCTACCAAGAGCTGTGCCCTGTCATTAAACGTGAATTAAGTGTCTTATATTTGCTGTAGTGAATTCTTGCTAGGCTTCCAAGGACACATCCCAGAAGACAATAAATGTAAGTGTGTTCTCAGCTTCTGGCCATTTGGTTTGTGTTTATCCTGTCAGTCACAGCTGATGCCCGAAGACATTTGGGTACGCTGCGAGGGGGCAGATTCCATTGGTTTATATTCTTGTTTCTTCCCTGGGATCACCCCATTTGAGCTTCCTAGCCATAAATGATGTCTAAATTTGAGTTTGTATAAACTATTTCTCTTCTATATGTTGTAGTGCCTGAATGAGGAGGGCCACTAATTTATTGCCCGAGATGTGACATTAGTCTGACAACTCCATAATTAAAATAGTAATGCAGCAGCAGAGGGGAGAGGCAGTAAACAAGCTCATTTTGCTCTTGCCTAGAGGCATTTTTCATTCCTGGGCTTGTTGAGCAAATAGCCCAGTGAATTAGCATATTATTCTTCCTAATCTTTTGGCTTCTCTTTTCGTTATTAATGATTTAGGTTTTATTCAAGTGAAGGATGTCCTAACGATGCTAATAGTGCTAACGATTTTCTGAAACTCTGGAGGGTCTATCAACATGGCGGTTGCAAAAGGTCTCCCAGTTAACACGCTGCCTTAAATGATATTACAGCCTACCCACAAATTACAGTGGCATTTCCACAGGCACTGGCATGTTTAGCAAGTCACCAAATTCCCAGAAATGTCCAATAGCCTTCCCTGTGACAGTGCTTTGTCCTGGGGGAACGAGTGGCCAAGTGGTGTGAGTGTGCCAGGATTCTGCCAGGGGGAGATGTTATAGCCAAGGTACAAATCCTGGAGACTACACAGTTCTGGAATAGGTGCTGACACAGCACATCCCATACAGCAGGGACGTGGCTGTGTGGGTAGGAAATGCTTTGGGTTACAGATGTGCATCCGTGGGCTTTGGGTGTGAGCCAGATCAAGGCCTGGGCAGACATTGCTGACTGTGCTCATGCTACACTTGTGTGCCCTTTGGCCCTCTGGCACTTGCTTTTTCTTGACTGAGTCTCTTGAAATAGTTCCTGGCATAGAGCTGTGTTGAAGGGCCCACGGTCTGTTCCACCACCAGTGGGGCTTCATGGGGCAGTCCAGGGGGGTGAGGCAGTGAACTGGGTGCCCCGAGCAGCCTGCTGAGTGGCAGAAATGCTCAGAATGGGCAGGTCTGACCAAAAGAACCTGCTGTTGATCACTGTGAATCCCAGCAGAGTGGAAAACTAGCAGGGAATAGCTACTGGATAATCTGGAAACTGCTGACCATCAAAGAGCAGAGTTAAACAATCAGAAGTGCTGGACTAATAAACATTATGGCAAGGTGCATTTCAACAGCAGTTTGTCTGTAGGAGGTGGTAATAAACATTACTTTTCCTGTCCTCTGGTGAAAGGAGACATTGGAGCACACAGCCCCCATAGCTTGGTGCTTTATTGCCATTAAGTGCAGAACACTGACAGCTCAGCGTGAGAGGGGGGAATGGTGACAAAGGCTGTTACACAAACCCTTCATTTAGAACTGCAACTGCAATCAGTGCTGAAAGTAGCGGTGGAGGCAGTAATTCAGCATTTCTGTATCTCAGAAAGCTCTTAATGAAACACTCCAGTTTACAGATTACCTTCATTTACACAAGTAATTAGAACTCTGAAGAAAATTGTAGTAAGGAAATTAAACTTCAGAAAAAGCCTCAGTCTGAGCTGCTGCTTGGGCAAGAAGGCTCCTTGGCAACAAATCAAACACTTGAAAAATACATTTCTGTTGTCAGCAGGGCAGAGCTGGGCAGTTTGAGGGTTGCGTGGTTCTCTTCTGTTTTACAAGTGCCAAGGAAGCCAGGGGGAAGGTGCAGGAGAGAGGTGGCAAATGACACATTCCTGCTGTGTTCAGCAGCTCAGAGCAAAGACCGACCAGCTCAATGTCCTGAGCTTCTCACCCCACCTCTGCCTTGGGGGTGAGGGGAGTGTTCTGCTGGGAGCAGCTGTGAGGGAAACTCCAGTCCAGAGGTGAAGAAGATTCCAAAGGCAGGTCAGCAGAGGTGCTGGGGGTGTTTGCATTTTGTGAGCTTTCTTTCCATAGGCATGGTTTGGTTTCTGGTTTAAATATGTTTCCTAATCTTACTGTCAGCTCCTATAAAGCAAGAAAACCCAAAGAACACTCTTGACTTTAGCCTGAAATTTTGGGAATGGTGATTTTCATCCCATAAATCCTCCTTGGACCAACTGCAGGCACCATTTTACCCAGCTGAGGCCAGGGTGAAGTCGATGGGAGGCTGTGCCTAGGACTGGAGCTGGCTGGGGCAGGAGGGGGTCTGCAGCCAGAGGCACTGCACAGATCAGAGCTGCCCCTGCTGTCTGCACACTCTGCAAGAGCCACTGCTGGCTGAGACCTTTCAGAAACCTCTGGTTGAGGGCACTGTGCTCAGCTGGGAGTGGGATTGTGCCGTGGTGGGGGGCATGTGCAGCCTGTTCGTGTTGGCTGCAGCATGGTGTGTGTATCAGCAGGTGAAGAACATCCTTGGTACCCGCTGCAGGGCTCCCTGGGACTGTGGTTTGGGGTTTTGTCAGATGGTTCCCCTCTAAACGTGGCTTTGGTCATGTCCTCCTCTTTGCATTTTGTCGTGGCACTGTAGTAAGCTGCTGTTTGCTTCCTCTCTGAATCTTTATGTTCTGATATTTCCCAAAGGTACCAACAATCCCCTCCTCCAATTCAGGGCAGAATTACTGAGCAGTTGCCATGGTGACGGGGGAGGAATTGGCTCTGCAGACCAGCTGAGATCAGTCCCAGCTGCTGCCTCCTCCTCCTGAGCAGTCAGCGTATTTTTAATAAAGTGACCGTGTACAGGAGGCATGTCTTTGTCTTGTTAAGCCTTTGTTGTATATTAAATCCCGAGGGCTTTCACCATAATCTGCTGAACTCACAAGCTTTACAAATCCTGCCCTTACTCAGAGAGCCGTGGGCGTTAGACCCAGTAGATGCTTTTTTCCTGATAAATTTTGTTTACTTGTGGAATTCAGCGTGCAGGGCAGAGTTTAACTGGGGAGCTGTTGCTAGAAATGAATGGAATTAAAAGTTCAGTCTGTAAGAAATGAGCCTGGGCTTCAGCCTTCAAAATCCATTGCATCCGTATGCATTTTCTCTCTGCTCCACCTGCAGGGGAATGAACCCAAAGGAGAAGCAGTGGGTACCTAAAGCTGGAAGTTTGTGCTGTTAGTGGCTTTGCTGCTAGACTTTGAGCCTGTCACTTGAGAATATCCTGCTAACAGAAGATCTTGTAGAAGCACCACGTGAATGCATAGGTTGTAAAATCCCCTGGGAAATGTGTCAGTAGTAGGGAGCCCGTTGAGCAAGGTTTGCGGTGTGGGGGGGCTTTTGACACTCTGGAGTCCAGAAGGGTGATGGGATGCAGTGTTGGACCATAAAGGTGGTTCTGGAGGATGACCCTGGAGGTCCCTTCTAACCATAATGATTCTATGAACTTACATTTATCCTAGGGAGCCATGGTGGGTATAACCCCATAGTAAACCTGTGTTAATACAAATCTGTCATGAAGTGTATTTGGTGTTCCAGGCATCCCGTTTGCATGGCCCCAGATAGATCTTCACGAGCAGTGGGTGCAGAAGCCTCCCTGCTTCTGATGTGGCTGTAGCTCACTGCAGCTCATTCACACTCTGCTTCACGTGAATCCTTTTGAATTTAGACAGATATAGAACCCATACCCAGCAATTAACACACTTTCCTCAGCCCATAAGTGGCATGTTATTTACTTACCAGGTAAAGCCTGCTGTGTTAGCCTCAGTCTTAGCCCAGCAGGAAGACATCCCCCCTGCCTATTACCAAAATCATGGCTTAATTTGAGCTCATTTGCTTTTGTTGAAATGCAAAACTAATTATATTTAACTACAGATGAACAGGAAGTTGCATTAGCAGAGTTTTTCAAATCAATGGGGAGTTATTCAGCATTATTTGGGGGCTGGGGAACTTTGTAACCAGATAAAAGATACGGGAGAGGGCAGAGCTATAAAAAGTGTTATTGTGTGATTATGAAGAGGCCTTTTAACGCAGTTATTATGTGATGCTAAAGAGGCCTTTATTGCTTGAAGTTGGAAGTGGAATACAAATAGGCTCTCAGTGTCTATTAAATGAACAGTAGAAAAAATAGTCTCCGTTTGCCTGAACTGCAGAGCAAAAATAACAATTAAGTAGTGATTAAAATCCGTGGCAGTGCTGGGTTTGTCAGTCTGATCGTATCCTAAGCAGTAAAGTTTAGGAAGCAGGGAGCAATTGTTTGTGTAATTTAAGGCACAGTTCATTGTCAGGATGAACCTGTTTATCCAGGTTATGATGTTGGCAAATCGTTCTGCTGATAAGGCTGATTGAAACAATTAGGGTTGAATTCTCCCTGGTGTAAGATAAGTACAGATGAGCTTGATGTGAGTAGTTCAGAGGAACATTTCTTCTCAGATGATGCATGATTTCCAGAAGCTGTCCTTAGTTTCTCTGGCTGAAGGCTGCTGGACAGACACAGCTGGGCTCTCTTGTGCCTGACTCCCATCACCAGAGGTTTGCCTCCCAGCCCTCTTGAACTCACTTTGCAGGAGAAGGCCTTAACATTGTTTGCAAACACATTGAGAACAAAAACCAGGGCAGGTTCTGGACTGGAGCAGACCCATAGCTTGCCCAATCTGTCATCTAGAGAGAACCACCACCAGAGGAAAACACAAGAGGCTGAAAAAAGCCAGGTATAATTTTGTTCCTCAACATCTATGGCAGAATGGAAATGTTGAGATTTTTTACAGTATATTTTGTATTTATTAAAGGCACAACATTTCTTGGCATTTTTTAGGATGCCGAGAAACTCTTGAAGTGGGAGAGAGAGCACATAGGAACCTATCCAGCTGTTAATGGAGAGCAAACTCATGTCTGTACCATTCAGCAGTTGTGTATCTGCAGACAAGAGAAAAAAACAAGGTTGTACTGGCTTTAATTCACTACTGGGCTGCAGAATGGCACTGAGACATAGGGGCAGTCTAAATGTCTGTGCACAGAAATGTGTGTGGGCAGTGGGATAACAGCCCCTGATCAGTGTCTGGTTCTCCAATGAAATGATGGAAGGCAGGCAGTGGGTGTGCTCACTCTGGGCTGGTTTTGCACAAGTTCAGAGCAGCCAGTAGCAGCTGTGAAGAAGGCAGGCGAGTAATTTTTCAGGTTCTGGACATTAAGAGGATTATTTGTGCCACTTGAGGTCTTGAGCAATTAAGAAGAAGAGGAAGCTTCTCTTATCTCCCCAACCTGAGGACCTAATCATTCTTCTGGCCAGATGGGTAATTTGGAGATTGCAGTGCATATTTACATCTTACCTGCCTTTTCTTAGGTGCCCCTTGGATTTATAGCTGTGTTTTCTAAGGATACTGTTGCCAGTGAGTGACTCTTGGTGACCTGGAAGGCACTGGCTCTGTTTGAGTGTGTTGAACAAAGTGCAGGGGTCTGACCTTTCCTAGAGACAGCTAATACAGGAGAAGTAAATGGCTTGAGATGTGATGTGTACAGCACACATGGGCATGACCATCTGTTTCAATGAATCATTGTATGTTGTATTGACATTCTTGGAGCGTGGCTGCAGCAGTGCTGGCACAGACGTGCATAACTCAGATGCAAGATAGAGCACAGATGCTGAATTCTGGGGTGATGAGAAGTTCAGTGCTTTACACAGAGCCTTTTTTTCTTGTTTCTAGCTGTAACAGAAAGCACCTGAGAATGGAATGAAAGGCATTAGTAACCTCAGCCTTTGCTACTGCCTTCCCAGCATGCAGCAGGTCTCAGAAGTGTAGAAGAGGTCCATTGGTACATTTACAGTGTAGTGTGGTGAAAAAAAGACTAAAGAAGTATGAATTTGAATATATTAGATCCCAATTAGCTCAAAGCCGTTTGACCAGCACCCCACTGTTTGCTGGCAGGGCTTGACTGAGTAGAAGGAAAGCTGATGGCCAGTCTAGATGCCCTTCCTTAGGCTGGTCTGGTGTTCCAAGGCACTGCTGGGGGGGAATCCAGTCACAACTTGGTTGTCTTCCCAGTTGATAAAAAGCACAGGGCTCAGAAGGGTGTCTTGGGCAGGCCAAGAGGGGCTGTAATAAGCTCCTTGCCCATTACTCACTAGATTGAGGGATATTTTAATGTTCCCTCTTTCTGAAAGCCTCTTGGCCAGACGTACAGCCATGCATGCACATGTTGGCCAGAACTGGAACACGTGGTACTGCAGCTCTGGTTTCAGTTGAACCTTGGCTGGGTTGTTTCTGTTCACTGCTGTGTCCCAGTCTTCCGAGATGGAATGCTGACATCCACCAGTCCAGCCTGCTGAAATCTGGGCAGAGGGAAGCTAGGGAACCAGGCACTACTATTATTCCTTGCGGAGCTCCACTGGCTCCAATTGATTGCTTCCAGTTTACTTACCCACATGTGTTTGGAAGCTCAAACCAATGCCTCTGGTCTGGAGGTGAAGTTAGCTGCTGTGGGAGAAGGGGGACAGACAGCACTGGCAGTGAAGCTGCTGAGAAGTGCTCTGGTGGAGGAATAGCTCAGCTAAGGTGGTTGTTTTCTGCAAGCTGATAGCTGCAGTTCTGAAATAAAACCTACTCCTTTTGGCTTCTTGAAATGTAGACTTGACCCAGACTTGCCAGGCCACGGAGCTGCTGCAGTGTTGAGCTGTGGCTGGAGGGGAGCCAGGACACAATTACATTTTCTGCCTAATAGGTCATAATTTATGCTATGGAGAACGCAGTGATGCTGCTGGGGGAAAAGGGCATTGGGCATGCTTGGATGTGCATTGTGGAAGACTGATTGTAAATGAATGTGGACATGGTGGGGGGTGTGTGCTTTCCTTTCTCACTCGTTTGGCACCAATGTGATTAAAATCAGAAAATAAGCAGTTGTACTGGCACACAGGCCAGAGGTCTGGTTAGAGAGGGTAGATTTAGAGAATCATTTTGGTTTCTTTCAGCACCAGTGTCCTCAAATACTCTCTGTAATTATTATCTAACTTGGATTATTTTTAAATGCTCCCTTTGAGGCTGTGCTGGATTTGCTTGCAGGGAGGAGCACAGAAGGTACAATGTCTCTCACTGACTCCAGGCTCCTGCCATTCCAGACAAGCCATGTCAGAGATGCTTCACTCGGGTCCATGCAACATCTGCTCCACCTCGGCTGCCAAAACACCTTATTTAAAAATAAAACAAAATTAAATAGAACAAAAAATGAAGAAAACAACAACTAAAAAGCACTAAGATAAAAGGCAAAGCCGTGGTGATATTCAGTGGTAAGTCAGTGGCAGAGACTGAAGTGTAGGTCATGTTTTCACCTCTGCAGCAGGAGGCAGTTAGGTGGGATGTGGTGCACTCGGAAGCAAGTGTCAGCCAGCACGGTGAAGGCAGAAATTGTCAATGGCCTGGTCAGCATATACTGGGAAAATTTCCTTCCTAATCCAGGTGTGCTCTGTCTGCCATAAACACCTCTGGGTTGCTGGCTGCTGGACTTGTGTCTGACTGGAAGATCGGAGTAGGAGATCAAGGACCCAGAGTATCCCAGTGACTCCCACTCTTGCGTTCGTGATGGTTGTAACTGGAGTTTGCTCTCTGTTACACCAGATTCATACAAGAGGTCTCCAAAGCAAAGATCATCTGTATTTGCTGCTAGGATAGGCTTTTGAGCCAGCTCCAATTTGAATTCAGAGGAGTCCTGTCAGGCTGCTGGATGTTCTGGTGCACACACCAAGTGTCCTTCCTCATATTGCAGTGTGGTGGAGATTTGGACATCAATCATCCCTTTCTGTATCATTCCACGTGCTTTTATAAAAGGCTGGAAGCAACTCTGAATGTTAGCAACTTCCTTTGGGTCCTCAGGGGTCCAGGGCACTGTATATTCAGATAAATACTGATAAAGAGAAACATTTATGAAGCTAAGAACGCTCCACCCTCTGCTCCACCATTGGATGAGTAAAGGAGCCACTGGAAGGCTGGCAAAGCTTTCTTGCTGGAGACTACTCCTATTGTCTAAACATCTTCTGCATGTTCATTTGTTTTCCAGCCTCTCTACAGGTGGACATTGTTCCAAGCCAGGGGGAGATCAGCGTTGGAGAATCAAAGTTCTTCCTATGTCAAGGTGAGTGATGGCTTATGGCATCAGTTGTCTCCGTCTGGGTTTGCTGGGAAGGTCAATCAGTGCATTAACTCTGGGAGGAAAGCTCCAGTGCCAGCTCTAGCTGCAAGGTCTCTTGCTCTTCCTTTCTCCTATGCCCTTGTGGTTTGTGGGACTGAGCAGCAAAGGCAGAAGATGCTGTTTACTGGAAATGGCGAATGCGTTCTCCAGTGAGAGCTGTCAGCAGACAGCAGCTCCAGCAAACTGATTTTAAAATGAAAAAGCAGGTACTGAAGTGTTGCCTCTAAGCTAGAGCATTAGCCACAGCAGCACTTCACATCATTCCACAGCTCTTTGATCTCTGGAGTTTAGAATTAAGCCTGTTGTTTTTCCAGGTTATTTCTCTGATCAGCTGCTAACAGCAGTAATGGGAGTGCCAGGTGACCTGAGAGCTGTTACCTCTGCAGCCATGGATTGTAGTGCTGCTGAAAGCCTCTATTCCTTGTGACACAATTTACTGTTTGTCCAGGTCACTGTCTGCTCCAGGCTCTTCTCATGGGCAATGTGGTGTGGCTGACACAACCCATGTGCCTCAAAGAGGGTTCTACAATTTTATGGCATTTTCCAAATTAGCATCCACGTGTCCTCTTCAGAGGTTCTCCTGAAAGCAGCTGGCCTCATTTCTGCTGGGAGAAATTGGCGTGTTGGGACACTGGCATGGTAGCATCCTCGAGCATGACACAGAGCAGATAGGTGCTGTGCTAAGCTCTGGGAGCAAGGTGCCACCAGAGGACCACAGCTCCTCAGGAGCGTACTGACTGGGACAGGTAATGAGGTTGTCTGATCCAGGGGTAATTAGTTAATGCCAGTGCTTCAAAAATTAAAATATACTCTTAGCAAGTGCTGCTGCGATTATACTTGCATTCAGAAAACTCTGGGATCAGTTAAAGCCCCTCTAATAATAGGAGTTTGTCCCAGATAACAGAGCCCCACCGAGGAATACAGAGACGTGAGCTGCAAGAAAGACAGCCTGGAGCCACTTAATAACTGTTCTGATTCACACTGGACGAGGCAGGAGGTTTAAGCTGATGGATGCCAGACCTGCTCCTGCAGCAGTGTCACCATTCTGGTGTGCAGAGCAGCCCAGCTGCAGTGTTTGCTGAAAATGTGATGAAGTGGAAGCAGGAAGAGATTCTTATTTCTCGGGCTGATCTGCACCATGGAGGGACTGGGATGTGGGATCCCAGGGGTGCACAGGAGGTCATTGTGGGCTAAAATGACTTTAGATTATAAAACCAACCTAATATCATTCTTGCAGGACAGCAGCTGACCACAGTGCTGTGAGAGAGAGTTTTCTTTGCTTGCTCCTCAGGTACCAGCAGCCCTTCCCCTGGGTCAGTCTTCCACACAGTGCTCCTGGTTGTATTTAATTCCCTCCGTGCAGATTTGTTGGGAACTCATTTCAATTTGCTCTGTTTCCTTTTATTGTTCCTAGTGGCAGGGGAAGCCAAATACAAAGACATCTCCTGGTTCTCCCCTAATGGTGAGAAGCTGACGCCGAACCAACAGCGCATCTCCGTGGTGCGAAACGATGACTTCTCCTCCACCCTCACCATCTACAACGCCAACATCGATGATGCTGGCATCTACAAGTGTGTCGTCAGCAGCGCGGAGGAGGGAGACTCCGAGGCCACCGTCAATGTGAAAATTTTCCGTAAGACAGCGACTCCGAGGCTGTTTTCTGGTCTGCCTTGCACATGTATGAGGCAAGATTAGGGAGGCAACCATTCTGCCTTCCTAGAAAAGGCTGCTTTTGAAGGGGAAGAAGGGGATGTTGAGAAGATGCAGCCTTCTTCTTTCTTAGTTTTGAGGGAAAAGTGGGAACTAGGACCTTGGCCTGTCAGGGCATTAACCAGCACATCTGCTGCTTAAATTGTTCTGAAAGACAGGAGAGCAAGGGGGAGAAGGAGAAGGTTCTAGCACATCATAAATGTCTGGGAGGAGTCAGCAGAGAGAGCAGCTTTCATGGTGACAGACACGCAATGAGATGAGACTGGTGTTCAGCAGAGATGAGCACACGTTCACAAAGGTTACAATAAGCCATCAGTGTGGTGTCCAGCAGAGCCGTGACAGCAACTCCTCCCCTTCCTGCTGGGATGCTGAGCAGTTCCAAGTTCACTTTTTCTCCTTGCAGTGTGGACAAACCAGTAAGCTAGAGGTGGGGTATTGGTTTGGCCCACTGATACACCCGGGAGGCAGGGCTGGGGAATGGGGTTCCTGTGTTGCAGTGCATGGACTCAGGCACGTTCATCCTCCCTCGGGAGCATGAGGATTTCTAGGGAACACGTCCTCTGGGGTTTCTTTGCTTTTCTCAGGCTTGAGTCAGGAGCACAGCTTGAGGTGTGCTGAGAAAGCTGCAGTGACTTTCTCCTTCCCTTGTTTGCAGAAAAGCTGATGTTCAGGAATGCTCCCACTCCTCAGGAATTCAAGGAAGGGGACGATGCTGTGATTGTGTGTGATGTGGTCAGCTCACTGCCTCCTACCATCATCTGGAAGCACAAAGGCAGGGATGTTATCCTAAAAAAAGATGGTAAGGCACAAGAGGTGTCAGTTTTCGTGCTACCCACATCTGATTTCTTTTGTGGCAATGCCAGATCCAGTTAGAGCAGCATCTCCATTAAATGATGGGAAGGGAAATTTTATTAAACTAAGCCTTGTCTCAACCCAGAAAGGGCAAGGAGAGGAGAAGAACCTGTTACCTGTAGTGAGCTTTCCTGAGGATCCTTGGGTGAACCTTCCTTTTGTCTTTTCTAGTTCGATTTATAGTCCTGTCCAACAACTACCTGCAGATTCGGGGAATCAAGAAAACAGATGAAGGGACGTATCGCTGTGAGGGCCGGATCTTGGCTCGGGGGGAGATCAACTTCAAAGACATTCAGGTCATTGTAAATGGTGAGTAGCTTAGAGTAAGGCTGGTACAGGGGCAGGGTATATAGCACTTGTACTCTAGGCTGCTTCTAAAAGTGTTACTGGAGATTCACACTCAGGATTTACCATCAGCTTACTAATCTTTCTCTGTGTGCCAAATAAAAATGTCAGTGAAGCTGACTGAGTGTTTACCAGATGTTTACAGGAAATCGTTGCGTCAAGAGAAAGCTTAAATGTCTCATGACTTAGAGGGAGGTATTAATCCTGCTGGGACTCACAAGTGGTTTTGTCCACAATACTGTTTCTCTGTGGGTCTCCTCACCCCCTGCCCTTCCATCCCTGTGCTGTGATTGCTTTGGAGAGCTCATGCATCAAACCTGTTGATTGAAACGTGCAGGCAATGGTGTAAGGGTTGGAATTACTAGTGACATCTGTGTGTATTGCAGAGATTTACAATGAGCCTTCCTTCTCTTCTAGTACCTCCTTCTGTGCGTGCCAGGCAGAGCACTATGAATGCCACTGCCAACCTCAGCCAGTCTGTCACCTTAGCATGTGATGCTGATGGGTTTCCTGAGCCAACCATGACGTGGACAAAGTAAGATGCTGTGTGCAATGTCCTGATTGTGTGTGAGCGTGGATGTTTTCACCAAGGCCTGGAAAACCAGGCTGGAGGGAAAGCAACACTTTAACTGGAATAAGATCAATTCATTCTCCTCATGAGAGAGAATGGCTTCATAACAGTTGGCTTCTGTTGTGGGTTAACCCCAGTAGGCAGCTAAGCACCACACAGCCACTCACTACACACACCCCGAGTAGGATGGGGAACAGAATCAGAAGGGTAAAATAAAAATAAATGGTTGAAGTGAAGACAGTTTAATAGATAAAGCAAAAGCTGTGCATGCAAGCAAAGCAAAATAAGGAATTCATCCCCTGCTTCCCATTGGCAGGCAGATGTTTAGCCAGGTCAGCTGTCCCAGCTGTATCCCCTTCCAAGCCACCTTCAGTGGTGTTTATAGCTCTTGAGTATAGGCTGTGATGTGTGTCAGGAGTGAAAAGTTCAGCTGCCCAGAGCCCTAAGGCAGGAGGGTTTAGGAAAGCTTACACTGTAAAGTGTAAGCTTTGTAGCCCATAGGGAAAGGAAAAGGTGGTGGTCCCTCTCAACCTGTAGTTTCAGTGTAGTAATACAGTTCTAGCATTAACAACAAGCCTAAAACGAGTAACCTTTGATTGCTTGTCCTCCCCAACACACAGACTGTGCTTTGTTCCCTGCAGGGATGGAGAGCAGATAGAACAGGGCGATGATGAAGAGAAATACAGTTTTAACTACGATGGGTCCGAGCTCATCATCAACAAGGTGGATAAGAATGATGAAGCAGAATACATCTGCATTGCTGAGAACAAGGCTGGCGAGCAGGATGCCACCATTCATCTCAAAGTCTTTGGTAAGCATGCTTTTACCATCCTGTCCCATCCTGTGTCCACCCCACCTGTTTACAATCCAGTCGGCTATTGGTAGCTCACTAGTGCAAGCTGGAAGTAACCTGCTTATCCCAGTTAATGCCTGATGTGACTTATCCAGAACTGTTTGTTTCCCATGTAATGCTGTCCATCTGTGCCACCACACTAGGTAAAAAGTACTCTGTGTATGTGTCTGAAACAAATGCCAACTCCATTCTGCTTCCTCTCTGATAAAAGAAATTCAGTCCTGTGCAGGGGCTTGTGTGAGATTCACATGCTACTGGAAATATCTTCCAGGCCCAGGGGGCTGAATCCTAACCCAAGCAATGCTGCTACTAAAAGGGCTTCTGCACTTCAGTGGGACTTGCTATAACCTGAACAGGGAGGTGAACTCTACCCTACCACTGTGTGAATGACCTAAGGCTTGCAGGAATGAATTGGCAGCTTTCCTGCCTTCCATGAATCAATGTGTCATTCTCCCTGTCCCATCCCTCTGCAGCCACTTGACAAAGCTGTTTATCAAAGGCAGAGAAAGGAGAGGTGGAAGACTCTACTGATAATCCCAGGGACTGATCATTTGGACACTGTTAAATGGGTTCTGCTTTAGATGCACACTCTTCTAGTTCTCTCTTACAAGCCTCAGATGGAAGCATGTGTAGAAAAGGTCTTCTGGTTGTGCAGGGAGGTACCCTCATCTCAGATGTCACTCTGCTGCCTTCCTGACATGGCAGCAAACTCGTACCAATTCAAGACTTCTTCCCCCCATGTTGCTTGTTTCAAACGTTGCTGTGGACAGATGAGCTTCATTCTGAGCACCAACTGAACGAAAGTTGCTTTTTCTTTTCAGCAAAACCCAAAATCACCTATGTGGAGAATAAAACAGCCATGGAGCTGGAGGATCAGATTACATTAACGTGTGAGGCATCTGGGGACCCAATCCCTTCCATCACTTGGAGAACTTCCACCCGGAACATCAGCAATGAAGAGAAGGTATAACCCTTCCCAAAACCATGGTCTCATTTGCTGGGATCAGTGCAGCTTTTATCTGTCTGCCTCTGCTGATCCAGAATGCATGATAGCCACAGGCAGGTTCACATGAAAATCAGGGTGATTCCCCTCTCTCTAGTGAGAACACGTGTGGTCCTGCACAGACTGACTGCTGACGGGTCAGCTCTGCAGCTGAGGTCGTGCCATAGGTGTCCTGTTGGACAAAGAGCCATCTCAGTTTCTAACAACTGAGGTTATGCTTTTTAATTCCTGCTGGTATCACTCTGAGTTGAATTAATTTGAAAAGCAGGAGGCCCTGGATCCTTTGCAGAGTTTTCAAAGGGATCTACAGTTGCAGGAAGCTTGTGAAGAGGGTTTTGCTCTTCTGTTTCCAAGCTGAGAGGTGGGAATGAGCACCCTGTTTCCAGTGTTGTCCATGCTGTCATGATGATCTAATCTGGGAGGGTGGCAGGTGGAGAGGTGTGGGGTGTTATGATGCAGTGGACCAAAATGAGCCTGTTAATTCCTTCTTGCCCTTCTGTATTGTATTCTAACACTGCACGCACCTGAAGCACAAAAGCCTTGGCTGCCTTTGTGTTCACCTGTTCTGTGGATCACATCAATACCATTTTGTTCTTAAAAGGCAAAAATAATTAGCAGTTTTTCTTTTTTTAAAAAAGTGCTGGTTTTTTTATTGGCCACAATTCCCCTTAACTAGACAAGATTAAGATGTGCACTGTTACTGTAGATATTTCATAACAGTTGCATAAGGTGATCGGGAGGCACAGTTTAGAGGCAGAGAAAGCTTAGACAACAGTTGGAGTAAGGAGGTGTTGCTCATTAATAGTCTTCTAATAATGGGATGCTTCAAGGCTCAGCTAACTTGGGCATGCCAGGGGTTCTGACTCAGTACAGAAGCTGCAGCTGAGAGACTGGGAAAGTCACAGAGGTAGCTGCTGTCAGTCATCCACACAGCTGCCATTCTGCACTGGAGCCTCCTAAATGAGCTTTTTTAATTGCCTTCATGATGTCAGCTATTCCCCATGTTGTTCATGTGTAACTTACTAATCAGGGTGCCAAAGTTTTCCAGCCTTAATTCCTTCTTAACATCTTCTGGATTCGAGGGCTGGTGTAAATCCCTGCCATGTTTAGAAGGAGATTTCCATTGCCTTCAGAAGCTCTCGCTGCAGCTTGACTGGTGGATGTGTTTTGACAGGATAAGGTTATTCATGGTCTTGTTTCTGTCTAGGAGAGTGGTGGGAGGAGCGAAGTGCTTTAGTGCTTCTAGCACTGGAGTTTGGATCACAGCCACGGAAAAGAGCTTTGACAGGGAGAAGGATATAAAAACTGAAATAACACTAAATCAAGTGGAAGTTGGTAGGAGAGCCTATTTGCAGAGAGTTCCATCTGTCCAGCCCAATTAAACTAATGAGATGTCAGTGGCAAAACTGCTAACCATTTTTGAGACTCTCGTGTATCTTGTTTGATGCTGTTAAGTTGGTGATCAATATTAAGGAAAATGTTAATACTCTGATAGTTTCTTACATAGATGGGGGAAAATCAAAGGTTTGAGGTACTGCCATGTGTCTCATGTACTGGTTCAAACCTTGAGGGCAAAGATTTTTTTATCATACACCATGCACTTTCTAGGCAGGATTTTTTTGTGTGTTTTGTTTGGATTTTACTTCTTCCCGTTCTCTATCCTGTGCTGTAAGTTTAGGTGAAAGGTACAGATGTCCAGAAAATCCTCAGGTCAAAAAGCTCCGATAAACATTCTGTTACGTGTACAACCATTTGCTGTCTCTGGGATAGCACAGGGGAATGGATGGTCTTTGTGTGATGGAAAATACTATTTTAAAAGTTATCAAGCCCTAATTTTGAATATGCTTTAGATACTTGCATGCACCTGTCTTGGGACATGTGGTTACTTCTGTAATTGTACTTCAGTCCATGTTTTTAAAGGTCTAGAGGTTCCTTAACTCCCATGAACATTTGGTACCTGAGAAAAACCTACCCAAACCCTCCAACAAACAAATAAAAACCCTCCCTGGCTTAGAGGCTTTCCTCCCACCTCAGTCTCTGCCCAAGAACAGGGACAGTCTGATGTGTGGACAAGGGGCAGGAGGTGCTATGGGCCAAACACCTGGACTGACAATGTCACAACTGTTTGGACATTCCCATGCTTCCCTATCCTAGCATGCATAGCAAAAGATTCTCCTCTCTGTGGCTATGTCTATGTAACATGGCACACCTTGGGCAATAAATCTTTTGCTTTGAGGATGGTCTGCAAAGGTGAGTGGTGTGACTGTGCTCTAGCAAAACCAGATTATTGGCAGCTGTGTACAAGCACAGATGAGCAGACCAAACTTGCAGGTACTGGCATGGTGGAAGCTTCCTGCTGGCAGCTTGCTTCCTTCTGCCCTGCAGAGAGTGCCAGTGAAGTTAAAAATAACAGAGTTGCTTATGTGGTTTGCTTTGGTGGTGAATGTAGGAACACACTATTGAGCAGAAACTTTTGCCCTATCAGTCTGAGGCTCCTGTCTCTCACTACAGCAGAAAATAGCAACAACTGTCAGACCTGGAAAGTCATCAGCATGATGATCTGACATGGTTTAGCTTTATCCTTCCTGAAGTATTTATTGCTGTGCCACTGTAGGGAGGAGGAACACTTTGTCTTTGAATGATGCCAGATGCTCCTCACCACCTTCAGTATATTTTTTAAGAGACCTGTTCCTTCCATTGCTCCAGCAGAACACGGGCTGTGACTCAGTAAATACACTGTTGATCTGTTGTGTATTGGTGTATACAAGTTTTAAAATTTTAGTGCAGACATAAGTGTGTTTTTGGATGGGGCAATTGCTGACTGTCCTTACACACACCTTCATGGAATAGTTGTGGAGACAGCCCTAGGTCTCTTACCCAGCTCAGTGTGTGAGCAATGGGAGGGGTAACAGGCAAAACTTCTATGCTGGCCTTTTAATTCCTTGGACAGTAAGTGTGGCTGTGGGGTAGGATCTCAGTACTCTGCCTGCCCTCCTGTGTGAGTTAAGACCTGCATCATGTTACCATTATCTCTATGGCAAGTCAAAACCCAACAGCTCTCATCTCCATCTCTGTGTGCTGTGACACCCACACGTCAGCAGTGCCTGTGCCTCACACCCAATGCTGCCTTCAGGGCTCTGATATTAGCAGGTGATTTTTGACTCCTGAACTGAAACAGGTCAAGTTGCAATTGAAATAGAGACCAGAAGAAAAATACTTGGAAGTTAAATTAGAGGGGAAAAGTGGCAACTTTGGTCTGAACCCAGTGAATATGATCCAAACTGGTGGTGGCTTCCTCTGAATGGGAAATGCTATTGGTCAGTGCATGCTTCACCGCTGCCTGTTGTTTGGATGTCCCAAGCCCAGTAAGGACTGGGTGCACACATCCCTAAGCATAATGAGCTGGGCATTATCAGCTGGAGGTACAAAGTTCTGCCCTGCTGTCTCCTGCCTGGGGGGGCCATGCTGTCTCTGCTCCACAGCTCGAGGTCTCCTCCATGGTGTGCATGTAAAAACGTGTACAAATGCATGATCACATCAGCAATGTGAGTGTGTGCGGGTGGCTACCAAACCAGTGGTAGAAAACCAGTTCTCTAACTGTCTTGGCCATATGGTGACCCAGGTGATTGGAATCATGTCCCCAGTGTGCTGGGAACAGGTTTCTGGAAATGGCGAGATGTGACAAGGGAAACAGTCACCGATATGTGAAAACAGAAGCAGTCTTTAGGTGTCATTAGCCTTTGCTTAATGGTTTTGAGACCAAATTATAGGATATTAAATTTAATCTAAATTGAGGTTGTATTGGGAAATGGAAATTGTGATCACCCCCCACACACGAGATTACAACTTGGAGCCTGCATGTGCACAGAACGCAATGTGGTGCTTACACTGATACCTAAAAGCAACCTTTGATAAACTTTTATTGCTTTTTTTCTGTTGTTGTTGTGTTCTATATCTGTTCTCTCCAGGCTTCGTGGACCCGGCCCGAGAAGCAAGAGGTATAAGATTACCAGACCTTTAGCAAACTTCTTAGTTTTTTGGTTTTGGTTTCTTAAGCATTACAGATTAACAAATCTGTAGTCCAGTAACCACGCCAACTAAACCAGCATTATAATATGGGCAAATGAAATAGCAATGCATAAAAGAAACAGCTTGTAGAGTTAGAAGTTGCTTGGCATGTAGTAATGCATTCTTATATGAGCAAACCAGCTGTGTTGGGAGTGAGTACTTCTGGTTGTCACTTTAACAAAAAGACAATTAAAAGCAAATGTAAGATTTAACCAATACTGCTTTCACCATTTTCTCCTTTGCTACCACTGAGAATCATCTCTCTCTCCTAGAGTTTTAAGAATTAGCAACAGCATGAATTCTGAGAAAGCTGCTTCTGCTCCAGCCAACTCACCTGTTTGCTCATGGTACTTGTTAGGCTTGTCTTTCTCTTCAAGGACAACTGCATCATGTGCCATTTCAAAATCAATGCAGATAAATCTTTTGCAAGTTATATTTCTCCAGAAAATGCTTCAAAATGCTAAATTGTCATTTGTCTTTGATTTGCAAGGGTCAGTGAGGGGTGTGGGGTAATGCTGTAACTCAGTTTGGTGCAGATGTGGTTTGCTGCTGTTTTATTTCACATTCAGTGCTGTATTTTAAAAATAATACTAACAACTTGCCTGTACAAGCACCTGATTTGTAACATTCGTGCTTCAAAATGGAACAGAAAGTCTGTCTCCAAGCAAATAATGAGGGTCAGGTAGAGAACAAAATTAGCTATCATAATTAGGTGACTTGTATTTGTATTTCTAGGATCAGCTTTGTGGAGGCTCTGGGTATCCTGAATTCTCTCTTATTTTTAAGCCGTCTTAAACCATAGAGACTGGTGTGGCCTAAGAGCACCACCTGCCTTTGTTTCACATGGGGATGAGAAGAGACTGCCCACTCTTCAGAATAATCCACTGGAATAGATGAATTGTGGCAAGTGAAGGCATCAGAAATTCAGACCAGTTTGCTTTGAAGAATTTGGAGTTTCAGTTGTTGCATCTTTTCAGGCCTCATATTAATTCCCATTACAGTTGTCTCTGTCTCTTCTTCCCACTCCCCAGTGCTCTCTGTGCTCTCTGGCTCAAGCTTTTTATTAATATGAGCACTAATACTATTAAGCTGCTGTCTCTGAATTTCTTTCTGTGTCTTGATATCCAAGTGGGGCTCTGTGAGAATGCTGTTGAAGCTGATTGCTGCACCTTGTGTAGACCTGACTTTAAAACAGCCAGCATGGGGTCTCCAGGCAGTGTTCCAGCAGCAGGGAGCTCAGGTCCCAGGAAGCTGAGTGGACACTTGGCGCATTGAGTGTTTCCCTCTTACTATAAAGTAAGGAATTCTTTGAGCTTCAGTCATAGCAGTGTGAATGGGTGTTAAAATCTCCCTTTCCTTGCTTTGGAGGCACAATTGGAGTTGGCTGCTTCTTCCTCTAAACCAGTCAGCTCTGCTTACTGTGCACAGTCCCTCGTGTCCCAGTTCACCATTCCAGTCCTACACACTCTGGAGGATTGTTGAAAATCACATAGCAGCATGTGCTAACCAAAAACCCAAACCCACATTATCACCAGCAGATGCTAAAATAACTCTGGTACAAGCAAAATTCCACCTCAGTTACACCACAAACTGGTGGTGCCTTTCTGAGAGCTGGGGATTAGTGCAACCTTACAAATATCAAGAGCTGCAGGTGAGTTCTGGTTCGTGCAGAACAAGCACAGAGCTCGGAGAGACCACTCTGCTTCCTTCACTGGGATTCGTGGCTGTGGTCAGGATTTTTGGGTGTGTTTTGTGACACCAAACACGTGGAATGGAAAGCAGGTGGGGAGGAGATATGGCAGTGTGGAATTAAATCATGGATCCTTATTTGTGACAGGACTGAGGAACCCAAGAGGCAGAGGGAAGGGGGTGGAAATGCATTTCCTATTTGTCACTTCTTTCTTTTGGCACTGAAGTATTGAAATCTGGGCCAGCTCTGGGCATAGTGACTGTGCCACATTGCACTGGCAGAATGGGGAGAAAAACACCTACAAGTACCTCAGGCTAAGCTGTAGTAATTGGTGAGACAGAACCATCACACCCTTTCCTGCAGAGCGGCAGTTGCTATGGCACGAGCTATTGCCTGTGTCCCTTAGGCTTTCTTCCCATTACTGTGAAACATTTTATTATCCAAAGTCCTCAGAATCAGAGGCCCAGATAAAGGATTACAAGTGTCCAACTCTGGCTCACAAGTTTCTGCCTGTCCTGTCTCCAATAGTCAGGCACTGTTAGCACCTGACAGTCTGAAATGTGAGCAGAGAAAACCAGGAGCATGCTTTCTTGGGCAGGTGTTTTTCTCTTTATTTGGAGTATTTTCCCCGATCTTACTTTGTGTGTCTTTTGCATTAAGAAGCAGAGCTTCATCTTCAGAATCAGTTGCATTATTTTACAGTTACCATTTTACCAGGAGTGCCCAGCACTCTGTTTGTGTTGGATCTTGGCAAAGTGAGGAGAAGGCAGCGACACTGGAGGTGAAACGATCTTGTGCTAGCATTTTGCCATGTTTATTCTGTTTCCTGCTGATGGGGTCACAGAGAATTCAGAATATTCACCCAGCTCATGAGCTAAAAGAAGCTGGGAGCCTCTGCAGATTTGGAGTCTTGACGTTTATGGATCCTACTGGAGTAGTCTGAGAAGTGAGCTGGGTTTTGAGGTCAAGTCACGAGTCAGACAAAAGGATAACAATATAGTCAGCCAGTGAAGACAGAAAAGCAGATTTGGTTGTGTAAGATGCCACAGTGGACTAATGCCATGTTAAGAGATCCTTCCCTGGTTCTAGGAAGTTAGGTACACAGCACCACAAGTGCATGAAATAAAGAACTGCTCCCAGCAACACGTGGGACCAAGCACGAGAGAGGGAGTAGAGTTTGTAGCTTGTGGCATTGGCCAGGGGTTGCAGCAGCCCTGTGTGCAGGGCAGAAGGAAGAAAAATACACAGATGAGAGGGTTGGTGCTTTGAAGTTTCCAAGCTGAAGCACAGGCACCAAGAGCTTGCACAAGTACCAGGGTGGAGGGGAGAGTCCGTGGCCTTCTGCACTTCATCTATTAGGAGAGCACTTGGGCTTTGCTCACAAACTGGGGGGAAAAAAGGTTATATGGAGTGGGACTGCTGGGTGGCTGCAGATGGTAGTCTGGATTTTACATTCCTTGCCTCTGTTGTTGACATCCCCACACTTTGATGCACGTGGAAGCAATTGCTAAGCTGGCATATAACTGATGCAGATGGCTTTAGAATTTTCTTGAAGCATCCCAAGACCTTGCAGCAGGGTTGTCTCTAGAAGGGTCACAAGTTCCCTTGACCTCTTCACCATACCTTGCTCTCTTCAGTGCCAAGTTCTGAGCTTTTGTTTTGCCAGATTCAGCTCTCTCTGGTCTGGATCTGTTCTTATTAATGCCATTTCAAGGACACTAGAATAAAACAAGTGTCAGTGAGAGAAGAGGAAGGCCTGAATGCTCTGAGCAGAAACACAATGGCTGTTGGGGAGGTTTTCTACAAGAGCGTGCTGGCAGAACTCTACAGTTCTCATTCTGGGAAGAAGCTTGATGTTACCCAGCTGTCCTCAGACACGTAGTAGCATCTGATACTTCGATCCTTTATTTCATTTTGTCCCTTCTGAGTGCTTTGAGTTGCTGCAGTTGGCCCTGTGTGACAAGGGATCTTATTGTTGCCTTTGGAAACGCCTCTGTGCCCATGTTTCACCTGGCCTCAGGTGATCACTTCTGAAGTACTGAGCAGTGGAGGGTTGGTGTGAGCTAGACTTGCATTGCTGCTTTAGTCTGCACCACAGGCTCAGAGCTCAGCCTCTAACTCTCCTCTCCTTTCCTGCCAGACCCTGGACGGGCGCATCGTAGTACGTAGCCATGCCCGGGTGTCGTCCCTGACTCTCAAAGAAATTCAGTACACAGATGCCGGAGAATATGTGTGTACAGCCAGCAACACCATCGGGCAGGACTCCCAAGCCATGTACCTTGAAGTGCAGTGTAAGGACTGGAGGATGGGCTGGGGAGGGTGTTCATGCGTGTCTAGAGGGGAGACTTTTGATTTCCTTTTCCTGTGCTGAGACTGAGGCATCTCTGGCTAGGGAAGTGTGTGCTGTTCAGGGCAGAGGTCATGGGAAGTGTCTCAGTCTGAGATAATTCTGTTGGGGAGATGTTGCTGTGTGTGTACATGCAAATGTTTACTCTAGCTGTCTCCAGCTGGGATACCTTTGCACCTTGGGGAGATGATGGGCCATGAATCTGCAGCAGTCCCATTCGTTGGGTGCATCAGAATTCTTCCCCAGGAGAACTTCCTGGTGTGCACGTTCCCAGATGTGTAGATGCTGTCTGCTCCTCCTCCCACACTGCTATAGGAGCAGCCTAGGGGACTGAGTAGGCTTCCTCCTTATGTCCTTCAGCAAGAGACGCCACCCATCTCCCCAGATGAGAAGACAATTCCTGTTTCCTGTGTTAGATTCCCTTCCCACATTAAACTGGACCTCAGCCAAGGGATCCTTAAAGTGAGGCTGACTGGGCTACTTCAGGAGACTCTCTGGTTCCAATTGCCTTCACAACTGTGTCTGTCTTTCAGATGCCCCCAAGCTTCAGGGCCCTGTGGCTGTCTATACCTGGGAGGGGAATCAAGTGAACATCACCTGTGAGGTATTTGCTTACCCCAGTGCTGTCATCTCCTGGTTCCGGGATGGACAGCTGCTGCCCAGCTCAAACTACAGCAACATCAAGATCTACAACACTCCATCAGCAAGCTACCTGGAGGTGAGGAAAAGCAAGGAGGGGAGAGGGTGTGTGCAGGCAGGAAGCCTGAGTGCTAGCAAATGATTTATGTTCCTGTTACTGAAGGAGTTAAGTGTTATGTCAGGGCACCCTGCTGATAGACAAGAAGTTGTGTGGTGTTCCTGGCACATAAATGCTGAGAAAAATCAGGTGATAGAAGACACCACCCCCTCCTTGCCTTTGACTTTCTGCCCACTGCAGTTCTCCCCTCTGTGCCCAGCCCTTAGAGTGTGAGCACTTGTACTTTATTGTGCCTTCTCTCCCCAGCAAAAGGCAAAGTGCATTTACAGAGGGAAAAGGGTTTTCTGATCCAAGCCTTGAGCCTTCATCCCTTCCACAGGTGACGCCAGACTCTGAGAATGACTTTGGGAACTACAACTGCACTGCTGTGAACCGCATCGGCCAGGAGTCCTCAGAGTTCATTCTCGTGCAGGCAGGTGAGCACCTTGGGCAGGGAGGTACAGCAATGCATGTGCAGCCCTGGAGCTGAGGTGACTGAGTGACCCTTCCTGTCTGGTCTGTGTTGCTGGGGTAGCAGGAGAGCTGGCTTCTACTTTCAGGGAGCCTGTTTGAGTGCGAGACACAAACCTGAGGGCACTGTGTGCCAACCAGAGGGGCCTGGTGTCTGACTGCATGGCAGACTAGAGGGGCCTCTGGTGTCCTCTCAAGGCTGCCATACAGATTTAGGACTGGTCAAGCTCCTTTGCTCTGGTTGTCCTCTTCTGAAGAAGGTGTTGTAAGCCTGGCCTCCTAGAGAAGAGACCAGATGAAGGTCTCTGCACTGTCTGATTATCATTCTTAAAAGCCTTCTTGACAGCCTTCCCCTCCTGAGGGGAGCCTCAGGCCCCTTCTCTCCTTTGGGAAGCCATGGCAAGTGTTTGATGTTCCCAGTTTTCTGTTTTCTTTGCCACTGGAGCTTGTTTCCCACGGCCTTCTGTATCACTGATTGTTTTCCCTTCCTCCCCCAGATACTCCGTCCTCTCCTTCCATTGACAGAGTGGAGCCCTATTCCAGCACTGCCCAGGTGGAGTTTGATGAGCCTGAAGCTACTGGTGGGGTGCCCATCCTCAAGTACAAAGCAGAATGGAGGGCACTGGGTGAAGGAGACTGGCACTCGAGGTTGTATGATGCGAAAGAAGGTAGGATGAGAAAACAAGATGTTACCTCTCCCACCTGCATCTCAAAAGACTTTTTTTCCTTTAGGGGAAAGCCAGAGGCTCCAGACAAGTTCTTAAACATTTGCTTTTGCAGCAACACCTTGAATTGTCTGTTGGAAACAGAGCACTAGCCTTCTCTGCCTGCAGGGGGTGTGTGGTGACACTGTGTTCATCCTTGTGTCCCTTCCTTGTTCTGAACAAGGTGAAGAACCCTGTGCTTGGTATCAAATGAGGTTTCACTTGCTGGCTGGGGAGCAACTGTGTGCTTCCCACAGAAGGCTTCTCCAGCACTGTCAGCCCCTTTAGTTATCCTTCAGTTCCCCTTGGAACATAAACCCTCCTATTCCAGAAGCAAGTTTTAACTCCTGTTACACCCTGCTCGTTATAGCAATCTATAGACATACACACTGCTTATAAAATGTACCCTTAAGGCCAGTAAACCAAAGGAATTTAGATTTGGAAGGACTATGAAGAGGAGAGATCTATTTCAGCACTGAGTCTTCTGCTGCTAATTCTGGCTGGAACTGAAATTCTTCTTTCAGGTCCCCACTGGATTGATGTGATCATACCTAGAGCCAGGTTTATTTTTCTCATTTCTCCCGTTGTCTCTGTGCAAGCAAAATAGAGCTTATTTCTTTCTTCATATCACAATGACCTCACAGCAGGTTTTTTCCATCTTTTACACTGTGTCTGACCACCTCATAGGTTGTTAAATGAGATGGGTTTCTCTCCTGCTGAGGACTTTGCTTTCTATTGGGTCATGCAGCATAACAGCTGAGAAGTTGTAGATGGTGTGTCTGCTATAGTCCCACATGACAGTGGGCTTCAAGAGCATTATTCAGGGCCAAGGGCTGATGCCCTCTGGTGTCTTCCACGAACTTGGCTACATCCCCCCAGACAGGCTGTGGCAAAACACCCCTCTAATCAGCTGCTTGACATGGAGGTGGTGCCTCTGACTTCTGCACTCTTCATGTGAGGCTGGGCCCAGGGCTCTGTGACACGGGCTGAGCGTGACACAGGTGTATGATAGAAACATGGCATTTATTGTTGACTTCAAGCCTGAGCCTTTATTTGCTTTTCCTCCCTTGTTTCTGCAACAGCAAACGTGGAGGGCATGATCACCATCACTGGCCTGAAGCCTGAAACAACCTACTCGGTGAGGCTGTCTGCAGTCAACGGCAAGGGTGTGGGGGAGATCAGCCTGCCATCAGACTTCAAGACACAACCAGTTCGTAAGTAAAACTGAGACCTCCTCTTGCTTCTCTGGTTCTCTTTCCTTGCGTCTTTCCAGGGAATCTCTGCCATGCATGGATAAACACCTTCTGATCTTGCAGACCTTGCTGCACCCCTTGGTTTTGTTGTGCTTTCTGATTGTAGCGAATTTCACGACAATTAAAAATCTTCTTTGAAGGTAGGAGGCAGAGGAACTATTTTGTTTGCAGTAGTTTGTGCCCTGGGTTACTGGTACAAACCTTGTATTGTCACAGAGCAGGGGCTGTGCAATGGAGAGTGTAGAGAAAGCAGCAAGTCGAGAATGGTACTGGGCACAGGGGATGTGATGTCCTTGTTGCAAGGCAGGGTTTTTTGCAGATCACAAATGAAGAGTTTCAGCATAGGACTGGCCATGAACTGTGGAAGCAGGGCTGAGGGAGGGGGATTTGTCTTTTCTGCAAATCACTGCTTAAGATGCCCATGCAGCACATAAAGGGATTTCTGCAGCCTCTTGTCTGCTGTACTTGGGTGATCTCCCACTCCAGTGGCAGGATGCTCTGCTGTGGCCTCACACTTACCCTCCTGTTTCAGCCAGGAACAAAAGGGGGAAGAATTAAAAACCAGAGAGTTGTTCAATTCAGGAAGGAGAGAAAGAAGAGAAGTGTAGAGTGGGTAGAGGAGATGCGACAAGAGCACACAAGGGAGAGGTGATCCTTGTACACAGCCTCATCCAAGCTCTGGGCTCTCTGTTGAACTGCTCACAGCCCCTGGGGTTGTTCTTTCCTGTTCCCTCTGCATTTAGATCTGCAGCCTGTTCTTCTTCCCACCATCACACCTACACCTGTGTACCAATTCCATAGCTCTTCTGAAACCACTGTGCAGGACCTTCTGAATTCAGAGCTGGCAATATTCCTAGCCCATGTATGTGCATGCTTTGAGTCCCTGTGAGCTGTGCATGGTCTTGATTTTGTCTGCCAACTTGTGCCTCACCAGAACTGCTGAGCAGTGTGGGACAATACACGTGCCTTGTTTGGAAATGCCAGGCCCTGTGCAGTGAACCAGTCCTCATGATAACTCCTGTAACCTCCTGCCCAGTCCCTAGGGTTGGATTTGAGACAGCTGGTGGTGTTTTGATTTTCCAGCTTCATGTTCTCCATCTCCTCACCTCTTCTACATTTTATTTCTTTTTGTCTATCTCTGTCTTTTCTTTTTGTCCATGTTCCATCCATGGAAAAACTGCAGGCATTCCTCACTCACGTAAGTGCCTCTCTGCATTTCTTTCACTCTCTCTTATGTTCCCAGAGTGTTCTTCTAACATACATAACATTAGCTTCTAATCTAGTACCTTTTTCCTCTCAAGGTCTTTAGAAATGAAGTAACTGGTACTGTCCATTTCCTAACAACACTGACACTAGAATAGTCATCCCCCTACGGGTAATCCTGCTCTTCTTAGAACAGAATTGGGGATTAACATCTTTGTCTTTATTGTAGAGCATGCAATTCCAGTATTTAGTGATTGTCTAATAATAATAGTTAGCTTGTTGATTACAGAGTGGAGTAGTGGAAGGCTTCATGTTTTTGACTTGATCAAAAATTTTCAAATTTTAATGAAATGTAGTTTTACCTAAATTTCAGATCTGGTTTAGACCAATTAACAGCCAACCAAAAACTTCAACATTTTGAATATCTTAACAATTTTGAAAGCAAAAAATTTGAGGAAAAAAAAAATCACATTTTTTGCCTCTTCTCTAGTATGAGCAGTCTTTGAAGAGTCTTCCAGCACTTGTGTAGATTGTATATTCAACCTCATACTAAATAAAAAAATGCATGTTTCCCCCTTCCCAGTGCAAAATGAGATAGAGAGATTTGATGGGTAAGTTTGTCAGTTGTGTTCTGTGAAAGGTTGTGTGCTCCATGGCTTTCTGCCTTCCAGATTGGAGTTAATCAATGGCAGCTCAAATCTTTATCTAAGTGAGCATTATTCTGCCCATCCAAGTGTGTGTCCTCATGGTGAACTGTTGTGGTTCCCAAGATTGCCCAGGTAAGCTGTATGAAGCTGCCACTGCATTTTTTGAGATTTTTGAAGCTGAAGTCAAAAAAGGAAAGATTTTTTTTTTTACCCTAATTACAGGATTTGAATCAGGCTTGTGCTGGCTTTCCTTAAAGATTGCATGATATGAAAGCTTGCACCTAGTGGGCCAGTAATAGTATGAATGGGTTGGTAGCCAAGATGCATGAATGAATGGACAGATGGATAGACAGAATTGCAAGCTGCAGGAGTTAGTGTCAGCTGGGAGATGTTTCCAAGTACGTGTGCTCAGTCCATTGCCCGAGATTGTCTGGAGCCTGTTAACCTCAGTAGCAGTGATACATCCCTTGTGTAAGTTAATTGTGGTTGGTGTTATGTGCTCTATGTACAGAGAGGCTTGGTCTGACAAAGCTTATCAGTTTGTTTTTTAATTTTCTGTCTTTTGGCTGTATTTAAGAGGACTCATGTCACTTCCTCACCTTCCTTTCTCTCTCTTCAGCAAGTGCTGCTGCCCCCACCTCCCGTTTAGCAGAGAGTGAGTATGGCAGAGGCGGCTGTTGGCTCTGTTCCCTTTGCTCTGCATGCATCTCCTCACCGAGTGCAGTGCAGTCTGCCTAACATCCCTGGGGGTTTGCCTTCTTTTCTGTGTGTGTTCTGAGTGAAAACTGAATCTTCAGGTAGAAGAACTACAGAAGAGCATAAGTTTGATTTCCAGGACAGAGAACAGCCACAAGCAGCTCCTAGGTGTGCTGGGCTCATGGAAGGAAAGAGATGGAGAAAGATGCAGAGTGCAGCTCTGCCCATGTGGAAGCTGGCTGTGGTCACTGGCCTTTGCCATTAAAGTTTCTGCCCATTCCTGGGGATGTGTTATGGGATATGCACAGTCTCTGAGGTGTGAAACTGAATTTCCTGAAATCAGCTTAGCACAGCAAATAGTTTGGTTTCTCTGCTAAATGGAGTGGAAGATGCTCAAGCGATCAGTAGGGAATGGCTTATGCTCCCCTAAGCCTGTTCCTAAGGCACCTTGTGGAAATGTGGAAGAAAACTCAATTCTTTGCATCCTGCTTCATTATTCTGTTCTTCCTGCACACCAGCAGCACTGATACCACCAGGGGAGGAAAAGGGATTAATAGAATAATAGAATATCTCCAGTTGGAAAGGATCCATAAGGATCATTGAGTCCCACTTCCCTGCTCCTTGCAGGACTACTCAAAACTAAAGCATATGATGAAGAGCATCATTAGACAGACACTCCTTGAACTCGGGCAGGGTTGGTGCTGTGACTGCTTCCTGCCATCCAATCTGATCCTCCCCTGATTCAGCTTCATTCTATCACTGTGTGTCCTTGGCTGGTCACCAGAGGGAGGAGTTCAGCCCCTCTCTGCAAGGTTATGAAGACATGACAGTGACAATGCTTTTGTTTTTAAAGATGTTGCAGAGAGTAGTGGAGGAATCCCTCATGTGTCTCATGCTGCATTCTGCCCATGATTTTTGGAAGCAGAGACATTCTTCTTTGTCCTCCTGTCATGGCAGTCCTTGCATGGAGTGCCCGTACAGTCTGCCTTTGCTCTTAGCAGCATTCCCAAGGAGCTTTCCATCTGTCAGCTTCTCTCAAAACTGCCTCATTTCTCAAGGGTGCTCACACCCTCTTGGGCTGTTAGATCTTTTTCCCTCCTCTCTGCCTGTACCCTGGCCCTAGAGCACGGAGGTGAGAGAGAACAGTGCATCAGCAGGGTGAGTTCTCAGTAATCTTTGCTCCTTGTCTTCTATAGTTGGGCAAAGGATCTGCCATGAGGATCCGGCATTGCTCTCTCCTCTACAGATGTCCTTCCTTTCCTTCCTGTCACCCCTGCCTCTCACAGCTCATGTACATGGCATGCCTCACCTTCACATGTCCTGTCTATCCTTCGTGTTCCCATAGCAACTCAGCCTCTTGCCGAATCCGAAAGCTCAGAGCCACCAAGTGAGTAGATGGGAACTGCTCCCCTTTGGCCTGGAGTGCTGTTTGTTGTGCTGTAGCCCTTCCATCGAGGGAATTAAAGTGCTATATCACATCGTTTTGATTTGTTAACCAACAATCTGGCATCGATGCATTTTGTGAGCACGGAGCTGTTAAGAACCCAGCATGGCAGCACCTTTCCTCCTCCTTCTGTCGTACTACCAAGCATGTGGTGACAAATGGAAATAGAGGATTCAGAGGAAACATAGAGAAGGAGAAGGGTGGGGGGAGGAAAGGGAATTTAAGGGATCCTTTCCAAAAGGAATGTTTTCCTTTCACGTTTTTCATTGGTGATTGTAGTGTTACAGCTGCCTTCACAAAAGGGACATTAACTAAATAACCTTCTTGCTACCCTGCCTTGCTCCATCTTCTGTGAATTTATGGAGATGCAGTTCATATTGCAGCTCTTGATGCTGGATGGTGGAAGAAGATGCAGATGAGGAGGTAGAATATCTTACAGCAGGGAGGACTGTGGGGAGAGGGATCATGGCCCCATCTTGCCACTGATGCCCTGCCCGCATTGAAAGAGGTCTAAGACTTGACAGGACGTCCATGTCTGGCATGGGAATTGTATTTGGGTTCCCATAGTTCTTGCTCAGTACCTTGGTGGTTCAGTAGCTGTTCCTAGTGAGACTGAGCTGGGTGAGCAGATGCTTCCATGCTGGCTCTGAGCAGTCTAAGGAAAAATAGCTAAAATTTGCATTACTTGATTTGTACGTAAAGGAACTGTTTTGAAATGTCTGGTTTAGCTGTTATGAGTTCACCTTCCTTATACTGAGTGGATGTGTCAAATGTGTTATTTTAATTCCTCTTGTATGAGATTTGTAGCTAATATGAAAGCCAAGCAAATATTTGCAGTACGGTCCCGGAAGACAAAGAAACTCCTCAGGGAGACACAGGTTTACGTGGGGCATTTGTGTGTTCTGAACAACTAATCAGTTCTACAGAGCTGAATGCTTCTCTCTTGATTTGCAATAATAAAATATATGTGTTTCTGTGAATGGGGTCTTTAAGATACAGACCTGTGTGTTTACCTGCAGTGGGCTAAAAATGTTTCATTGCTTCTAAATGGAAAATACTAAAAGCATGAAGTGTGGGATTGTGTTGGGGTTTGGGATGGAGAGCAGTGCTGCTGAAGAGAACTTCTAATTCCAATCAAACTCAGAGGGTGGGGTGGAGAGAGCAAAGGGCAGGGGAAAGGTGGTGACCAGCAGGTCTAATAATAATATTTTATTTTATTTCTTAGGAGGCAGAGACTCCATTCTGGCTGTTCATATGTGGGGCTAGGGGGGAGCTTTGTTTGTGAGGGAAAATGTTGTGTTAATGCTTTGTGAACATTCTTTTTGCCTTCAAGAGCCTTTTTACCCAGACAAGACACGAAGAACTAGTTCATTATAAACATTTTCCACATATTTTTTGTTTGGTTGGGGAGCATTGTGTGTGTGCTGGGGGGCCGGGGGTACAGGATGAAAGTTTCTATTTTCACCTCTATTGAAGTTCAGGGTCTTGTACTGAACAGGAGCAAATCTGACCTCTCACTGCCTCGTTGTGTACGTAGTCAATTTACACAATTAGTAGACACATTTGGTTTGTATGCTGAGTTGGTCTGCAGCATAGGAATGTGCCATATTCAGCAGCATATAAAGGGCTCTGGCACAAGGCAGATGCTTCTCTAACTGCGTCATTCCATTATTGGTGCTGCTGCTGGATGATCTTGTGTCTTACCCTCACCTAACCCCGGTGGTTAAATGAATGAAACCAAGAGCAATGAGAAATGGAGAGCTGCTGTGTAGCATCATGAAGTCAGGAAAATGAACAATGGATCTAATTGAAACCTAATGAAGCTGAAGAGAGTTTCTTCACTGACTTTAGTAAGATTTTGACTTTATGTAATTGGTAATGTATGGGAGATGTCTTCAGTCATGTAAGAGGTTTAGGCACATGTATCTTCTTTGACTTAATCCTCTTAGGTTGCTCAGATAAAGAGTTCTATGTCAGTGGCAGTAATGAAGTTTTTCTTGCAGCTCTCTCCACTGTGGAATCTGTTTTGCCTAGCAATATCTAAGGTCACTTGAAAAAAATGGGGTTTTTTTTCAGTTGAGGTGCTAATTTGGATCTTCCATCTAGTTTCTTAGTTTTTTAAATCATTTCAGATTTACCAGGGAGTAAGTACAGATGTGAATATTCTCTGCCACTGCCTGTGTCCAGCCAGAACCCAAGAGCTACTGTTGCAGATTTTACATTTTGTACCATCAGTTTTTCCCCAGTAATGGTACAGTACCCTCAATCTTGTCAGATTCAAGTACCCAAAGGATTAAGGGTTTAATTCTCTTTACACCAAACTAACAGGGAAACATCAGAGCACTGTGAAGTAGCCTCATTAAGATGAGACAGAGGAATGATCATGAAAAATGCAAGCTATAAAGCAGATAGTAATTTAGGAAGGGAAGCAGAGTCTGGAGTCAGAGGTATCCTGCAGGCTGACATTCCCTTCCCATTCCCCCTCATACAGCCTGCACACTTCTTCATCTCTTTCAGCAGTAGCTGTCTTCCTTGTGCCATCTTTGTAATTAATTTCCAGTGCAGAGCACTTCATTCCTCTCCTTGCTGACAGAAAAACCCATCGTACACGTGAAATCATGAGTGCAGCTCCTTGTGTGACTCCTCAGGCTGAGTGTGTGTGCACTCAGTGATAACTCACACTGACCAGATTCTGGTTACAGCTGTTTGGCCAAAAGCTCTGTCCTGGGAAATGTACACACATAGTAAGTGTTTCTCTTTTTCAGTTGTTACTGTTGATGTTTAGGAGGACATTTCTGCAGAGAGGAGCACACATCCATAGGAAATGCCAAGGTTTGTCTTCACTGAACTGCGTGGGCTCTGATTTTGACCATTTCACCTCTGCTGCCTCGGCTGTGTCTGGATAACAATGGATTCCCTTTTTCCTCCCAACAGTCTGTGGATCCCTTCAGCTGTCCAAGCTCTGGTGCACACTCTACAATGATTTTTGCTCCCTCTTTGACTCTGTATTAATAAGCAGTGATGTGGCTGTGCCTAACACTCCCAAGGTCATAATTCAGTGCTTTCTATGGTTTAATATTCTTATATTTCCAGGCGATTTTGCTGTCTCCCTGGTGTTTCTGATATATGCTGGCTAATTTAATTTTGTTCCTATTTTATTTAGTCTGTAATTCTGTTGTTGATTTTTCCCTTGCCCATTGTTTACATCAGTTTTTTAATTTTTTTGTATTTTCCATGTGACCTCCTCCACTTTCCTTTCAACCAATCATGTGCGTGCGTATCATGTGACTTTGTCATGTGGCTTGCATGGTGCTGCTGATGTCCTCCTCGCTGGTGAACAGAAGGTAATGCTTTGTTCTGGTTGGTTGCCTAGATTTGGGGTGAGGATTCCCCTCTGGTCACTGACCAGGGAGCTCCAAATTCCATCACACCAAAGTCCTTCTAAAAGCCCTTTGGAGAAGTCGCTCCCCGCTGTCTGCATGTGAAGAGCTCAGCTTCAGTCTCTACACTGAGCTTGAGAAAACTCCAAGGGGAAAAAAACAAACAAAGAAAACCAAGGCAGAAATCCCGTGGCTCAGTCATTTGCTTCTTTCAGTGTCAGAATCCAACAGTCAGCATCCTAGTGAGGTTCTAAAACTCTCCCTGGCATTGACACCAATGGCAAGAATCCTTTTGCCCTTCAGGGTACCGGTGCCAACCACTGACTGCTACTTGATGGGAGGCTGGGGGTGAGATGCTCAAATAATGTGAACAAATCTCCTGTTTTAGCAGCATTTTGACACTGTGCAGTATGCATTTATATAGATATATACACACATTCACAGTACACGTGCTTAGTAGCCTATCAAAAGGATCCAAAATTCCCTATCTCTGAAATTTAGTTATTTATAAGCAGTCACATTATTTAAGAAAGAAATTTTTCTATTGTGAATAAACCTTAAACACAGCTAGAGTGGCAACTATGTTTTTATAAAGGAGTATATATAGATACAGACAGAGTCCATGTTGCAGGGTTTGATTGCACCTCCCTCACCAGAGCATCTTGCTCCTCTCACACAGCATCTCTGAGCCTAGCAAGGGATTTAATCTGAACTCTGACAGCAACAGTAGCTGCTGGTCTGCATGAAATCAAGAAGCAAATGATTGACCCTTGCAGCTTGTGGAGGTGAAATCAGTCTCAAAGTAAAGTGTGTGGTAGTGAAAACAATTTCTGCAACACTGATATTTTTTACAGCTTCAGTTAACACTCGGTGCACAATCCAGAGGTGAGGAGGGAGGGAAACTCCTGCTTCTCTGCTTCCCCAGATAAACAAATGATTCTGAAAACCAGGAAATGATTGGCTTTTTTCAATCTACGAATTCCAAAGTCACCTTACTGTCTTGGAGCAGCACCAGGAGAGAATTTAGGCTGGAGTTTGCCAGGAAAACAACTAACACCAGTAACCTTCCCACATGACTGCATGCATGGAAGCAGCCCCTCTGCTCGTGGTCTCTTCCCTCTCTGATCGAAATCCAGGACTGAAGACTCGGTTGTCTCGTTTTTGCATGTTCTTCTGGTTTTGTTTCTTATTTTTGATTGTTGATGTTTGCTTCCCTTGTGTGCATTCTGAAGACTCCCTGCCTATTCTTTCTCACCTGTGTGTATTTACCATTGATGGAGACTTTCCATGGGTATGGCTGATGTTTGTTTCAAACTGTGACACTGTAGGTCACAGTCTAATCCTATTTACACAGTGGTCAGAGATTGCAGAAATCAGCTGCTTTCTTGTTCATGCATTGCAGAAGTTAGCATAGATCACTGACTGTATTCTCTAAGCACAGTGGGATGCAGGATCTGTCTTTGGTGGCAGCTGGGTGAGGATTTAAGCTCACAGTCTGAAGTGCTGCAGTTGTCTGGTAACCAGCTTGAGCTGCTTTCAGAGGTGGGCAGAAGGAACACATTCGATGGGAGCAGAGAAGAGATGTGATAAGAGGTCTGTGATCTGCACTGCTGTCAGCACTACCCCAGGTCCAGCATGCATTCTCTGCCCTGTGACTGGGGGAAAGTTTGTGCAGCTTTTTCATATTCTCTTCTCTCCCCACCTCAAGTTTTCACTAGGGCTGCACCCAGCCTGGCTGCCTGTGGCACTCTGAAAACCAGATAATTAAAACCAGTTAGCTGCTTCTGAAATCTAACTCCATCAGGCTAGCATTAGGTCAAGGAAGCACTTTGAATATAAATTAAACAATGGTGAAAGGATGCCAGGAAACATTTGCTGCCTCTCTGCAGCAGGAGATTATTTGTGCTAATGGCTTAGCAGGAGTGGATAAAAAAACAATTTGAAAATGTAATGGTTCAGAACAGTGTCATCAGCTTCCCTCATGTCAGTGCAGGAGCTAACAGGTAGTGGTGAAGGCTTCAGGAGCCAGCAGAGCAGTTCCTTATTTCAAGTACAGTTGGTCAGATTCATTAGGAGTTACCGAAGAGTGGATCTCTGAGCTTAACACTGGATTACTGGTGATGTGTACCCTGACAGGGCAGTGCCATCATAAATAATGCCATACTTCATGTACTGTCCTGTGTTCTTATCAGAGCAAAGCATCGACTTCTTTCTCTCCGAGAGTTAGAAACTTGGTTGCTGGAAAAGAAAGACCATGCAGTAACACTTGGAGGACTCCTGGGACCTGCACTGTAATCCAGTACAGTGCACCAGTTGGGTAGTCTTCATGGAGAGCAGCAAAATCATTGTCCTCCTTCCTAGAATAGGAGCTGCAAGGCTGGAGTCACCAGTTCTTTGTGGTTGTAAAGATAAAGAAGAGTTAAGAGAAAGAAAAAAACCCCAGAGTCACAGAAGATGCAAGACCAGAAACAGACCAAAGTAAAAGCAGGAGATCCTGCATCCCCTCTGCAGCAGAGTGACTTCTAAGCAGATATGTGTTTGTAAAATGATTTTACAGAGAAAGGCCAGCATGCTTGGAGGTGTCTGCTCTCAGTAAGCTAAGCAGCAGCATCACAAGGGCATTCGTTAAGGATCCCACACGTTGTGGGTGGAGTAGGCAGATTTCTGCAATATGTCCAGTCAGCTCAGTGTAAATGGGACATCCCCAGGCATGTAACACACCTCTGTAATGCACTTTTGCTTTTCAGCCCCCATCCTGTAGGGAGGATGCATGTTCTGTGAGCATGAGTTTCTTCTCTAACCTTCTGACGACAACCTTTTCTCTTCAGCTACTGACACTTTGACTCATTATAGGGATGCTGATTCTGCTGGACTAAACTTTTCCCACTAAACTTCTTCCTCCTTTGTTTGAAACTACACACTAACTCATTTTTAATTTTACAGCCCTGTATCTGGATTACATCTGCCTGCTTAAGATAAATTAAGTGCCATGTGTTTATGGAGAGGAAACGAAAGGATTCTTCACCAGGGCTTGCACTGCTGTACCTGCTCATTTCAGCCATTAGGAATGGTCCAGAGCATCCTCTTTGAAGAGAACATTTCTCAGAGCAGAATGAATGCAATGAAACTGTTGGGGAAGGAAGGAATCGGGAGCTAGAAATTAGACAATTCAAAGTGAAGCAAAGTTCCAGCAGAGAGGGGTAATTAATCATTGGAATGGCTGTGGGTAAGGTACAGCAGCATCTCTGACGTTTAAAATCTATCAAGAATGAGCATCTTTCCAAATGATGTTCTTACACATTTTAGTCTTGGTGCTCAATCACTGGAAAAAAATTGTAGCCTGTGTTAGATAAGAGGTCAAATTCTGTAAGTACAGTGTTCCCTTACCACTTTGAGATCTCTTTACTTATTACAGATTATCTCTCTGAGGTGAGCATGGGAAAGAATAGCAAGGAGACGTTGGTCCTGTCCTCTCTGGTTATCAGTGAAGCCATTCATCAAGTGTACCACAAATATGGCACCAGTTAAGCATTGCTGCTCGTAAATGTTTCATCAGTGTCGAATGGCTCAGTGTCCAGCAAAATGAGTAGCCATGCATGCCCTGCCCCTGGTTGTTACTGGGAGCTGGTTTCTTGTGTGGAAAAAATGGTAGAACAAGACGTTTGCTTCTGGTTTCATTTCATTATTGGTTAATAGTCGTGACACACTTACTGCAGTAATAGCTGCTTCAGCTCAAATTCAAAACCAGTAACCTTTGAGGTGATGTTTTTCTTTTAGGATTGAGGAAAGAAAAATATATAACCACTTGGTTGATCTGATATTTTCATTATGCCTGGGAGAGGTGGTTCTGCTCATCTGTAACTCAATTGTTTTGGTTTAATTTTCAATCTGCAATGCATCATGTGCATTATGACTGCCTTCAGGATTTGTCATTCCAGGAGAAACATGGGCTGGGAAGGGCTTTTCAAGTATGCAGCCTCAGTTGGCAGTAAAGATAAAAATCCACCCTTTGGTCTGTACAGGAGATGGCAGAGGTGGTCATCAGTGAAACACAAAATTCTCTTGTCCTTTCTTGTGATGTGAATGGCCCTATAGTGTGTGAGCCAGGAGAACCCCAAAGGAGTGCACAGCACCTATTCCTGTGTGCCGTCTGCTTCAGACCGCACTGGAGGTCCATGCAGGAGCAGCATTGTGGTCACCTTGAGCACTGCCTTTGTGTTTTCAATGTACAGTCACTGAGAAGCCTGTCACAGGGTGGGACACAGCCCTTGAGTGTCCAGCTTGTATCGTGGGAGTCTTGTAATGGGGATGTAGGCAGAGACCAGGATTTGGAAAAGAAAACTATAATGTGGAAAAAGGATCATTCCCTCTTTACATCTTTGAGAAGTTCCTATGTTGTCAAACACAAATGTCTGCATCTTACATGGAGGAGCTCTGTGTGTCCATGGATTGTAATCACTGCATTGGAACAGTTGTGTTATGTCAGACAGAGCTTGTGTCAGCCTGCAAGAAAATCAAATTAATCTTCAATTACTGATTCAGTCTAGGTCTTGCAGTTTTCTCATTGATGTTTCACAAAGAAAAAAGGTGCCTGAATTCTTTCTTTGGAAGGGAAGGGCTTCAGGTTACTTCTGAAGATCAACTTTGAAAGGTTTTTTCTTCCACAAACACAAATAAATAAGTAGTGATGCCTCTTGCCTAGGAAATTCACAGGCTGGCAAAGCCCTTCGGAAACAATCGATGCTGGGTTAGTATGGAAGTGGAAGGAGAAGCAAGTGTGTCTCTTGAGCAGGGAGGTGGGAGGGGATGTAAATCCACAACCAGACAATCTGGGGATTCAGCTTTTGTTAGGAGAGGTGTTACAGTAAAGGTGCAAGAAAGAAGCACTTGAGTTGGAATTGGGGAGCATCCTCTGGAGATCCTGTGGGCAGGTTATGCAGGAATTGGCTGGAAAGCACAGTTGCACAGACATGGGTGTGAGAGGCTGTGGCTGTAGATCAGCGTGACCTGCAGAGGCAAGTGCCATTTCAGTTTCTGCTGATGCCAAGGCTGCAAATTGGGAAATGATAGCTTTTTCCTTTAGAACTGGTTATTACAGAAGAGTGAAGGTGTCCAGCTCTCTGCCAGCCTGTGTTCCTTGCAATTAGTGACACCAGCGCAGGAGAAGGGAAAGGATGTGCTCTTGTGAGTCAGGACTGGTTTTTCCACACCCATTTCAGTGAGTGCTCAGTGAGTCTCTGGTGCAGCAGCTATAAAACCTAAACAACATTCAGACACAGGTCAGTACAACAAGCACAATGTTTCAGTGATGCTCTTTACAGCTGTGTTTCACAAAGCAGCCTGCCCGTTTGCCACGTACTCTGGCTTGACCTTTTCCAGGTATTTCATGTCAGTGTTCTACAACAAAAAGAGCCAGGAACTGCTCATTGCTCGAGGATGTTCCTGGGGAAGGGTGAGGTCTTTTTTTCACTGGCTTCATTTGGACACACACAAAATGGTAACTTGTAGCAGTGAAAACAAATTACCAAATGTAAGAAATACTTGAGTCTTGCAAATACCTGTACCCTAGGCACACAGTGAGCTCTGTGTCTGGGTCAGTGAAGCTGATACCCTGGCGCAGGGACATAATGAAGTATTTTTCTGATTTTGATGAGTACTTTTTCCCTAATGATTTATTTTATTTTTTAACAATTAAATATAACTCCACCATTGTTTCAGGGGAACCCAGCGCTCCCAAACTGGAAGGTCAGATGGGAGAAGATGGAAACTCCATTAAAGTGAATGTTATCAAGCAGGATGATGGTGGCTCCCCAATTAGACATTATCTGATCAAGTACAAAGCTGTAAGTATGACTGATGCTCAAGCCTGATTTGTATTTAGCCTGTTCAGTACTCAGGTTTCACTGTGTAGGCAGACAGCCCTGAAGCTGAGACCTTGCAGGTGGGCCAGTACAGGAACAGGGTATTGGACATGACGTGCACAGAAGCAACGTACAAAATCTTTGTCTCATTTTCTTTCCCTTTGACTTTGAAAGGTTATTTCTCCATGTTGTCTTCTGTAGAGCTGTGAGCATACAGGAATTACATGCACTCGGTATTATTTTATTTCATATACTCCTGAGATAGGATTGCCAGCAACAGCTTCAATAGCTGGGGACCAGAAGTTCATAGTAGAGCATTGCCAACCTTCAGACGTGCCTCTAACCTTCACTTGCCGTTGGTCATTGAAAATGCTGTATTTGATTGAGTAGTGGGTGCTTCAGTACCAAATTATTCTGCAGATTGTTGAATAAAACATTCGACGCAGTCAGTACAGACACAGATAAAGGGAGAGGTGCTGTTGGAAGCAGTTCCCCTGTAGGTCTGACTTGATTAAGTTAGCTCTCATTGTAAATTACCCAGGATTGCAAAATACATGATTCCCTGAGCAAAACATCTAGCCCTAGTCTGGGGAAAGAACATCTATGTGATGAGTAGCTGGTACTGTTGATGAGAGGAAGAACTGAGGGGTTTTCTTTGGGCGTCGTAATGCTGCAAAACCCAGGATTCTGAGCATTAAAGCTGCCTCAGTATCTTCTGTCCTCAACACTTAGAGCCAGCAGCACGTGATGTTTTGCACCCCGAACTAGCTGAGGAGCCTGTGCTTGTGTAAAAACCTCCCCACTTCTCCAGTTGTTAGTTAACCTTTGCAGTGTTCTCCAAGCTGGCTACTGATGTTGTTCTGTGTGTTTGTGCATCCCTGCCCGCCATCCCACTGGTCTGCAGAAGCATTCCTCAGAATGGAAACCAGAGATCAGACTTCCATCTGGCAGTGACCACGTCATGCTCAAGGCCCTGGACTGGAACGTGGAGTACGAGGTTTATGTGATAGCTGAAAACCAGCAAGGGAAGTCCAAACCAGCTCACTACGCCTTCCGAACGTCTGCTCAGCCTACTGTCATCCCAGGTACAGCACTCACAAGCTTTACCATTGTTTTCTGCTTCCAATTAATGCAACAGTGCTGCATCCTTTAATGTGCCTGAGTAACCCTGACAACTTGCTTGCTTACAGCCATTATCACGGTTGGTTACCCATCCAAAGCTCAGTTGCTGCCACGTACATACCTGTGTGCAGTCCGTGTTGGAGTATGTACAGCATCAGCAGCACCCTGGCAGGGACGCTGCGTGACAGAGCCTTGTCTGACTGTTGCAGGGGATGCTGGCTTTTTGCATCAGGGTGACAGGATTGTCAGCTGAGAAGAGCAGTTAGAAAATGCCTTCTGAAGCTAGAAAGTAGGATTTCCATTTTAAAGTAAAGCAAAAGAGACCGTTCAGATCTCTGAGGCGATGCTTTTCACAGCATAGATTTATTCCCCTTCCAAATCTGCTTTGGGCTTGCTTACTGCTTGCTTGTCCACCCAGCTCAGCCTCTGGAGAAATACAGGCAGGAGTTTGCTAGCAGTTGGAAAGGGAGGGAATTAAAATCTTCCTCTGAAGGCATTTTATTAAATGAAATTGAGGTTAAGTTACAGTAATTTTGAAACAGTTCTGGTTTAATGGTGAGTAGAGCATTAGGGAAAAGTAACTAAATAGCATGAGAGTGCTGCTGGAAACTCTTGTTTCAGACAGACCATGCTTATCAGCCTGCTTAAGAAGCGAGGTAGAAGCACAAACGCTGTAACCTTACTGGCTGAGATGCCAGGAATTTAGCAGATCACTGGAAGGTGTTGGAAGGACAGTTAGCGTTCCTCTTCTACACAGGTAGTAGTGGTGCACATTTAAAACAAAGAACCAAAACAGTTGTCATACGTGATAGGCAGATGGATGAACTTTAAAGTCAGTCAAGATAAGTCCTCACTGCACAGCCAGAGTTAAACTGTTTGTGCCAAGATTGGTGCTGCCAGTCCAGATTGAAGGGAATGGTTTGAATTCATTCTACCTTCAGTCTCATGTTTTTCTTCAGAACAACTGGAGAGTTTTCTTCAGTCTTTCCCTTGCACTGGGAATTCAGTCCTTGCTCTGCCCCCACTCCCTTCATCTGAAGGGAACAGCTGAGACCTTGTGCAGTTGGCATGCTGCAACTCCTCTTGATTGAGCCAGACAATGTTGTTAGGCATACAAATGAGTGACCTAGTTGGTTGGGTCTTGAAATGTGTGTGTGATAGGGAGGAAGAGGATAGGGAGGAGGAGGGAGATGGGGCAAAAGAGAGATTGGGGATACATGTTTGAACAAGGCTGTAGTTTTGGGTGGAAGGATCCTCAGTAACTCATTAAGCAACTTACTCTCTGATTCTCATTTTCAACAGCTCTAATACTTACTACCCTCACGTATTTGAAGGACAACTGTGGCTGATGTGGCAGGAGAAAGTAGAGGGTAATTTGGCAGAGTGTGCCTTAAGGTCAGTTCAGAGCTGCCCAGTCCAACGTGGTGGGCTGGACACAGCAGAAAGTGGTTCCTTTGCACTGTGATGCACCTCCTGGGGAAGGGCACGGGTGCTGATCAGTCTGTGCTGTTCCTCCACACTCCTTGGTGTGCAACCGTTGTTGCCTTTCTGTGCTGATGCTCTTTTAGACTTTATGTGCCCAGTGGGACACCAAAGCTGCCTGGGACAGCTGGGATGTCTTACACAGGTAGACCAGCAGATTCTGTGAAAGCCGTTGCCTTTGGAATATGCAGGGTTTATACTGGAGTCCAGGGCAATGGGAGGAGCCGTGAGCCCAGGTGCCACTGAGCCCTTCTGATCTAACAGTGACATGGGCAGGTGCCCTCTGAAAAGTGGGGGGAATAGCCCAGTTCCTTATCACAGGTGTGACTGGAATTATTCCTCACTCAGTCTGGTGTGAAGCATAGGAGGGCTCGAGGCTGCCACTTAAGTGTTGCAGTTGGGCATGCTGGGAGCACTGGGCAGAGCAGTGGTGTCGGGGAGCAGGATGGATGCAGCAGACGGGTGTAGCTGGTGCTCAGAAGGATGTGCTCTGGCTCGGGAGCAAGCAGAGCCCTGGGCAGTGGAATGGTTTCTGCTGCCTGTGCTGCATTTCTGATGCTGTTTCTCTAGTTTTAGTTTTGGCATTTTGGCATTTTGGTGAGGGCTTTGTTCTCTATTAGGCCTTCCAAGGTGTTTCCAGACCCTTTGGTTCCTGAGCGGAGCCCCAAACAAATAACGTTAGGGGAAATATTTCCAGAGGGCAGGCCAGGTTTTACCAACAGGCACGAGTCCACAGGGCTCGACTGAACTGCCAGAGGGGAGAGGCTCTGTGCATCACTGCCCTCCAGTGTCTCTTGCCATTTTCATGGCATTTACCTTTTACACTTTGATTTCAAAATGAGCTACATAGAGGAATTGTCTCCGACTTCTCCCAAAGTGGCATTGCTCTGCTTGACAGCAAGAGCTAGGATTTTCCTGCAGATAAAATGTGTATTTATTCTGTGGAGTCCTTTGTTACCGTAATCCGTACAGTGTCCTGTAAGTGGCTGGAAGGATAAGGGTGTTATTTTCAGTAATAATGATTGCATTAAAGTAGTTTACAGGCAGCTGTAAGGCTAAATGGAAAAGTCAGCCCTGTGTTCTTGAGACCTTCTTTCTTCTCCAGGGTTTTAATCACCTGGATCTATTATCCAAGACCTTGGTACAAGAGGCTTTGGGGGCAGGCAGGTGGATTGTCTGCTACACAGAAGCTTTGCTTTTTTTAATATGTGAAAGGTGGTGTTGTCCTTTCAGATACCAGATAAACATTTTCTTGTGTTTCTCACTGAGCTTCTGTTCCATCGTTTTTAATCTCATTTGCTTGTGCACCCCATAAACCCTGACTTGGACCCTGCTCTGCAGCTTTGGACATTGCTGAGCTGCTGAACCGGCCCTTCTGTCGGTGTGAATGTGCTAATGCTGCTCTTCTTTAACCTTTAGCCATTTTAATTTACAAAATTAAATAAACCTTTGATTCTTATGATTTCTATATTTATGACCTAATTTTTTTTATCTATTTTTCTCTCTTTCTTTCTTTTTCTTCCTCGTCCTTTCTTCCCTCCCCTCTCCCTTCTTCCCCTTACTCCTTTCCTGTGTCTGTCGTCATACATGTCACCTTGGATCCCACGGGGAAACATCCACGCTTGCCACATGCACCAAATTTGTTTTTAAACAACCATATTTTCCCCTCCTGGGAACCATTGTCTGGCACCTGCAGCGACCTTGGGAAGTCCATCAACGTCGTCCTCCTTTGTTTCATTGCTTCTTTCTGCAGTGACTCTGCTTTTGCTCTGTTAGAAACTTAAAGCAATATTTGCTTGAAAAGGCCTGGGTTCCCACCAAGGCGTGAAAGCAGATAAGTTTGCTTCAGAGGATCCTGGCAGTTCAGGAATAAAAAACAAAATAAAATAAAAAGAATAAATAAAAAAAAAGAAACAAAAAAAGAAAACAAAAAACAGAATGTTAAAAAAAAGTTTAATTTGAAAGAGTCAGTATTTTGTAACAAGGAAAAGAGGTTTAAGCCAAGTTTTTTCTCTTTAACATCTTTTTGTTACTTGTAATGAATTTGCCCTTTCTAATGGATGTAAAGGAAGATTTTGTTGTTGTTGTTATTTGCTTGCTGTTTTTCATCAAAGGAAGGTACAATGTTGAAAGCCTTTTAAGATCCTGCTCTTTACTGATTTCTCTGCACATCTGGTGCTGATCACCACTGTATTGTGCAAAAGGTTTCTAAAGCTCCATGCACAAATCTAAACCCACAGACTATAAAAGAGAAGATTTGTCAGAGATAATCCTGCTGCTTGCCCAAATGCCTGAGTTTCTTGCGTGTGGATTCAAATTTCTGGCCATTGGAAGGTTTTCCTGGTGTGTGGTGGTCTGACTATAAACATCTGGTGGGAATTGCACTGAAGAGATTGCTTTTTTTTTTCCTCTTCTTTATGTGGTTGAATCCTTGCGACTTCATTGGCCCCTTGTGTGCAGTCGAGTATCTTATGGCCCAGAGTGGATCTGGAGCACATCACAGCCCATGAGCATACACATTTGCAGTGGATGCTTGTCTGACATTTCCTGGTTTTCCACTACTGTATTATTGACTTCATAGAGATCCCTTTTCTGGCCATCTAACAGGAAAGATTAGCTTGGATCACATCACCTGACCAGCTAAATTATCATTATTACTGATCCTTAATAATATCCATGGTTAACTGTGCATGTGACACTGCCAGGCAGGATTAACCCATGGTGTGAATTGGTGCAATATGATGGATCTGTGTTACCAAGTTCTGTGTGTTGCATTTCTCTGAACAATTTCAGTTGACTTTTTTCTTTTCTCTCGTTCTTGCTTAAAAGAAAAAACCCCACAACCCCCTCCTTCTGCCCCCCAACAACAAAAACCCATGCCCCTCATGGACTGTCTCTGGGATGGGAGATCCAGCTGGCTCAGGTGCTCTGCTCTCCCTCTAGGTCTGCCTTTCCCTGCGAATGGGCCCGAGGTTGCCAAGGGTGCAGTTGTTGACACAGTCATCACGCTGCCTGTACAGAACATCTCAAATACTGTCAGTTGTCTGGAATGGGATTAATCTTTCTAACGAAATTCTAATAGGGACAAACAAAAACCCCTGCCATCTGTCTTGTCTGACTACACGTTCTATGCTCTGCACATCAGTCTCTGCTGTGTTTGTTCAGCCCGTTCATTATGATCTGTGAACTGCTTTTCTATCCAAATTACAAATGAAAGCTTCGTGCAGGTGTTGCACACAAAAGCATCTGGATTTCTTTTTTTTTAAAAAAGAACCCTCACCTCCAGTGTTTTACAGCATAGAAAATTAGTTAGATCTTTTGAGTTTACACCTCAGTGTTATTAAAGTACAGCAAAAGTCATTGTAACACTACAGAGCTGTGGGACCTTCCCCTATAGCTCAATTTAAGTTCATGTGTAGATCTGATATCTGCCTGGATTGTGGGTTTTCCCCTTACCCACAGGCAGAGGTTACCAGCTGAGGTTGAGATATCTCGCCCAACTCATAGGTTTTTAAAATTCTCTTGCCTAAACTATAACTTTACAGCATGGAGAGGGAGCAGCACCTCCAGAGGCCACTCCCCCTGTGTAAGGAGAGGGTGGAGATGCTTTGTGCCTCGAGGGGCATCCTCATCCTCTCTATGGTGGCTGGGCAAAGCCCAGGCAAGTAGATGAGGGACTGTGTACATGGCTGAAGTTACTTGGAATGAATCCCATACTCATGGAACACACACAAAGAGAGTTTCTGTCCCTGTGTTTGTAAAATAAGGAGCACAACTGGTACTGTTATCCCCAGTTCATGGGGATTCACACCGTGTCAGATACGAGACGGGCGTTGGATCCTTAAGGTTTCACAATCAGTGCTGGACAAGGTCCCAGGCCTTGTTCTGGATGTAAATAAAACCTAAAAAACAGTTGGCAGAAAGGCCAGCTCTCTATTCTGTGCTCAGAGATGAGACACAGACTCAGATCTGGAACCAGAGGTTGCTCAAACACTTTTCAGTGTACACACACCACCCTGCAAGCACACGTTCTGTGGGAACAAGTGGTACCTACAGGAAGGCTGGAACCTCAACCCTCAGAAGAGATGTTTCCATGTGTGTGAAGAACCACAGAGCCTTGTAGGGTCTCCCATGGCCCATGGGATTCCAGCAGCTGTACCTCCAGTTTGCTGCTTATTTTCCAAGATGTTTGTCAATGTGTGACTTTGGCTGCCTTCGTTTTACAGGAGGGCCTTGGTTAATAATGTTCTGCTCTGGCAGGGCCAGCTGCAGTTGTTCTCACCTCCTAGTTCCTGCTAGGTAAAATGTTTTTGAAGCTCTCCTGACTCTTGAAGGTGCTGGGGTGGAAGGTGCAGCCAGTGGCACTGGGGGTGTTGCAGTAGCGTAGAAGGGCAGCTGTGGCAGAGATCAGCTCTCCACACTTAGTCTGTTTTACTCCTGAAGAGAGGATCCTCGTGTGACTCAGACTCACTCTTTGCTTACAGTTTTTCCTTTTTGTGTGCTCATATTCCCATTCTCATCCTTGGAAGGGGAATCTGTTGTAGGAAAGTAACAGAGCTGGAAGCCCCGAGCAGACCACTGAGCCACAGTGTTCACTGCAGTGTAAGGGGAGTTCAGTTGTAGTTTGGAGAAATCCCCATTGCCCTCTTGTCCTGGGAGCAGCTCCACAGGCTGCTGTGCATCTCCACTAGCTAGCAGCGAAGCTGAAAGCCAGGATAAATTGTCAAGTCTAAACCTGTGTGGAAACAGGAGCTGTTGTCACTTGGAATAGGTTGCTCACAGGTTGCTTTTCTCCACGACAAACTGTGCAGTGTCTGAGGGTGAAGCCTGTGACATGTGGCACCCCATGTTTGAAGGATACTTGTGTTTGCAGTTGAAGCTGTTAGCATCCACTGAGAACAAACAGCTTTTCTCCTGAGTTTGACATTTATTTTTACTTTCTTTTCTGACACATGAAATGAATTTTTTATTAGTTTTGTTTGTTCCCTCTTCTGCCAAATGTTGTAGGGCCTTTGAAATGCCTGGAATTGTGTCTGCCTCTCTCCATCCCTTTTGTCTCTTCGCCTGCCTGTGCCTGAACATTCTTCTGCATGCTCTAGCTGAGACCCTGCTAGGAGGGCACATCTGAGGAGCTCTGCCCCCCCTGAGAGGGCAGATGCCTGTACAGGGTTGCAGAAAGAAAAACTGATGGCTCATTTTACTGTACACTGTAAAATAAGGGTGATGAGAAAGGTCAGCTCATTTTCCATTGGAAAAACAATTTGTAATTAATAAATTCTTCACTTCTTTATAATTAAGAACTCAAGAATATTTTCTTTAACGTTGTGTCCTTATTTAATCTGTGGAAGTATTAAGTATCTAAATATTAGTCTGATGAAATACAGCATCAATTTAGCTACAGGATGGAGCGAATGGTTCTTAAAGTGTTCCTAGATCAATTTAATCTAATCACTATCATTAATCTATCTCTTCTTATCACTACTCTCTGAAAGACTTGGAATATCAATTCGTGTCAGGAATTGGGAGTTGTTAAAACCAGAACTGGTGGAAGAGATTTGAAAGTTACTGGAAATCACAGCACTTTCTTGCTAGCCTAGAAAAAACTTGCAGGCAATTACCTTGGCCCAGTTTCACTGTCTGAAACACAGTCTGAGAATAGCACAAAAACAAGGGCATTCCTCTGTAGATTTGCCCTTATTCTCCCCATTTCCATACTCTTCTTCCCGGCAGCCTCTCCTGTCGTAGCTGCTTGTGCTCCCTGGGGCAGAGGGGCAAAGCAGGAAAGGTGATTGTGGAGGGGAGGGAGTAGGAGGGGAGCCTTGTCCCTGTTCAGTATCTCTCCTTTGGGTGTTAGAGAGAAGAGTTATTTGTAGCTGTCGTAGCAGGAATTGGATCTTTGGGAACAGTAATGCTTAGTGGTTTTACCACCTTGTGCAGCGGGTACGAGAATTCCAGGGCCAGGCAGCTTCCTCCCAGGTTACAGCAGCTCCTGTGCACTGCGCTCCTGCAGGGCTTCCTGGTGAATTGTCATCAGCAGTGGTCACTTGCTGTGATTCCAGTGCCCTTTGCAATCTCGTGGGTCAGCTCAGACCATCCTCTGTGGCTGCAAGACCCCAGGGAAGAGGTTGGTTCCTCACCATTCATGTAAAGCAGCTTGTCTGAGTCCAGTGCCACGTGTGAACCCTGCGGTGCCTGGGAACAGCCACTGCTGCACCGTGTGTGGGAGTCCCAGCAGCTCTGGGGGTGCCTGGGGCAGAGGCTGGCATTGTCCTGGGGGGGTTGTGGGTTTTGCAGATGTTCCCGTGGCTCACGTGCAGGGGTTCGCAGACATGGGCCATGTATGGTTTGTGATGTGGTTTGTACCACAGGTAACTCCTGACCCTGAGGGGCTTATCAGTGATATGGCAGGGCTTGTGGAAGCTGCTGGGGAGAGGAAGCCAAGAGCAGGACTCTGGTTTGAATGGAAAGTGGAAAGATTCCATCTGTCTTAGGATGAGATATTTTGCCTCACTCCAGCTCTGGTGACTGAGCTGAGGTGTATTTTGGAGGCACAATAAGGAACTGTTAGCCTTTCATCCAGCCCCTGTCACTTTCCTTAGTGCACCTTCACAAGCTTGCCCAGGAGCTCGGTCCCAGAACGATGGGGTAGAGCAGAGGAGAAGTTTTGATGCAGCTTTGGCTTTTTCTCCAGGACCTGTTGTGAACAGGAACACGTTAATTATCCAATAATCCACACACGAGTCCTGAATACATTAGAAGAGGGAAGATCCATGACCTCCCTGCATGCAGCGAAGGGTGATTAATGCATTTAATTATGCAGCTTGCTGTAAGGTGCTGGCAGGGGTCTGCTCTGTGGCACAAATGTTCTGCTGAGCATTTAATGGGCTTGTGATCCAAGTGCCAGAGCTGGGTGCCTCGGAGTGACTTGTACATGGAGCCAAACGCAGGAAGAAACTTTCCTGTTGGAGTCTGGATTCCTCAATACAGATCAGAGTCACAAAACATTTACCTGCCCCATGCCAAGGATGTTCTCTCTTTCCTGGTTCTAAGCAGCAAAATGTGTGGCAGAGGGTCTGGCTGTGAACCCTGGGAACGACCTTTCCACCTTTCAAGGGGAATGGGGCACTTTGCTGGGCTTCTCTGCAAGGAAAGTGAGTGTTTGGGGTTGACATCCAGCAGTAAAAATGTGGTAGAAATTAACAGAATTGCATCTTAATTGAAAGACAAAGCCAAAATACTTCCATGGACAATGACAAACAAGCTGCTGTTGTTCAGCTGTCTCAGCAAGCAGCTCTGTGACACACACAGGGCTTTGAGTGCTCAGCCCCGCAGTGAAGGGCAGATTGTGTCTGCTGAGACCAGCAAGCTGGTTCTGGGTGGTGTGGGACATCTCAGTAGGTGTTGGGCTGTGTGAGCCAACAGCCGGATGCTGTCTGCAGATCAGCAGCTGGGGAAGAATTATTCTGAATAAAGCAAGGGGAACAAGAAGTAGTTTGTGTTCTGGGTATGACAGTGAGCGGCTGGGAAGCTGCAGATGGCAACAGTCAAGGGTGTGCCTGTTGGTTTTGTGATGATCAAAGGCTTTGACAGATTAATTTATGTGTTTATCCACTCCCTGTTTCCAAGAAAGTTCTCAGCATTTTACAGGCAGGGAGAAAGTTAAAGGCACTGCCCCTGAAGTTAGTCCTGTGTGGGCAACCCCAGGCGTCTTCTAGGTGTCCATCACCACCTCTCACCTGCTGTCCTTGTGTCTACAGGAGAAGGCAAGGTATTTTCTTCTGTTCTATAGCTGAGGGAATGTGGTGCAGATTGGGAGTGGTGGAGCAGGCAGCTGCTGTGAACAGGACAACACCAGCAGAGTGAAGTTCTGCTTTTCCCTACCGCCTGCCCCCTCAGAAGGCTCCTGGGATTGTACCTAAGCCACAACACTCCTAGAGCACCCACCGATGAGCTCAGCTATCCCTGGACATGACAAGCTTACTGCTTTCCCGTTCCCAATAGCTGGGTCTTGCCTGAGCAGCAGGCATAGCTTTATATTCCTCCTCTTATTTCGCCACCTAAGGGCCAATTGATGCTGAGGCTGCCCAGGTATCGCCCCGTTAGGTCCCAGTGAACCTGACTTTCCAGGTAGATTGTCCTGCATGTCTTTAGGATAAAGCACAAGGGGCTAGAGGCTGGGTGTACTCTGTAAGGTTCCTATGCTTGCGGCCCCAGGATAGCCAAACCTGAGCCATAACTGGCCCTAACACATCTTTTAACCACAATGCTTTCTTTTCTTCTCTTTTTGGTCCCTAAAGCCAGCAGTAGCCCTACATCAGGCCTTGGGACTGCTGCCATCGTAGGCATTCTCATTGTTATCTTTGTGCTGCTCCTGGTGGCTGTGGATGTCACCTGCTACTTCCTGAACAAGTGTGGGCTGCTCATGTGCATCGCTGTCAACTTGTGTGGGAAATCCGGCCCGGGAGCCAAGGGCAAGGACATGGAGGAGGGCAAAGCCGCCTTCTCGTGAGTACCATCATCACTGACCTTGCTCCTTCTGTCTGATCACCGTGAGCCCTCAGCAGCTCTGGAAAAGGAACTGTTTTGGGGAGCTCTGGGTTCCTCGCCTCTGGTGGGAGGGTACTGAAAAAATCTGAGGCCGTGCTGGTGCTGCTTTGTATTCCAGGAGGGGGCTTCTTCAGCAGTTCCTCTGTTTTGTCCTACCCCTGGTAGTAGCCATCAAGTGGCTGGCCCAAATGCTGGACATCACAGTGGTCTGTGCTGTAGTAACTGGAAGGGGAAGTGACCAGAAGTAATCTGCTGCTTAGGCCAGTCTGTTTCTGTCAGTCCCTGTTGACGTTTGCAGTGTGTCCTGGCAGGAGGACACCCAGTGTGATGGGAACCAACCTCTGTGCCATTCCCTTCTTACAGGAAAGATGAGTCCAAGGAGCCCATCGTGGAGGTGCGGACAGAAGAGGAGCGGACCCCGAACCACGACGGGGGAAAGCACACAGAGCCCAATGAGACCACCCCCCTGACAGAGCCAGAGTATGTTGGCATTGGTCAATCTTAGCACAGGGGCAGTATGCTGCCCTCATCCCTGATCTCACATGCCCATGACTTAGGGCATGAAGAGAGGAAGAAAGGTACCATCTCCACGCTCCGTTTGGAACAGAGCAGTGAGGAATTCACCTTAGGAAGCTGCTGCAATGCTTGGTAATACTTGGGTCAGGTTTGGGATTGATGGCACAGTGGTCACAGTGGTGATGAGGTGGTCAGACTCCTCCACCTGCACACAGCTCACCTCCTCTGACCAGGTTAGCAGCGGGGCCCACTGATGGAAGTCTGGGGTGAGAGGAGAAGGAGGTGATGTCCACAAGCAGCCCTGGGCCATGGATGTGCAGCACTGAGAGGAACAGCTGAGATTTGTATTGTCCTGATTTTCTCAGCTAGGTCTTACCAGACTCTTAACTCAATGACCCTCCTCTGTGAAGGTTCTCTCTGTTAGTGAGCCCAAGGTGGTGGTCTCAGGCACACTGCCTTCTCTGGGAATAAACCATTTGTTTTTCCAGTCCTGCATCCGTGTTCTTGTTAAGGCAACTGGTGCTGCATCGTGGCTGCTGAAGCATGGTTACACTGTCAGACATCACTCCAAAGCAAACCTTACTGCAGCCAGCACAGCAGGCTGGAACCTGGGCCAAAGGGTGGAACACAGCACCTCAGAGCTGCACTTACATACCTGCACTGTGTGTGTGAGAAAAAACTGTATCCTGTGTGGTTGGATGAAGGCCTTAGGTTTGCAGGCAAAAGGACAGGGCCAAGATGAGGGCCTGGATTCAGGAGTCCTGCACTGGGACATCATGGTGTGGTGACAGATAGGACAGGGCTGCAAGCTCAGGGTGTTGGTATAAAGCTGCCTTGTGAGATTGGGTGGAAGAGGCTGAGGGGGAAGTTAGGCTAAAAGAGAAGTGTCTGCAAACTGACAGGGTCACGCTTGGCTCAGACTGGAACCAAGATCTGTGTGAGCCATTCCTCAAGGACATGTCCTCTTCTCTCTCTTTCTCTCCCAACCTATTCTTCAGCCATCCCAGCCAGCCCTTGCTGCCCTCAGCACATGACCTCTGAGGGTTCTGCTTGTCTGAGTACCTCTCCATGTTCTGTGTGTGTTGTAACCTTGTGCCATGTTGCTGCCCACCTTCCTCCTCACTGAAACACTCTGCTCCCCTTCCCCCTGCTCTCGTTTACAGGCTTCATTGTCTCTATTTCTCTTCTGCTCCTGTCCTCTTCACAGGCACCCTGCTGATACCGCAGCTACCGTTGAGGACATGCTGCCTTCTGTAACCACAGGCACCACTAACTCTGACACTATCACTGAAACCTTTGCCACTGCTCAGAACAGCCCCACCAGCGAGACCACGACGCTGACCTCCAGCATTGCCCTGCCAGCCACAGCCATTCCTGACTCAAACTCCATGTCGCCTGGCCAGGCTACTCCAGCCAAAGGGGCAGCCACCTCAGTCTCGTCACCACCACCCTCCTCCACCCCCAAAGTGGCCCCCCTTGTTGATCTCAGCGATACCCCAAGCTCTACTCCAGCTACTAACTTGTCTTCAAGTGTCCTGTCCAACCAAGGTGCAGTGCTGAGCCCCAGCGCTGTTGCTAACGTGGCCGAGACCTCCAAAGCTGCAGCTGGTAACAAGCCAGCTGCCCCAAGCCCTGCAAACCTCACAAGCCCTCCAGCTCCATCAGAGCCCAAGCAGGAGGTCTTGAGCACCAAAAGCCCTGAGAAGGAAGCTGTGCAGCCCAGTACAGTGAAGAGCCCGACAGACACGACCAAGAACCCGAGCAATCTGAAGAGCGAGGCTGCTTCAAGCAGCACCACAAATCCCTCCCAGAATGAGGACTTTAAAATGGACGAAGGGACCTTCAAGACACCAGACATTGATCTTGCAAAGGATGTTTTTGCAGCTCTTGGCACTACCACTCCTGCCAGTGTGACTAGCGGGCAGGCTCGTGAGCTTGCTTCCTCCCCTGCAGACAGCTCTGTACCTGCTGCGTCTGCAAAGACCGAGTATGGCTGCCTTTAATCTCCTGTTGGTTGTGTGCTGTGTCTCTTGTGCACTGGTGCTCGTGCTGTGTTCTTGTTGGGTGTTCTTGTAACTAACCTCATTGTTCCCTTAGCAAATTAACTCACCTGTGAACCAACTAACCAGGGCTTGGCTTTAAAGGTCCAGGAGGAAAGCAGGAATAGGCTGTGCCAGGGAAGCAGTGAAAAGACAGCCCGAGGATTTAGTGTAAATGTGTTATTCTTTAGACTCTGATGCAGCTTTGCCTATCATGGGTTACTCTTTTACGCAAGAGATCAGAAATAGCTCAGTTTGAGGCAAGGGAAGTGCTGTCCTCAGAGGCTCTGAGTGCCCAAGGCTCAGTGAGCACAGCCAGCCAAATCCAATTTCCTAACAGATCAGTGGAGCCCTTCAGAACTTATTTTAGTGCAAGGCAGGGCAGAAACCAGTGCCATGTAAAAGCAGGATACCTCTGGATTTGTCCTTAGCCTGGCAAAGGATAAGGTGTGCAGTCCTGTCAGGGAGAATAGCCACAGCACCCTGGGGCAGGGTAACTTACTTCTCTGCCTCTAAACTCTGTCGTTTTGGTGATTCTCCTTCAGGAAAGTCCCAGTAGAAGACAAATCCGAAGTGCAAGCAGTGGAAACGAAGACACCTCCAGCAGAAGTCAAGACGGTCCCCAACGAAGCTACACAAACAAATGAGAACGAGAGCAAAGCATGATCAGCAACAGGAGAACAAGTGACAGAAAACTTCACCGAAGCATCTAAAACACGAAACACCACACACATCTCATTCCTCTAGTGTCTGTTGCCTTTTTTTAAAAAACAAACAAAACAGAAAATGCATAAATGGGGGGAGGGAGGAATCTCAATTTTTCTTTTCTTCTCTTTTTTTCCTTTTTTTTTTTTTTTTTGTAAAAATCTCTAAAAAAGTTTTTTT
>VZRW01008246.1:19262-43405 GCA_013398125.1 Aegotheles bennettii | reverse complement strand
TATGGCGCCATCCACAACGGCCGGACCGGGCAGCAGGGCCGGCACAGCCACGGGTCATCGAGCACAGCTGAACCCCCGGCCCCGGCACCGCTCACTCCTGTCTATGTGCATATCTATATACACGTATATATATCTTTTCATCCCCTTTTTAGCCAACTTAGTGCAAGGCTTGAACTCCTCAGACCCAGCTGTCAGGGAAGAAGCTGCTGCTGAAGCAGAGAAGAGGCTCCAGGATCAAGACACCAGCGAGGAGGAGGAAGGAAGGACCACAGTGAACAGAACAGCCATCAACACTCGAGTAAGGGGCTGTTCCCTTTGGCCCCAAAGCTGTGTGCAGTCTGGGCCTCCTAAATAACACTGAGTCACCTTCCCTGCCCCGGAGGAAAGGTTTTGAACAATGCTTACAAGTCTGTTCTGATTGTGTCTGGGTTTTTGCTAATTATCTCATTGTCTTTGTCTTAAGTTTGCTAATAACACAAAGCTTCGCTGGGGTTTACCCCAGTTGGATGCAAGCACTGAGGTGCCAGAACTCGTAACTTCTGCCTGCACTGCAGGAACTTGAACAAAACTGATTGAAGACGTGAGAATCCCTTTGTTAACTTGATTAGGCTTTGATTCCTGCAGCAGAGTTTGGATTGCAGGGGTTTGCCCCATGACAGACGCAAATGGAAACTTCCAGTAACACCAAAAATTCTCAGGTCTTAAAGTGCCAATTTGATATTCCTGACATGCACCAGCCTGGCTGTTTCAGATGCCCATGGTGTTGAGCTTGTCCAGGTGCCCTTTGCTGTGTGCCCGTGTATGTGCAAGCTGTGCTGTTTCTCTCTTTCAGGACGTGGCAGGTGCAGCTGCAGCGAGTGCAGGTAGGGCAGTGCTCTCCCTAGTGTTCAGCATCTCCTCAGCCTGTTTTAGTAGAGGTGGAGCCAGGGTTACTGTGGTTTCATGCCAAGACCTAATTCCCTCCTGCAAAGCCAACTTTTCTAGTGATTTAATCAAAATTCAGCTGGATTTAGGAGCACACTCGAGGGTCCTATCAGTATGCTCATTCGTAGGTAGGGAGCTTGCTGGTGTGCTTTGTTGTCATCTTCTGGCCTCTCATCTAAAAAGTACTCTGAATTTAAAGGGAAACAAGTTTATCTCTAGAGATGAGTTACTCTGAGCTAAGTACACAAACCCTGAGTAGCAGCAGCATGGTCTCTATGTGTAACAGCTTGTCATTCGTGTTCCACTTTAATTGTTGAAATGTCCCCTCAGTTTATTCTGTGTAGAGAAATGACTCAGAAATACTGTAGAAATTACTTTTTTCCTGTCTGTAGATGGGATTTTAATGAAGCTTGCTCTCTTGTTTGTGTTTTAACTAAAATACCACTGACTCTCCTGGCTCAAAGATGGCTTTCTGGCTGCTCTGGAAAGGGATGCAAAGGAACGAGCTGAACGAAGGAAGAGAAATGAACACTTGGCAAACGGTAATTGCTAAAGGCTTTTCTAGCTAATGCCTTCAAAAACTCCTCAGCAGGAACGGGGCTGGTTAAAGAGGCTGCTGAGCTCTCTGTCACTGTCATCCTTACACACAGACAGTGCTTTGATTGTGTGAGACCAACAGTCTCATCCACAGCATTGATTAGCTGGATACAAGAGGGTTATATACTCCATGGAGTTGTTGCAACCTGTTGTTCTCCATACGATCCTCCTTACAATAAGGGTTTGGGATGGAGGGACTGAGTTTGGGTATTTTGGAGCTGGGCAAAGACAAGTGCTGAGTTTTCCCTCTGGGAGAGGAATGGGGATCATGTGCACTTGAATAGCTCAGGAGTCCCTCACAAGTCATGGCCAATGCAGACAGATGCCATGGAGCTGGAGGGGAATTGTGATGGTTATTCCAACGGGAGAACATGGCCCCTGTCTGCTCAGTCGCCACTGGGGGGATAAAAAAGAAATTATTTGAATGCCTGGCTGTTGTTTTGCAGCTCTGAAAGAAAAGGGAAATGAAGCCTTCAGGAAAGGAAACTACGTTGGAGCCATTCAGAGGTACACTGAAGGTCTGGAAAAACGGAAGGACAAGCAGGAGCTGTACACAAACCGAGCACAGGTCAGTGAGGGAAATGAGCTACCACTCTACTGCTTATAGAAACCAAAGCAGATTGTTCTGTTACCTAAATGAATCTCATAAAAGGTAATGTTACATTTACAGAGATGCTTAAAAAAGAGCAAACTATTTTCTCTGGCTGTGCTCCCCTACCAGCAACCAACGAGCTCTGCTTTGTTGCTGTTACCAACAGCAAACTCTTACTGTGGCTAGAAGCCAATAGCAAGACAGTGCAGGCTGAAGGTTTTACCCTTTCTACAAACTTAATGATCTTCTTGACATCAGAAGTGTAAATTTCTCCCTCTCGATTGATGTGTCTGAATCCCTCAGAACCTTTAGTTCTGCCTGAGGGAATGCTTCTGCCTCCTCCCTCTTGGCTGTGGCACAGGTGAACCCCTGCTCCTCTACAATAAGTGGGAAAAAATCATTCTACTTCAGAGTTTTATTTAAATGCACTGATTTCTCTATTTTTTTTTTAGTGATCACTTTTATAACTGTAGAATCTTAACATTTGCACTCTCTACTTGCCCTGTATCATTTATATGTGTGTATTGAATTTTCCTTTATTAAATTTATTCTAAATTACAAATTTCAAGGAGATGGGAGACAAGAAATAGCTGGTAATTATCCTGCAAAATCAATGGCTGTGCAAATCAACAGTATAATTTTTTATTTAATTATTTTATTAGCTAATGTTTATGCTGTAGTTAGTGAAAGTTGTTTGAAGTGTTCTATTTCTCCTGCCTGGACTCTTTTCATTTGTTTCAGGCCTACTTGAAGATGCATGAGTATGAAAAAGCCATTGGTGACTGTGAATGGGCACTGAAGGTAATGTCAGGATTCTCTTGTATGAGCAAGGCAGGTTTGTGTGTTACTGATGGCACAGAGACAGCACACCAAGGGAATGAAGGAATGTGGTGGTGTGGCTGCACGGCTATTTCAGTGCTGCCTGCCCCTGCCTGCAGAAGCTTTTGTAGCTCCTAAAAAAAATCAGTATTTCAAAATTTCAGCTTTCAAAAAAATCAGTATTTTTGACACATAACTAAATGGGAAAAGATCACTTTATCTGTTAGTGTTGAGCTAAATATTTCCCTTTTTTTTGTGGACAGCAATTAAAGTCAGTACTTATTTCATTCCTGGCAGAACTAATCAAAAGACACATGGAAATTCTGTTGTTCCAGAAGTTTGGCGATTACAGACTCGTTAGTGTTACCTAATTGCATGAGGGTCTGCTTGTTCTGCCTTAAGTGCAGTTTTCTGGGAAGGATACTGGCACCACCTGCTTTCCACCTTCAGCCAGACCAAAGCCCATGTTCCTAGCATAGGGAAGGAAAGTTGCTACCTGAGGTAACAATTCAGATGCCTCTAGTAGGTGGTATGAATACCCCCTTCTGTGCTTACAGTTATTTTGGGCAGCTATAATTATTTAATCAGAAGGCCAGAAAAAATACTAAAAGGTTAAAATTTCTAAACACGTAATTAATAATTCCTTTTTTAACACAGTGCAATGAAAAATGTATTAAAGCCTATTTTCTAATGGGGAAAGCTCACCTGGCACTCAAGCACTACAGTGAGGTAAGCTGACTAAATCTCATGTCCATGGGACCACGGTTTGTTCTACATTTGCATGAGGCTTTGGGTGAGAGGGAGAAATTTATGAAATTTGGTTTTATCTTAAATTGAGAACCTGTTTCTTTTCTCTGTTAAGTCCAGGCAGTGTTATGAGAAGATCTTAAAAATTGATCCCCAAAAGGAAAGCTTATTCAAAGGTAAGAAATAGAGATTTTTTTTATGCTGTTACCCCTTGTTTTCTGGTCAGGATGGAAGTTAACTGAAACCACTGCTCTGCTCTTCAGAACTCTTGGTGGAGTCTCTTCATGCAGCTTTAGTTTCTGATTGTTTCTTTAAGGTGTTCCACTTGCCAGAGTCAAGGCTCATGCTGTACATCTGTATGTAGGAGGTGCTGCTGTCTCTGTCATGGTGTCAACTTCATTTTGTACCTGAAACTTGACCATATCAAAACATTTAACTGTTTTCTTTTGATTTCCAAGACTGTATGAACGAGGTGCACTTGGAGGAAAAAAGAATGAAGGATGAAGAGAGTGCAATGAAGGAAGTTCAGTGTGGGAATCTCACTGCTCTGTCCATAAAAGAACTGCTGCAGAAACTTGATAGGCCTGACCAGAACATCCTCTACTACACAGGAGGGATCAGGCTGTTGACAGGAGCTGTGAAAGATTGTAAGTGTTTGATGCAAAGCTTGTTGATCATGGGTGCTGTAACCCAAGTTTTTGAGCTGTTTTTGATCAGAAGTATTTGTAACTCTCTGTTAAAGCATATTGATTTGCAAGGCCAATCTCGTGTTTCAGCCTTCCTAAAAAGCCTCTAACTTGAAGTCAGTTGTTCTTTACAGCACCAGATATCCTCAGCTTCAAAGCTGCTTGTATTTCAAGTAGCAGTCTTGGAGTTCTTCCCCTCTTTTAACAAAGTTCTTTCCCCAAAGCTGTTGATCCAGTGACCTCTTCTTTTAACACCGTGTTATAGAAGAGCAGGAGTCTGCCTTCACAATGACACGGCAGCCAGATGGATCATAGAGCTGATTTGTTTATCTCTGGATTTTTCAGGCACTGAGCAAACTTTATTTAGAACCAACAATGGATTCAGTATCCTCAATGACAACGAGATTGTGAGACGGTAAGGCGCTCTCCGAAGGGAAACAGTGGGGTGTTACAGCATGAGGAAATGAAAATATTGTTTTCAAGAAACACAATCACTTCTTGAAATGCAGATGAAATGATCACAAGATAATGTAAGAACAGATTTTAGTGTCTGAATGGACTGACAGCACAAACAGTGCTCTCTTAGATGCACTGAACAGAAATGATGAATTTCTGCTTGTCTCCCATTTCTGTATGACTGTTCCATCTCTCATGGTGAGAGCAGGTTTGTGAAAAAACTTAATATAAAAGAACATCTGAAAGCACTCAGCTGCTCTAAGCATGCCTGGCTAGACTCCCTGGTGCTATTAGCTGCCATCAGTAAATATTTGGCCATGTAGATCTGTAATGTAACTTGTGAAACTCTCTGAAGGAAGAGGAGCATCCCTGGGGACCTGGATCTGCTGCTGCTGTATTTTCTTGGCTGCTCTGTCCTTTGCTCTATTTATGAGCTAACATTTCTAATTTAGGTGCTTCTGTGCAGAGAGAAAAAACACTGCTGAAGTGGATCTGTCTGTTTCTCTTCTCCTCCTTTGGCAAGCTGTCTGTGCTGGGAATGGTAAGGCTACATAACCAACGTTAATCATTGTTAATGTACTGTCGGGATGGCACTTGCTGTGTCTAGAACTGTTGTTTGGCATGACTATCACTTCCCCAGAGCACTTGGTCTCTAGACCTCACTGTAAACTAAGTGTTACAGGTCAAATGCAAGCACTAGAGCAGTGTTGCTTCTGGCAGCAACCACAGTTTTGGTGGTTCTGTGCATCATGAGAAGACATTTCCAGTCTGTGAGCATTTTAAATCTACTGAAAGGGTGGAAAGTAAATTCTCTGTGATTATTGCTGCTTTTAAGGTACACATCATGTGTATCATTTTGTCTTGCTGATGCCCAAGGGAATATTCATGCTGCAAGGTAAGGAGAAAACCCAGTTTATGTTCTGCCTATAGGTAGTCAGCAGTAAATACAGAGTGATGTGTAGGCTTGTGTAGCCTCAGTGCCTGTGCAGGGCAGTGTGCTGTGGTGCCTGGACAGCCCTTAGCAGCTTGCACGCAGCTGATGAAGTGAGGAGCACTCTGTGCTCATGATCCTGGTGTCTCTGTTGAGGCACTGGGTGCCTGAGAAGCTTGCCTGTTGCTAGTGAGAGTAGAAATTCAAACACGGGTGTGTTTGTTGAAGTGGTGGAGCTGAGAGATCAGTGGGTGTTCTGCCTTACCACTGCTCTGGAGGAGTGTTATGCAAGATGAACGCGTCAGAGTTAATGAGCACGTTAAGGGATGATATAAAGACCTTAAACCTGTTAAATCAGCACCTAGGGGAAAAAAAATTACAAGAGTAGTGGGGGTGCTATTGTGTGTGACATTGTTCTTGGATCTTCTCTTTTTTCAGAAGAAAATCAGCGTCTTCTATTGACTCACTCTGATGTGAATGCACAGCTGCCAAAACTGCTTTCCTCTGGGATATCCGAGATCCAAAGGGAGACCCTGGCACTGATCTCTCTTTACTCAGAGAATGAGAATGGGAGAAGACTGCTGATCAGGCACCAGGACCTAACCAAGTATTAAACACTAACATACCTCAGAAAACATGTCCTTAATGTCTGGGTTCACAGATGTTACAAACTCACTCCACTAGCACAGTGCCACCGTGATGTCTGTCCTCGAGGGACAGGCATGGCTGAGCAAAAGTACAAGCTAGGTGTGTGGGGAAAGCTATGATAAACTTGGTACCTGAAGATGTCTGTGCAGCTGTGTAGAAAGGGCTTATTCCTGAGGATGCTCGTGTAATTTTCTGCTGACAGAAACTGGTACATGTGTTAAACCACTGTGCTTGTGCAAAAAGGGACAAATATTCTGTCTTTGTGGGGCTGAGTACCTCCAGCTTGGTCAAAACCCTACTGCACACAAAGCAATTTAGGATCATAAATTGTGTTGGTGCACTTAAAATATAATTTTGATCTTTAAACCAAAGCTGACATATGTTTTTGGGTTTTTTTATAAGATGGCTGCAGATGTTGATGACGTTTGTCCACAGCACTGATGCCAGGGCTGTCAGTGCCATGAACATCCTATCTGATTTAACTGAAGAGGAAAGGTAAATTACATTTCTTCATTTTTTTATGAAGTTGTACTTGGAAATGTCCTAAATGAGCTAGTGATGGAGTCTGTTGGCCATTTTTGCTGAGGGTACATTGCTGACTAATGTTTACCTTGTCTCTATATTGCTGTCACGCTGCCTTTATCTGTGATTTTTGTCTAAAGCTCCAAGTGTCCAAATATGGTTTCCTTCTCCCTCAACAGGTTCAAAACCCAGTGTCGTGTTGTGCTTTCCACAGAGGTTTTACCTTTATTCACCCAGTTGCTGGTATGAAAATCCTCAGTTTCTGTGTTTCTCTTTTGTGTGTCTCTCAACCGCTCCTGCCAGTTCCACAGCCAGTTGCTCCTGGACAGAACCCCTCTGTGGTGGAGCTACCACAGTACCAACTGTGTCCGTGTTCTGTAGGCCTAAGGAACCTGGTTTGTCATACACTTTCCTCAGGAAAATGTTCTCAGCTTCAGTACTTAGTGCTTGGTTTCTACACATGACTCTTTTCACAGTGAGAACTCTGGACTTGGTGGCAGATTCCCACTGGTAATCTGTCAGGCCAGGATTTCACCCTCAGCTTTGTGTTCTGCTCTTCTTAGCATGACTTTAACCCACTGTCACCAACTGTTTATATCTTGGATAGATATTCTGTTTCTCCCTAATCTGAGAGAACAGGGTGAAGAGGTGACATCATGTCATAAGGTGAAGATGTTCAGTGGTTCAGATCCCTCTCCTCATGATCATTAATTTACAAACTTCCTGTGCTGTTGGTACAGAAACCTGTCTCCAGGAGGAGGGAAGGTGATGGGGAAGATTGGTTCTGTTGCCAAATGGCAGATAAAGCTGGGAAGTGAAACAGTTCCACTTTTCCAAAAGAGCACCAAGACCACACAATCATTATGGCATTTTCACATTGCTTTTTGCTCTCTCCTTTTGAACCTTACTGGAATTCCAGCTGCAGCAGAGGCTGTTCTGTTCTGTGGCCTAAGTAAGTGATAGTAGGAAATACTCAGCCTGAGGTTAGGGACCACAGAACCCAGTCACTTTTTCCCAAACTCTTTAAACATCATTGGGAGATTCATTGTCAAAGTGATTTAAAGACTTTGGACAACTGGGATTTAACACAGATGAGAGAGATTCTGTAATCCCATTTTCCATTGCCAGGGGGATAGGAACACGTGTTTGTTGTTGCCTTGTCATTTGTTCCTGAATCCTTATTCCACTCTTCTGTTTTTAGGCCTCTGCCAAGCTGGTGAACCAGGCAGCCCTTGCCCGTTGTGTTGGTGTCATGGGGAACCTGTGTGCAGACGCAGCCGTGCGGGTGCAGGTGGCCGAGAGCAGAGCGTGCTGGCAGGCGTGCCTGAAGCTCCTGGTAAAGACACTGGGCTCCAGCATGGTGTTTCCAGCCGTGTCCCCTATGGAAATGTCACTCCTGTGTTTGTCTGCCTCCCGTGATAGCTCTGAACCCGTGACTGAGAGCTTTCAAACCTGGTTGTTGGATAAGGGTCTCACAGCAGTCTGTTGTTCCCAGAAGTTGTGGATTGACAGATGGGGGGAGGGAGAGTGCGTGGTCCCTTGTTGTAAGTGGTCCCTTGTTGTAAGTGGCCCCTTTCAGGGTACAGATGGGGTGTGAACTCAGTCCTTGGGAACTAAAGAATTTGGAGGATGGGAAAGGATCTTGTGAACTGCCTAAACATGAGAAGTTTGGAGTGTGCTGCTTTGGATGGCAAAATAAACAAACATAAGAACAAAACTGTATCAGAAAGACACCATTAGCTCTGGTGCTCACAGGACTTTCTTCCTTCTGAGCTCACGGTGCACCAGTGTCCCCTGATGCACCACGCAGGCATACCAAAGACCAGGGAAGTGCATATTCTGAACTGATGGCACTCTCCTCTCCTTTGTACACAGGATGAACACGTTGATGCCAGCACACCCACATACCAGGAGTGTTTATTTGCAGTGCTGGGCCTAATGATGAACTTGCTGCTTGAATCCAACGGGATCATCCAGGTACACAAGATCAAGTGTTAGTAACGGACTGCCAGGTGTGCCCCGGTCTCCACTGGATTCCTTGCTTCAGAGTCCTTTGTGCATTAACCCATTTCTGCTCTAACACTTCCCAGCAGTCAGCTGGAGCTGAGTTCTGCATCTTGTTGTTTCAGTTCTTTGCTGTGGACATAAGCAGCAGGTGCATGTCTCTCCTTGGGGACAAGGACGGAAGGATTGTGACAGTAAGTGGGCTATCTGTGGGCTAACAGAATATTGTAGGAGCTGATCTGACCTGAACACTTCAGTGCTAACTGCTGCCCCGTGCAAGTCTGTACACTAGGGTTTGAAGTCTAAAACATTCATATATTTGTAATTCATATCATTATTAGTAGTAAAGAAGTAATATACCAGGTTCTCAAAGTTCTTTTGAAAACTACTTAATAGAAGCTCTTACAAATCATTTCATCCTCAGGATGGTTTTCAATATAAAACTCCTAAAGAATCAATTTAGGAGCAAAGAAGCAAGAACAATTTGGGTGTTTAGCAGCTGTTTCTTTTTACAGTTCCTGTATGTGAATCATACCTAGGAGACTGTACTCCTATTAATGGTGTGTAACTCCCACAGGTAGCAGTTATTCAAGGTAAATGGGTAGGAGCAGATGTGGACTCTGAGGCTGTTCACCTCTCTGAACTCACATGAATTGTTCTAATATGTTTTATTTGACTCAATACCAGCAGTGCTGGGCTGGTTTTTATCAGGAATTTGTTTCAATAAATGAACATACAGGGAGTTGTCCTGATTTCAGTTTGGTCTCATCTCTCTCTACACTGAGTCTTTAGGAGCTGTGCTGAGTTCAGTTTCCACTAAGCAATAAAAAAGCCATGTCCTAAAGGTGTTCTTTGTTATATTTCTGTAATTTTCTCCTTTTATCATATTAATTACTTTGGTTTTATTCCGCAATAACAAAATCATCTGAAAACTCCTTAAAGTACCCTGGACAAATAAAGATATTATTTTCTTCTCTGCTCTGTTTTCTAATTAAGAGAGCCATTGGAGTGCTGAGTCGCATCCTGCCAGCGTCCTCCTCAGCGGTAGAAGAAGCAGTGAAAGGAGGGGTGGTGAAGAAAATTACAGTATTCTTGAAAGTAAATTAATTTAACAAAAATCTCTTTATTTCTTCTTGTATCATCCCTTAAGAAAGCCACAGTTGCCCTTGTGTTTAGCCTTCATTCCCTAGGAGGAATAATTGCATGTGCTAGTCTGTAGACCCCGTTTTGCTGTGTACCTAGCAGGATGTGCATCTACCCAGCCCCATGTGGATTCCACAGGATGCAGATAAAACTAGTCTAGAAAAAGGTGGTGGCACTCAGCTTGGCTTTTGTAAACTAGCAAGCATCAGAGGAGTTAATAGTTTGAAAGCACCTGGGCTCCAGAGATTCAGGGAATTTTGTGTGCGTTGCTGACGGGAAGGTGGCTCTTGTGTCACCTTCAGCTTGTGTTCATCTTGAGATACACACTGCAGAGGTCTTCATCTGCTACTTGGGGTTAGGCATAAGGAATACCTGGCTATCTCCATGGTACCTAAGCTATTCTGTAACCATGAGTAAGTTGGTGTATGAACTGTATGTTAATGTATGCTTTATTCTAATCAAATCAGGCTGGAGGAGAGATCACGTCCAACTATGGCATAAGGACCCTTTCCATCTGCACCAGAAGTAACAGACAAGCTCAAGAAGATCTTGTGAAGTCAGATAAAAGTAAGTGACAAATGCAGTCAGCAAGGACTGAATGTAGAGATGAAATCTCAGGATCATCCAATTCCTTTTGACATCTGATTTCCAGAGTTTGAGGCTGTTTATCGTTTCCTTCCATGGCCTTGGTATTAAAAGGAAATGGGTATGGAGACAGAATCCTATCAGACCAAGTCTCTTAGGGTATTTTTGAGTATAACACTACTTAGATTGATTTAAAATCCAGGTTCAATTAATGCTAATGTAACTACAACAGAGAATACTGAAATTTTATCTGAATGGTTGAATCTGTCAAGAAACTGTCATCTCGTGTAGTTCAACTTGAACCCCGAGGATTTCCACTCATTAAAAGCCTCTCAGAGCATCATCTTCCTTTTGTATACCCCATATCAGTTTCCCTGTCATCTGCAGATGAAGCTTTCATTTACTCAAATTAGCAATAACACTTCACTCTCATCCTTTCCACCAAAACTCTGGGGATTCATCTTGTGAGAAGTCACCATTTCTTATTATTGTCATCTCTGTTTGCCAACCCAGACATTGCCCTGTTGCTAGGAGCCTGTTGGAATCAAGCTACAGTCACAGAATCACTTGAGTTGGAAGGGACCTTAATGGTTATCTAGCCCAACTCCCCTGCCTATGACATTAAACTGCATTTCAGCTGGGCCACTTCGTTCAGCTCCTGCACCAGCCACTGTAGCATTCCCTGTTCAGAAGATATTGCAGCAGAAAAGGTGGGATGTTATCTGGAAGAACAGATGAAACCATGAAAGAAAACCAAAGCAAACTTGTGTAACTCCCAAGGAAACTTCATGTACATGAAAGCCATGGCTGTATTTTATTTAGAAAGCGGTCTATCTAAATGTTTCTAGGTTCTGTGGCCTGAGATGTCACTGCAGGAGAAAATATCAGTGTTACTTGAGCAAATCTGTGTGCATTCTGTACGATTAATCTCTTTCTCCTAGGGTTCAGTGTACTGCTGAAGCTCCTGGGCTCGGAGAATGAAATGATTGTGGGAAACGCCGCTTTCTGCCTTGGCCAGTGCCTCGTGGTTCCTGGAGCAGCGACGTCCCTGCTGAATACCAATGTTGTGATGACTTTGTTGAAACATGCTGGAGGTGATGCTACAAGGACTTCAGTGCAGGAGAACGCAGCAATTGCGCTGGGGAAGCTTTGTGTTGCTGAACCAAGGTATTGTAAGAAAGACTTTTGTTCTCCTGAACCATCTGGTTGTTATTACGTGAGAATTCCTGAGAAACTGACCAGTGTAAATCAATTGTATTGTAGAGAAATCAGGAACAGGGCAGATGATAATTTTGGTAATTATTCCATGAAATCTATCGCCCTTCCTCCAGCTGGAATTCCCACTTGTGGTACTGTCTCCACAGTTCTGCTGTAGGGTTCCTGTGTTACCAGTTGTCTGCCTGAATGTGTTTCAAGGAGCACATTTTTGTGTTGCTTTCTGCAGTTTGAGCATGGGGTGTAGCAGAGCAGTGGAAGCTTAAGACTTTTATTGTTGGTCATCTCATATTCAACCTTTCTGTTGTCTTTTCAGGCATATTATTCAACTGCGGGAACTCAATGGCCTGGCTATCCTGAACTCCTCCATGAAGTATGTGCACAGCATCTGAAGTCTTCAGGAGAGCTTCAAAACACGCTGTTGATATCACTTGCTGTTCAGTATTTTCTTCTTTTCTTTAATAAAACTAACTCAAAGCTCATTAACTTCTCAGTCCCTTTTCAAAGTGTTTGCTGGTCCTCCATAGAAGCCAGTGAAGCAACAGCAGACACACACAGACACAAATCTATATACTAAATGGTTGTAGAACTTAGGTTAGATGAGAACTTTGGCCATAAATAAAATACTTGTTTGCCTTGGTTTTGAACACAGAGGAGACAAAGAATGTATTACATTTCTGTGAAGAATCACAGGCCAGTCATGTTTGTCTTTAAAATGGCTCTTCAGTTTGCCTCCTTGACACCCGTGGGTGTCTGTTCTGGGTGTAATCTTGGCCCTTCAGAACAGGGGCTGGCAGATTATCTATCATCTCCTTGTCAAAATAGCAGCTGAGTCATCTTCCCACTGAAGAAGAGGGAAACTCTCTTGCACCTGGTTTTTCTCCCCTCACAGTGAGCATACAACTGATAACCTCGCTGTCCTTTTTTAAGCTCCTACCATTAAGTTGCTCCCTGCCTAGGCAAATATGTAACAAACACCATGAGTAGGGTTCAAGTCCAAATAAACACTGTGCACTGAGCCCAACAAACACCAAGAATTGTCTTAAGGAAAAAAACCTACTGAATCGTGTGTTTACAGAGTGTCAGAGGGGAAAAGCAGTGTAATGTGTCACCAGAAAATTACAGGAGAGCCCAAATCATCTTAAAAACCTAAAAGCTAAAGATCTTTGTTGGTTTTGACTGACAAGCTGGGTTTTGCTTAATGGAACCTTTCATGTAACAGTTGCTACTGTCCCCAGAAGAAAGTGGGGATCAGGTAAGAGAATTGCTTCTAACTTTCTTCTGCAAAAGCTGTTTGAGAACAGATTTGTCTTCTTCAAAAAAGAATTGCTACTGGAGAATTTTTAGGAGTGCACCAGGTTATCAGCAGGAGCTATTGCCATGTGGGGGTGGGAAGTGGACCTGAGCAATCAGCCAGTGGAAGAAGCAGAACACAAGTGGGAGATGGAACTAGAAATGGAGCCTTCCTGAAAGTGTTTGATGTGTTAGCTGATGTGACACGTTACTGTGTGCTGGTTTGGGGTAGAGGCTAGAACTGGGGCCCCGTGTGTCAGGGGCCAGCCAGGACAGTTTTCTTTCCCAGACGACTTACAGAGCGGGAACGCGATGAAGTGGCCTGACCTTGGTTACCACGTTCAGGTGAGTGACATGGCTAGGACTGGAGGTATCTGTCAGCACCTATCTGTTGTATTATCTGCTAGAGTACACTTTATCAGTTTGCTGAAGGACGGATAAGGGTTTATTGTTATTTCCCTCAAGAGCAATCACCTCGTCCTTGGTGTCTTTTGCAGTGCTCCTCTGAGCTGTCATTATGCTACTTATCTGACTTTTGCTTATTTTTTTACACACGATTTCCACTGCACTCACAACAGTTGTAGCTGTGTAATAATGTTCTCTCCTTCTTTTGTCAGAAATCCATTGATTCCAATTGGTGCAGGCTTTTTTTTTCTTTTTTTCTTTTTTTTTTGAACAGGATTGCTGCCTGGCCTAAGCTCTTATAAAGTAACCCAATACTCTGCTCTTCCAGAACAAACACAGCAGATGCCCATTGCTAAGAGGCAGCAGTGACTCCTTAGCAAGCTGCTCCCTGCCTGCATTACCTTGGCATTGGGGTGACTCAGAAGCTGCTTCACAAGATGCAGGAAAAATTCCCCACCTTTATCCTGATTGCAGCTGGACTATTGGATTTATCTGGTGAGTGATGTGGTTTGCTGTAATCCCAATTGCTGTTGTCCTGCCTTCCTCTGTTGTCAGTGAGCAGAGAAGCTGTGCTAAATATTGTGCCATCAGCCTCTGGTGTGTGACAATGGATGAAAGAGCAACTTTGTTTGTGCTGCTGTGCTGTGAGGCTCAGGATTTGGTTTAAGTGGTTTCTGCTGTGGGTGTACTGGTGGCCCCAAATCAGGACTTTCTGGCTTTTAGACACATGTATTTGCTGGCAAGGGTCTAAGGGAAGATGCTGAAAGTTTTTGGAGAGGGAGGTACATTAATATTTTAGTCCATGGTTTGGAAAGTATGGTTGGAAATGTCAACCTTCTGAGTGTGAAGACAGGAAAAAGTAAAACCTGTGTATAAAATAATAGCCTTTTAAACCATAGGTCTGCCTCTTGGCCTGACAAAGGGTCTGCTTTTGAATTGAGAAGTTAAAAATAGACAAGTTACTATGTTCTGCCTGCTCTGTGTCTCTTCCACAAAACAAACCAGCTTTGTCCTGCCTGGTCACCCAGTAAGGACCACAAAACTCATCACAGGGCTGGGATACTGGGGGAGGAAGAGTTAAGGAGGAGTCAGGTGAGTGAGCTCATCCATGTATATATTCATCTTGCTTTGCTATTAAAGACCTACCAGCCTGTCCTCCTGCAACGTGAGGGTTTCATTCTCCCTGCACCTTTGGCTGTCATTTATCTCCTTGTACCATTAATTAAAGGGCTCCTCTCTGGCTGGTTAATGCTTTGCATCAGTGTGGCAGGAGTATGAGATGTCATCTTTCATAAGACAGGGAATATAAACAGCAGAGGATCAGATTTATAGCAGCTGGCTGTAAGAATGGTGGTGCCAGAGCTGCCTGTCCTCCCTCTGGTGTGGCTCTGAATGGAGCCAGTGACCACTTAACTTTCTGCTTCCCACTCAGTCTGTTGCAAAGTGCTGTTAGGAGTTCATGTACAACCGAATAGGCAAAGGGCTTGTTTTCTGTTCACTAGGTGCCTCCAGGAATGAACATCATGTCAGTGAAGTACTAAGCCTGAGCCTTCCAGGAGAAGCCCAGCCAAGAGCTGAGAGCAGCCCAGTGCCCAGTGAAGTGTTTTCCATTACAGAAGATAACTCGGATGAGGTGACCCTTAATTTTCAGAGTCCAGCAGTTGATCCTGCCAGTGCAATGACAGCTGACTCCATTCCTGCCCATACAGAGGCAGCTGTGAAAAGAACAGCCACACTGCCTAAGGAGCTGGTGAGAAACCTGGAGGTGCCTGAGCAACTGCACACAGTAGCAGCAGCTTTAAAACTCCAAGATGGACACACGTTTCCTAGCAAGCTCCTGAGTAGCATAAGCACCCCCGTCTCCACACAAGGATCACAGGCTACCACACATCTGGACCAGCCAGACAGGTCACTGCAAGGAAAACCAGAGAATATGACTCAGGCTGGTTTCAGCCCTGCCAGCTCTAGCTCTGGGCTGCCCCAGCCCGTTCTCAGTGGAGGGACACATCAAGACTCTCCCGAGTTCACAGCTGCCTCTTCCATTCCTGTAACCAAGCAGATAGAGGTGCCAAGCCGTAAAACACCTCTTCTGACTTCAACAGTGAACTTTCATCCTTCAGGAAAGGAAATAGCAGCAACTCCATTTCCCACTAGAGTTAAGATTGCTCTTGAACGTGCGAGGGTGGGTTGGTTACCAACAGAAATGCCTCCCACTAGCAAAAGGCAAAAAGACACAAATCCCCAAGTCCCCCCTGACAGCAAAGCTGGTGTGACACCTGCATACCTGAAGAAGACTCAGAGTATGGATGCTAAAGTTACAACTGCTGCATTCCTGCAAAAGCCAGCTTCAAGGGACCTCGACACAGTCTATTCCAGAATGACACAGACAAGCCCTGTTCAGTTCTCCCCTGTTTTATCTCTGAAGCAAGAAACAACAGGCAGTAAAGCCAGAAACTCAACAACAGCTCTAATAAATGGTTCTGGACACCCAACCCAGTTGCCTGCTCTTCAGACATTCCCACAAGGCAACATACATTCTTCTTCACTACTGAAGCATCTGGAAGCAATAGTTCATGATGACTTACCTCCACCTCCATTCCAAAGGCCACTCAGCACAACTGTCAGGCAACAGCCCCTGTCTTTATCCTGGACTCTCAACCGTACTACACAACGTGTTTCCCAAGAAACCAACAGGAGCTCCCAAGACATCATGGTTCTAGTTTTGCAAAGAGCTACTGGTCATCAGACCATGACAAGTAAACCTGACAAATCCAGATCCTCGGAGAGCCCACAGACTTCTGCTAATTCATCCTCATTAAGCCAGCCATGGATTTCCACACTAAAACTTTCCCAAACTACTAAAGATCTAAAAGGAGTAACATCTGCACGCTCTCCAGGTACATCTACTTTTGAGAACCCAGCCCTTCAACCTGCAAGCACTTCTGATTCTGGTCATGCAGGGCTTCAGCCACCAGGTACATCTTTTCCCCCTCATGTTGGATTGCAGCTAATGGCCATGCTCACCTCTGCTGAGAGGGGACTTCACATACCAACTCCAGCCACGTCTACTGGTTCTGGCTCTCGGGCTCAAGGCATTTCTGCCCATCCTGTACCTCAGGAAGCCTTCCCTATGATGCTGCAGATGAGCACAGTGGAAGACTCCAAGAGAAAGAAAAGCCTCACACAACAGACTGGTGAAACTGGTTCTCTCTCACTGACTCCACCAGCCAGCCCAGTCCCCAGTGCCTCTGGCCTGCATGACAATGGGAACCAGAGAGACTCTCTTCATAGCTTTGCCCTTTCAGCCTCCCAGACCCAGCAAGCTGCCAGCCTGGCAGCTTTTGCTTCAAAACTGCCCTCACTCCACACACAGGGAAGCCAGTCCAGCTCAACAACAACACACCCTGAGCCGGTGGTGCCCAGCGTTTCTGCTGAGATCCCAGTGTACCTGGCACAAGCACTGGTGCAGCAGTTTATGTCTCATGGGGCGGGTATCAAAAACCTCAGTGCTTCTAGAGATGATCAGCTCAGAATGCTGCCATCACCCCCATACTTGTCCTTTATGTTTAAAAGCACTAATGGCATGGTATGCCTGCAGCCCATGCAGGATTCCCCTCTACCTACAGCGTTCCCAAACACCAGTGTTGGGGGACTGGTTTCCATCCAGCAAATCCTGGCAGCATCAAATTATTCAGCACTGGACCTTGCACATTTACAAAACCTGAGTCCTTCTAGCGTAATTCTGGTTAAGCCTGTATTTATCCTTTTGCCCACTGACAGAGCAGATTTACAGGTGGTTTCATCTTCTGAGGGTGAAGATGGCCACAGAACTGCCTTGTTCACAAACAGGCAAGACGTGAATTTGGGTACCCCTGAAAGCAGCCATAATGTCCCAATGAAAACCAGTCCCTCTTATCCCACTACTAAGTCTTTGAGGCCTGAAAGTACTCTCTCCACTACGTCTAACCAACAGCCAGAGAAAACAAAAGTAACCTCCCAGCCAGTGGTAACTAACCCTAACTATACAGCCATCACTCATTTGTTTCAAGCTGTGACCTCAGCATCAAATGGTTTGCTGGACCCACGGATGAGGACCAGCACTGCAGTGCACACCACGCATCCGCACAGGCTGCCTGAAGAGACACAGGTACCTGCTCCCAGCTCCCAAGAGGCCAAGGGGATGGACCTGCTTTTACTTAATGGTATGGTAGCAGAGCCCTTCACCTCCACTGTGCCACCACTGCTGGTGTCTGCACAGCAGAGCCCTCCTATTTCCCCCAAAGTATTTCCTACTGCTGAAAAGCCACATTCTTCTGTAATTCCTCTACTGTCAGCAAAGGGATTCCCGGATTTTCAGACGCCTGCCCAACCTCCATTTACTACCACAGGGAGTGGAGATCAGGTTCAGCACAGTAAGGAACTAATGCTGCCAACTACGGGCCATCACCAAGGCTTAGTGACCACATCCCCCCCTGTCCATGCACAATGCACAGTGTGTCCCACCCTGCACTCAGCTGGGACCATGAAATACCCATTAAAGATGTCCACAAGCCTCGTGCCTTTGCAGCCCACGTTGCAAAGTCTCCTTAGTATGGAGCCACTTCAAAGGCTGCCACCACGGGTTGGGTTTGTACCCAGCACATCATCGGCTTTCTCAGTGCTCCCAGCTGGAGATGACCACAAGGATTCAGCAGCAGTCACCATGCATGCTAAACCAGCACAGACCCCCACTGCTTCCATGAAACCTGACCTTACAAAGCATTCGGAGGTCACTCCCATTGTGCCTAAGCTCTTTATAATGACAGAGAGACCAACAGTAGCAGCAGCACACACTCCATCTTCGACAAAGGTCCACATGAAAACAACAGTTCCTGGGAAACTTCTGGCTACACTTACCCATCCAAGGACGTACACCAACCCTCCTGCAAGCCCACCTTCACCTGTGTCTGCACGTGTTGCCCTGCTATCAGCCATGGAACATGACCAAATCCATCAAGCCCCTACTAAAGTGTTCTCACAGGCCAACAAGGGAGAAAATATAAAGCCAACTGAAATCAGCACAAGTGCAAGAAAAATAGGAACCGGTAAATTCTTGGGAACAAGCGTGTCTCTGTCAGCCACCTTCAACACAAGGTCACAGCAACCCCCCACAGCAGTTCTTGGGAGTAAGTTTGGTTCCACTCTGGTACAACCATCCGTGTCTGCAGGGTCTGTTGGTGCTCTTGAGGGACAGCCTGAACTGACACAGACCACATCACAGCCTCTGTTAGCAATGACCTCTCTCTCTGCAGCTAAGCATGATCATATCACTACTTCACCGACAAACAAAGAAGGGCTCCTCCTGCCAACATCAGCTATCCCATCTGATCCAAACACGGCACTGCTGACAACTGCCAGAGTGAACAAACCAACTGTGGTCTCTGCGCCAGTGGGGAAGAGTGAAGACGTGTTTGTGAAAGGAGATGCAGCCACCACTCGCCAGCTGCCCACTCAGGTACCCGTGTCTTCACACCAGGCATCAGCAGGGTACCCTCTAGAGAAGATGTTGCTGGAAGGTGACATCTCACGCGAGACTGGGCATTCCAGCCCTGACACTGTTACACGTGCCACGGGGCCATCGACAACAAGAGCATTTTCTGTCTCTGGTAACAGCCTTGTAAGCAAGGTTATCAATCAGACAGCTGTCTTCAGTGAAGTAGCTGTCAAAGATGCCGAGATGCTTCTAGCCAGAGATCTAATCCAGTTCCTTCCAACCCCAGAGAGCCCCTCCTATTCTTCTCAGAGTCTGGTAACACTTTCGCCAGAGGGGAATTCCTTGCTGGCTGTTGCCAGCACTGGACAATCGGAGAGGCTGCTCTTGAGCACAGAGACGGAGGAGATGGTTGAGACAAACAAAGTAACAGAAGAAGCAGCTGAAGGCTTGGTGACTGTTGTGACACTGCTGGACTCGGAGCCCAGGGCACTGCTGGGTGAATCACACCGGAGGAGGGCTTTGCAGGCAGAGGCAGCCATTCTGAACGGGTAATTATCTCAGTGCGATCACTGTTCATGTTTGTGCTGCATGATTTAAGGAGGAGGGTTAACACCCATAACACTGTGGTTTTAAAAGGACTTAGTTCATTCAGCAATGGCTTAACATAAAAAAAGGGTTTTTTCACATTTCAGATATTAATACTTCCTTACAGACCTAGAGTTTTCTCGCTGTAGCCTTCAACTCTCTGCCTCTCTCTCACAATCTATATGCAATTTTGCAAGGGGCAGCATTTGATATTGCTTAAGTAATATCAGCAGATATTCCCACACAGTAAAACACTCCCAAGTTTCCCTCAGTTCAAATGATTTGACTGCAGAGAGGCCAGAGGGGGATCATGGGAGGCTCTGCCGTGCCAGGGACTGTGTGTTGTTTGTTTGTTTCGAGTTACTGTTCAGTTTCACTGAGGAAACTCACCCTAATGCTGTTTTATTCCTGACAGGCTGTGGAGCCTAGCTGAGCCTCAGCTTTTTTTCCTTCTCTCCCCAAAGCCTTGCAGTTGTGAGCGATGATATCTGCGGCTCCGGTAACTATACCGTGCAGATGAGCCTGCGCCCTGCTGCAGAGGCAGACCCTGAGATGGAAGGGTCAGCACCTCCCCAGGAGACGTTCTTGGCTTTGATTGCTGTGCAGAGTAACAGCAGCCAGCCCGTGCTCCAGGTCCGGTCATGCTGTGTGACACCCTCTGCCAGCCCGCGGGGACCGGGTGCCATGTGCTGCCTGTTCCGCAGGTCAGACACGGAGCTGCGGGGATGGGCATAGGGAATGGGCTGGGAATGCTGGGCTCGGAACGGGCTGATCCTTAGAGGACCCTCTCTCATATCCTGTGGGTGCAGTCTGATCTCTTTGGAGTTCAGAGTAAGCTTAGAGCAGTGCAGAGTCTGAGAATGCTCTGGTCCCTCAGCTGCCTTGTAATTAACACTAAGGGCTTGATAAGATAAAGAACCCTCATGGAAGTCTCCCTTCACCCTTTGATTTACGTAAATAAGCAGTCCCGCTCCTCCACGCCGTGCTGTCACAGATGTCAGGTTTACAGCATCCTTCTGCCCTCCCTGCGAGGGGATGGCACAGCCTAGGAGCAGAGCAGTCCAGGGAGAGCTGGGATTTGAAACCGTTTGCCTTTTGTCCTTGCCAGGTTGCCACTTGAATGCAGATACATCCAGTTACTGCAGAGCAGCAAGTCCAGGGCTGCTAGCTTCACCATCCAGCTGTTCCAGATGCTGAATCACTCAGTGGCCTATTTGCACTGTGAGCTTAATGTCTGTCTGCATGGCAGAACAGAGTGTGAGCAGGTACGTGGGATGGGTCTGCTCTCACCGGTCTAAGGAACTTTAGGAAAGACTTGGTGCTTCCAGCAAGCACAGCCCATTCAGTAAGGAATCTTGATGGCAGATGACAGAGCTTCGCTTTCTTCCAGCTCATACAGCTCTTTCTTCACCCCCTGCATACTGTGTCTCCTAAACCCCAGCTGAATTTCTACTCTTGGTTAAGCTAACTGAGCTCTCAGGGCTTTGTTTTCACCCTACGCCACCACTACACCTTCATCAAATGTTTTTCATATCTTTCCCAGGACTGCTTTGAAGGTGTGGAGCCACTCCTTCAGCCAAGTGACAGGAACAGCTATGGAGATGTGCACAACCTGGTCTCGCTTGGTCCTGTTTTGAGGATGAAGAACAGGTTCCTCTATAAACCTGTAGAAGGTGGGTCTCCGGATTTTTCTTCTTTGTCTCTCCTGAAGAATTCTATGATCAACTTTCCCTGCTGTAAGAAAAACAGTACACTTCTAAAGGCTTTCCTGACAGCCATCTGGTATGACAGGATTATATCCCAGCAACTCCTCATCTTTGTTTTGGCCTTCCTAAATCCCAGACATGATGATGGTTAATTGCAGCCATTTTTTGTACCGGGCCTAGGGCCACCCATTCAGCCTACTCTGTGGGGAGAAACATGGCCATACCTGCTACTCATGCTATAGATAAATGGGAGTTTAACCTTCCCTTTCTTCTCCCTTCCTCTCGTAATGCTGTTCACTGCTTGATTGCTTCTTTCTTTATTTCCAGGTCCTGATTCTGCCATGCTGGTACCCATTCTGCTGGGATCCCTTACTGGCTTTGCTGTCTTGGGCACGGCTTTCATAAGCCTTTGGCTGCATCACAGACAGAAAACCAAAACCATCTGCTATCCACAGCTTGGAGAGATCCACGGGCTGTGAACTACGAGCAGCTGACTGGTCCTGCAGATCCCACGCCACTGCTACAATGACCAGAAAAGCAACTGATTTTGCTTTGCACATTGTATTGCTTTTGTAGAGCTTCTGCTGACCCAGGGAGCACGATATTCAATCTCTGCTTTAAGCACATTGCTCCTTCCTTTCCTTCTGCAAGAGCGAGTCCACAAGCTGCAGAGTACAGGAAGAATTGTAGTAGTGGTCCAGCTATAAGGGAGAGCAGAGCTTAAAATGCAGTGTGTGCAAGCACCAGCACAGTCTGTTCACAGAAATGGGAGAGCAGACAGGAAATCAGGGTGCAGAAGAGCCATGTAAAATAAAGCAGTGTAGAGTAGAGCCGTGCAGTCAAGGAGAATGAATGGTTAGGAGAAATGATGAAACCTGAGTTTATTGTTTGGGAGTGTGGGCAGGACCCAGGAGCTCCAGAGATCCAGGCACTTGGCTTTACAGCTTTTCCCACATGTAAGGAGCTGAGTTCCTTTATCCTTTTGCTTTACTCGTGTTACTGTTTTCTGTCAGTGGAAGCAAGTTTCCATTAACTGCCTGTTAGTAAAATCCACACAGAGAGAGAACCTTAGGAATGCAAAAGCTTTAATCCATCCATAGGGTGGAACTTGAGATCACACAAAAGGAACTCACCACGTTCAGCTTTTAGGTCCAGTTTCTTTCCCGTTGCCAGAAAGCAGGCAGGAAAGGGGACGTTGCCAGAGCACCTCGTGTCAAATGCAACGGAGAAGCAGCTTGCACTTCCACCCAGATCAGTGCTCCTCCAAGAATTTCCTCAGATCTGATATGTAGCTAAAAATCCCAGGCCAGGACTCAATCACCCCTCAGAAATACTCGCTATTATCTGTATTGTGGTACTGCTAAGGAAACCAGCACCACGTTGTGTTTGATGTTGATTTATGTACAGAGTCCCCTGCAGGCTGACCTGTCAGTCCTGCGACGAGGCACCGAGCTGCCAGGAGGTGGCAGAGATGCAGCTGCTCTGTCGGAAGGAGGTAACCAGCGCTGGCCTGTAGCTCTCCGTAGAGGGTTTTATGTTGTTTCCAGGTGCTTGTGCCGATCTGAAGAATGTGGCCTACACCTTGTTGTACCTAACACTGTGTGTTATTGCAGTGCCTCTGACAAAGGTGGTGTGGACTTTAAGTACCTCCACACCTTCTAAATGTGGAAATTCCTGTTAACGAGGACCAAGCACCTTCCTGTTCTCTGTGTGTGTAATGAAACCTCATTTTAAAAAGTGCAGCTGTTCTTTCTAGGGTCCTGTGAGACTGGACGTGATTGCCTTACTGATGCCAACTCACTTTTTCTATAGAATCATTTGGGTTGGAAGAGACCTTCGAGCTCATCCAGTCCAATCCCTGCCTACATCCAAAGTAACCCACATCACCCAGCGCCGCATCCAGACGCCTCTGGAACATCTCCAGGGATGGTGACCCCACCACCTCCCTGGGCAACCTCTTCCAATATTTAATCACTATTCCTGCTAGTTTGCTGAGCACCCTGTAGTGCTGGCGGCTGTATCAAGTACATGGAAAGAGGGAGGATCTGTTTCCAAAGGGCACGGAACACCCCCTGTGCTGTGGAGGACAGGGTCCACCAAGCAGGCTGTGTCCTGAAGAGCTCAAGCAGGTGGGAATCACGAGGGGTCACTCCCTTCCTGCATCCCTGAGGATCCTGGCAGATCCTGAGGGAGGATAGTGACCCCACCACCTTGGTCCCAGCTGAGTGCAGGGTGGGACACACTGTGCATTGTGCATGGGCAGGGGCAGACGTGGTCCCTAAGCCTTGGTGCTGGCCCGTAGCTGGCAGCATTAGCTTTTTACCATGCTGAACCTGAGCTCATGAGTGCATCCATAGCTCCAGCACCTGTGATGATTGAGTTTCTGGAAGCTGTGGGGTTACACTGGGGAAAGGCAGCAATAGCACAGCAGGTACCACCAGGCCTTGGGTTAATAAAAGCTGAGGACCCAAGACCTGAGGTCACTGCTGATGCTATGGTGACACCAAGGAGTGCTGCCAGGGAGCTCTGTCAGGCCCTGCTACCAGTAAGGGATTCTCCAGGGGGGGAAATATTCATCTACAGGAGGGAAACATTCTTCTACAGGGGGGAATCTGCTCCTGGACAGACTGTAGGAATGAAGTAAAAAAAATCTCCTACCGGTCTCTGCGGGCGCTGGTGGAGCTGCGGGGGGGTCTCGTGGATACCGACAGACCTCGTCCGCCGCCGGCAGGCTCGGTCCTGCCTGTCCCGGGCGCCGTGTGCCCGCACCGGGGAGCGGGGCCGGGGGAGCCGCCGGGGGTGGGCGCTGAGG
>VZRW01008246.1:0-18763 GCA_013398125.1 Aegotheles bennettii | reverse complement strand
GGCCCAGAGTGCGGTGGAGAGCTCCGGGGCCGGGGCGTGCTCTGGAGAGCTCCGGGGGTGCCTGGAGAGGTCCCTCCCGGGGCCGGCGTCCCTCTCGGTGCTGGCCGGGACCTTTGGAGCAGCCGCTGGGCCAGGCAGAGGAGGCACCCTTGGCTTGCTGTGCCTACAGAGATGGTCCCTGCACCCATCCGCTACAGACACGCACACAGGACCCAGACGGTGTCACCAAACCCTTGGCACGGGTGGGTAGTTAAGCATAAACCAACTAGACTCACCAGTGCTCCCAGGGGAACGCTGAACCGCCCGGGCCGGCTCCTCAGTGGTTCTGTGTTGCTCCAAACGCCCCTCGCAGGCTCTACCCGGGCTGCTCCATCCCCTCTGGCTCCCCATGGCAGCTGTGTTTCTGCTCAGGTGTTTCGTGTTCACCACTTGCCAGTTCTGGGGGCTTTGTTCTTTACCTCCCCGGAGTGGTTTCCAGGGAGGTTTCCTTCTCCATCCAGCTCACGTACACTCAGGAGCCTGGTGGGTTCCTCTCTCTGCAAGGCCTCCCTGCCCCTTAAGCAGCAGCTTGCTGTGTGCTGGTGCCTCGGGTGAGGAATCCCACCCTCAGCAGAGTGTGACTGCCAAGCACCATTGCATGGCACCCTTTGCAGGTTCCATTCTTGCAGCATTTCCCCCCCAGTGCTCGGTACAAGCAGCCCGATGGGGATGCAGGTGCTCACCCAGTCTGGCCAAGCTCTGCACAGTAGCCTGAGTACCTGGAATTAATCCAGCTCCTTTGCATACCAAATGAGAGTGACAGGATCCACCTCTTGGCCGTAAGTACCATGGCTCATCACAGGTAACTCCCTGCCTCCCTGTGCAAGTCAGAAATAGGGAGAGCTCCTTTATTCCTCCCTGGTGCTGCCCGAGCAGGAGGCAAATAGCCCGGCTGCCCTTTCTGCCATGACTTCGGAGAGAGACGGGCAACTGGGGAGCTTAACTGTCTTCAGTAAGGAAGATTTTGAAGACGACTGGATTAAGGTGGCCAGTGGAGGCTTTGGGCACGTGTACCAAGTGAAGCACAGGCGGTGGAGGACAGTCTATGCGGTGAAATGCTCCCCGTACCTGCTGCAGGACTCCAGCATGGAGAGGTAACTTCATGGTCTCTTCTAGCTCAGCAGTTCAGACTGTCACTTAGAGCCATCTGTGGTGATTTGGTGCTAAAACTCTTGCAGGAAATGTTCACATGGGTGCTTCTTGCTGGGAAGTCAAGTTTTTGGTACCTAAAGGGAATGAAAAAACCATCAGTGTTCTGGAGTTGTGGCTCTCTTTCTTTCTTGTGTGTGTATGTGCACATGAATGCTTTAAAATGCTTATTCAGAACAATTGGTGTTGAAATCTGAGGGCTGAAGTAGGATTACTTATTTGCAGCTTTCACTGGACATTGGGACTAATGGGTATCTATTAAATTAAATCTGTCATTAAAATAGCCAGGTTTAAAGCACAGAAGAGTGGCTGAATGTGAATAGAAATGTTCATTGATATTTTTTTTTTTTAAAAAGCAAACCTATTTCTGCAATCGCCAGGATTTGAAAAGCTAAATCTGAAAATCTGAGTTTGGGAAAAATATCTAACAGTACCCGTGCTTTTAATAGCTACTGTACTGGTCTGCTAGGGACTGAAGTTACACTATTTTGTCATTAAAACAACTCTGCACTCCAGTGTGGTGTTGTAAAAGGCTTTCCTACCCCTTACGTACATCCAAACCTCTCTGAGGCTGCATCAGTGAGACCTTCAGGTGCAGTTTGTGTATACCCACACCCCCACAGAGAACATCTCTGAGTGCATCGTGGGTGAATCTGTCACGAGCTTTCTCATGTGCGTTATGAAAGGGTTCTGGTTTATCTGTCAGCATGAGCTACGAGCCCCAGATGCAAAATGGAAAGCTTCCAGGCCACTCAGTGCTTTGAAAAAAGCACAGCAGCCCAGTTGTCTGCTGAGGGAGGCAAAAGTTTCAGAGGAGCTTTTAAAAGTCCTTAGCACTCCTGTCTGCGGGCTTGTAAAAACAACGTGTCTCGTCAGTAGCTGTGAATGAAGACAACGGCGTGGTGGCTTCCATCTGCTCACATTCCTGATGCACAACCAACTGCTTCACAAGTCGAGCTGATGGGGCAAGGTGACAGGGAATGACAATGCCCGAGTTCCTCAACACAGAGGTGTGTTATACTGTGGGGAGCCTGCTAGAGGAAGTCTGGCAGAAGGATTTGCCTAGTTGCACTGTGTTTAGAGCTATTAATGGCCTGGCATAATGTTGTTGCAAGCTCGGATCCGTTCCCAGGGTGTGCTTTTTAAATGCAGTTTTGGCACTTCACTGCTTGGCTGCTCTCAGCATGCTCCGGGCACCCCGACTTGTTCAGCAGGCTGAGGAATGTAAAGATTTAGTGAAACAGGTCTGCAAAACTGGCGACAACGGACAGACGTGTCTAGACTCCCTTTGGGATCAAATTCACCATGCTTAGGGACAGAAAGCTGCAGGCACAGGCATAGATCCAGGGATGGCCAAGGCATGCCCGCTGGCCATGTGAGCCTCCACATACTCATTCTGTCATCACTGAAGGTCTTCTAAGAGTTGGACTAAGATGGAAGTTTTGATCTCTCTTTTTATAAACCCAGTGGCTGACTTTGCCCAAGCAATCCTCAGCTCATTTTGAAGTCGTAACAGCCTGTGTGTTAGATTTCAGTCTGCAACAGATCATTAAGTGGCTGCATTATTACCAATTCAAGGGGCAAATTGGAATGAATTTTTCAGGCAGGGCTGCTTGGAAAGGCTGGATATCACTAAGCTACTATAGAGTAACTTGGCCTGTGAATCAACCGATACCATTTCTTGGCTCCAGTAGCTTTAAATTTTTTTATTTTTCCAGGACCAGTATGAACTGTCTAATGGAAGAGGCAACCAAGATGGAGAAAATCAAGTTCCAGCACATCGTCACCATCTATGGGGTCTGCAACAGCCCTTTGGGGATAGTGATGGAATACATGGCAAGAGGGTCCTTGGAGAAAATTCTTCCCACTCACAAAATGTCATGGCAGCTCAAATTCCGGGTTATCCATGAGATGGGCTTGGCTATGAATTTCCTGCATAGCATGACACCTCCTTTGCTGCACTTAGATCTAAAGCCAGGGAACATTCTCCTGGATGGGAATATGCACGTCAAGGTATGACCTTAATGCTGCGTTTGTAGGGACAAGTTGTTTCCCAAATAAGAGAAAGTTAAAAGTCCAAATGAGTCCAGAATCCTAAGAAGTTAGGTTCTTCAGGGACAATCAGTGACTGACCAGTGGGGCTTATAAGAAGCAGCTGGTAAACGAATTATGTGGTATTCTTAGGATCACACAGGCAATCTGTGCCAGAACTGTGAGCTTACGAGGCAATGATCTGTTGGACTCAGTAAAAAGCACTGACTAAAATTGTACATGGGTTTTATAGAGTTTCAGCTGCTAGGCACCTCCTCATACCCCTGCTCATGAAGGACAGGGGTATCTCCCAGCTAACATAAGGGTGAGACTGGGAGCATTCCAAGGGAGGCTCTCATTTTGTCTGCTTGCAGATCTCAGACTTCGGGCTATCAAAATGGATGGAGCAGTCCAGCCGAATGCAATATATTGAAAGCTCTGCTTTGAGAGGCACTCTGAGCTACATCCCCCCAGAAATGTTTCTCCAGAACAGCAAGCCCCCCGGGATCAAATACGATGTGTACAGGTAAGGGCTGCCTTTCTGTTCAGAGGTCACCCAGGGTTGCCAGCTAGCTCTCACACAGAGCCAGAGACTGGCACATTGCCTCATTCTGTTTATATTCTGGCTCTCTGCCTTGCATAATGTCCTTGGTAGGGAAGACACCGGGAGTGACATGTGGTACTCCAAGCTCCGTGGTGAAAAGTGAGGGGGAGTGGGATTATCTGTGAATAACCATTTATCTCCTACCAGATGCCCCTCTGCGCAGCACAGATCCCATGCGAGCCGCAGACTGTGTTGCCTTAGGGCCCACCATACCCTGTTAGGTTGCTGGAAGTTATTACAGAAAAGGAGTAAGATTAGAGCACAGAGCAGACAGCGTCTGCTCTTTCATTGCAGTCACTGCTTAGATTTGTTTTGATTTTAAAGCAACTGTATTATTGCTTGTCTTGGTCAGTAACAGGTAGAGAAAAGATTTCAAGTTTATTGTTTTCCTTTGGCCAAAGTGCTTTGCAGCCCGCTTACACAGGCTACAAATATGTGTGCTGGAAATTCATCAGCTTCTTAGCCACTACACAATAACCCAAGATAAGAAGCAAAGGAGTATCTGTATGGCCACATGATCTTGCAGTAGTCATGGGCTCAAAAATCCAGTGTGGTTAAAGTGAAAAAAAGGCACTGAGAGCCTGACTTTGACAGGAAACGCTCTAAGTCACGCACTGCTACGCCAACACTTTAGCTGTGGCATCAGACATGTATGTGGTGATTCATAAGATCTTACCCTTTTGATGTGGGGGATGCATGGATGCACTCCTTCCATCCTGAACTTCTTTCCTAATTTTCCCATTTCTCAAGAAGATGAAAGCAATAAGCGAATTTTATGTTCATGTACGTATGGGAATGATTGCTCATGATCTCTCATTGCCTGCAGCTTTGGAATTGTCATTTGGGAGGTACTTATGCAGAAGAAACCTTATGCAGGTAAATATGAATACTTCTTACATGCTCTGCATCTATTAAATGTTTATTACAGCCATCTTCACAGAGAAAAAGCCCAGTGAACTTGCTCTTTTTTCAGGAGCGAACATGATGGCTATTATAGTCAAGGTTGCAGCAGGGAAGAGGCCCTGCCTTGAACCCGTCAGCGATGACTGGCCAGGGGAATGCCAGCAGATGGCTGACTTGATGAAGAGGTGTTGGAACCAAGACCCTAAGCAAAGGCCAAGCTTTACAGGTGGAGTAGCTGATTGTGATACGGATTAGCCAAGGGTCAGCTGCAGGGATTAACTCTTGCATATAGCTCTTTGCCAGTTAAATTGTGTGTTGCCTTGGAAATGCTTGGTACCCATTTTCTGTACCCATCCTCTTTCTCCCTCTTTCCTTCCTCCCCATGTGGAAAGTATGTGGAAGATTTCCACAGCATTGGGTACTGGCTGGGTTCTGAACATCTGGGTACTCTGCCCAGCTAACAGTCTTTTTGCTCTGGCAGATATCCCTGTAGAAACAGACATGCTGCTGTCACTGATCCAAAGCCTTGTAGTAGATCCAGAGAATGAGCGCCTTGTTCGGAAGATGTCCCACAAGCCTGCCATCTCTGGGAACCAGCAGGTGAGGAAGGCTTCCCAGTACCACTCAGGAAATTCCACTGAGTCCTTGCCCTGTTTGTACCAGTTCTTGAGAATGCTTATTCTCTCATCACTGTCCATCATCAGATGAGGGCACCTTTGCACAGTGTTTTCATAGCTGTACATCTCTAATTCATTTATGGAGATAGGAAACTTGCAAATAAACTTAACAAGCTGGCCAGTGTGCTGAAGGATAGACGGCCGGAGAGGAAGACCCTTCTCTCTGCCAGCTCAGATGGAGGGGGTTCATCATGTAGGCTTCAGTCATTAAAAGAAGCTCAAGCAGACAGAGAATTGTGGGGGTTCTGCTCATGGCACTGGCATATGTGCTTAGATGAACATTTTTTAGCTCCATGGAACTAAGGACGTTCCAGTTTAAACAACTCTTGTAGAAGAAAAAATGTTTTAAATTCCCGTGTTTCTCTAAAGAAAAAATCAGGTTTCAGGTTAGTCACAACTTAGCCCAGCTACTGGAGTGTAATGGTGCCTGGAAATCAGCGTCATGCAAGAAGGAGCAGTTGAGAACTATTGCTGCTCTGAGGTTTTGCTTAGCTGTGCAGCCAGCAAGAAACAAGATGCTTGAGTAGAGAGGATTGAGAAGGTGGAGGTGTTTGGGTTCCCTATACAACAAAGAGAATTACTAGCTGGGATGCTGCCATGGGTGCTTGCTGCAATAAGGAAGCAGACTGTATGTGTGTCTGGGAGCAAATGAGTAAGATGAGGAAAATCTCATTGATATCTAGAGATCATTTTCAGGTTCCCACGTTCCTGTTTAGTGTCATGATTGGCTCTGCTGAGTTTTGGATACAATAACAGGGCTGAATACAAACCACTCGAATGATAATACAAAATTCTAGAGCAAAGAACTCTGTGCAAACTTTATAGAATGTAATATCCTGAAATAAGCACTTTGTCTTATGTTTTTTTTTTCTTTTCCTCTTTCTGAAAATGAGAGTGACAAAGAAGAGTTCACCTTCCACCAAGACACCAGAAATAGTGGTAAGTAGGGGACTTTCTTAATAATTCAAAAATCAAGGAGAAACCTGGGCGACTTTTTAAGTTAAAGAAAATGAACTACACGAGAAATAGCAAATACAGTTCCCATGAGGGAGAGGCCAAATGCCTCAATGCTTTCTAAGAGATTGCATGTAGCAGTCTCACCTCATTTCATATTCTCCATCTCTGAGATGCCTTTCATTTCATTTCATTTCATTTCATTTCATTTCATTTCATTTCATACTACAAAGACTCACATGCTCACCCTCCCATCTTGTGCACACCAAGCTATTTCATTTGATGGTACTTTCTCCTATTTTGTTTCCCCTGTCTTTAGAAACTGATAACCAGGAGGTTCGTATCCCACCTTCTTATGGTGAGGTTGAAAGTCCTGAGGACATCCTGTCCGAGGAGATTTGTAGAGTCCATGAAAATGGCCTCACATTGCTTCACCTCATGGTGATCCAGGGAAATGTGGAAAAGGTGAAGTTTCTCCTGAGCTGTAAAGCCAATGTGAACTGTCAGGTACTCTGTGGCTACACCCCACTCATCATGGCTGTGCAGAAGAGGTCACCTGAGATCTGCTCAGTTCTGATAGAGCATGATGCGGACATCAATATGCCTGATGATGACGGTTGGACACCTCTTCACTTTGCTGCTCAGAATGGAGATGACAGAATCGTACGCCTCTTGCTGGACCACCAGGCTCAAGTTAATGCTCAAGAGCATGACGGGTGGACCCCCCTGCACTTGGCATCACAGAACAACTTTGAGAATGTGGCCCGAGTACTGCTATCTCGCCAGGCTGACTCCAACACCCAGGAGGTTGATGGAAAAACTGCCCTCCATGTGGCAGCTTGCTTTGGACATGTCAGCTTGGTGAAACTGCTTGCCAGTCAAGGAGCAGACCTGGAGAAAAAGCAGAAGAACCATAGAACCCCACTTCATGTTGCTGTGGAGAGGGGGAAGTTCAGGGTAGTCCATTATTTGCTGAAGAATGGGACCTCTGTCAACAGCCTGGATCAAAATCATTACAGTGCCCTGCACCTGGCTGTGGTGAGGGGGAAGTATCTCATCTGTGAGAAACTCATCAAATATGGAGCCAACGTGGAGCTGAGGACAGACAAAGGCTGGACTCCCCTGCACCTGGCTTCTTTCAAAGGACACATTGAAATCATCCATCTGCTAAAAGACAGTCACGCCAAACTGAATGCCAGAGGAAGCATGGACTGGACACCACTTCACTTGGCTGCTCGCTACAGTGATGAGCCAGTAGTCTGTGAGCTACTGAGATGTGGGGCAGATCCCAACATCGCTGAGAAGTCAGAGTGGACACCCCTCCATTTTGCAGTCCAGCGGGGCTCCTTTTTGACTGTCATCAACCTTCTGGAGTGCAGGGCAGATGTCAATGCTAAGAACAGAGTGGGTTGGACACCCTTGCATCTTGCTGTCCTCAAGGGCAATATGGCCATTGTAAAGACCTTGATTAAGGCTGGTGCTCTGCTTGATGTGGAAGATATCACTGGCTGTACAGCCCTCCAGTTGGCAATCAGACATCAGAGAGAAAACATCATTATGCTGCTTCAAAGCAAGGACTCGATGACTAAATCAGGGAATAGGACTCTGGTGAATGATGCTAAGATTTCAAGACCCAGATTTGTTCCAGGAAGGACAGATTTGTAGATTCATCAAGTCTGGCATTTCTGACTTGAGATTCCCAGTATCAGCTGCTGTGCCTTAAAGCACCGTATCCTGTCACCTGCTGATTACAGGAAAAGACTTCTTATTTTTTTTTAAAGGCAGTTTCTAAGCATGAACACTAAAAGAGTCAAAGAAAATGGAGCTGCAGAAGGAAGCCAAGAAGTTATTTTCCGGAGTCTGACCAAGCTTGTAGAACATTTTGGCTTGGTGATGCTGGCTTTAGGCAATGCTTTTCTGTTTTAATACTTACTGTGCAGGGATGGAAATGCATGTGTGTACTCCCTTTTCACAGAGGCAGTGCTGAAACTGCACGGCAGCCCATATATACATGTCTTCCACAGATTTTATTGCTTTTATTCCATGTTTCCCTACAGAGCAAATTGGTGTAAAATGGGCTTGACACGGGTGGGAATTGAATAATGAGATTCTCACCTACTGCTGGAAATAGACACTAAGCATATGGTACAGCAATGTGTCAGATTTCCTGACATCTCATTTTTGCAACAAGAATAAAATAAAACAAGGAAGGGAGAAAAATGATTAGTATAAAGTATTTAAATGGTGCAATAGAGAGGAAAGAAATTCCAGAATAATTCTACTCCATCCCTTCAGAAAAAAAGAGCCAGGAGCTTTTTTCCTAAGCATTCAAATTGCTTCTTGACCACCTCCACATTCAGACTAAACACAGAGGCTGTCATTAGAAAGATGGCTCTGAGGATAAGCCAGAAGCAGGTGCAGTTCTGAATCCTGTTCCCTGCCAGAAGGGATACAGATAAACTCCAGTCTTCACTACAAAATACTTCTGTGGGAGTTTCATGGAGTGGTTGAGAGTTCCTACTTTGAAAAGCAGTGTCTAATTTGGGTTACCCCAAATTCTCATAGCTGCCTTTTTTTTTTTTTTAAGAGCACTGAGTAGCTGGGAGTTAGCAGGTGCTTACTCTGTGGAAATGGACAGGTGGGGCTTGTAACAGCCAGCTGTAGGCATTAGCCTAAAAGGCTGGTCTCTAAGAGTCTTCATGTAGCATGCCAGGAGATGGAGGCTTTTGGAAAGCAGTGCTTGAGCTGTTGACTCCATTTGCCTAGATTTTTATTTTTTTTTCTGCTGAAAATACGCTTCTGTGGGGCAGCAGGACAGGCTTTATGGAGGATACATCCTATTTTTATGCCTGGTCTTATTTGTGGGGGCTGTGTTTAGAGGTGAAGAATCAGGGAGAGTGTTCAACAGTAAGTTAGGGAGCAGCATAGTTCCCTCAGTGTGCTGGCTGGAGAGCAGAGGAGACTTTCTAGCCCCAAACAGTGATACACAAGAGACCTGGCTATTTTCAGGTCAAGGTTTAAGTGATGTCTCTGCTGGGAAATAATTCTTAGTCTCCATCAGGAAGATGTTCTACAGCTTGATTTTTTTTCTCTGGAGACCAGATTCTTCATGGATTTGGTTCTTTTGTCACAGTAAGTAGCATTTTTGTGCAGCTTGTAACAATCCTACCATGATTTGCTAAGCACTTCCAAAATGTGCCTGGGATGATGACTTTCTTTCATCAGCTTAGCTGGAAAGATGCTGCAATGTAAACAAATAATCGACAGCTCTTTGGGGTAAAAGATGCATGTTTCCCAATGGACATTATTAGCAGTCAGCTGTTACTTTAGCAAGTTTGCTCTTTATTGTTTATGGATGGAGAAACAGAAAAGCCTGTTTGTGCATGCGGTGCACCTCGGGTCCCAGCAAGCAAGCCAAAGCAATGTGCAGTTTGCTTCCCACAGTGAGAGAGTGGTGGGCTTCAGACAGACAGGCTTGCTAGGTCTGCACAGACAGCTGATACAGCTCCAGCACTGAGCTGAGGCTGGAAAGAAATATAACTGTGCTGGGGACTGCCTCCTCCAGCTGAACATCAGTTCTTGTTTGCTCTGCTGGTATTCCAGTGTTGTCTTCAGTGCCTCAGCCATTCGTTCAAAAATGTGCTGGCTCTTCCCCTTGTGTGAACAAAGGGAGTTCCTCTTCAGCTCTGACCAACAACATGGAGCTTCTGTTCAGTGGCTCCTTCCAGGACTGATGTGTCTGAGAAGTGCTTATTGTCCAGGAAAAGCTGGCAGTTGTTTGAGCAGGATGGAGCAGAATGTCAGGATTAAAATGCTCTATGAGGACTCGGCTATACTGTGACGTGTGAGTCACAGCTATGTCATTGTTTGGCACGGCATGCTTTCCCCTAGATTTGTTTTAACCCTCTGAAGCTCTGTGGACTACACTAAACAAAAGATCAGGAGGGATGATTGTAATGACAGTGCCTGCTATTAAAAAACCTCTTAGTCACTTCTCATGCATTTATTTTCCTTTTGACATTTGACCAGTTGAACATGTCGTGAGGGCGTTATAAAGCGGGTAGAGACAGAGGGCACACCCTGTGTAATGTACAGATTGCCTATGCATAAGCTAGGTTATTTCAGATGACTCCCAGTTTAGTTCTCGTTCATGGATGATGTTCACTTTTGTGAGAATGGAGCAGTACACATAGAGAGAGCATCTGCAAAATTGCCCTTCAGATGATGGGGGAGTATCACTCACTCAAGATGGTCCCCACTCTTTTTTTAGCCGCTATAGTATTTCCCTGCCAAGGAGCCAAAGCCATCTGTTGAGCTGGGAAGTTCTGAAATCCAGAGCTGTTTCCCAGTATTGGCTGTGGAATGTGCCCTGTCTTCAGTCCAGGGCAATGTTTTAAAAGAAGCTGTTCTGCTGCTGGTGCTTTGTCTTACTCATCAGAAGTGGAAGAGAGGAAGGGAAATGACATCTTTTGCATTATGTCAGTGCCCAAGGAATTGAGAGAAGGTAGCAAATTGAAGATGAAATGCCAAGGCCCCAAGTGGCTCTCGGAATGGTGCCCTCCTCCAGTGAAGGTTCTGCAGAGATGCCTGGGTGGCTCATCCACTGCTCGTTAACCAGGGAAAGCCTGTGATTTAGTGCACTGGAACTAGCCCCAGTTGTTGAGCTCTGTGAAATGATGCAGTCTGTGTTCTGTCTGCTCTCTGTGCTTCTCAGTGCCTTGACATGAGCTTGCCATTCTAGACGTTTTTATTACTCATATCATGCAGATAGCAGGGCTGTGGCCAATATCTTCTATTTCTGATGGTTCTGCACCACAGGAGAATGAAAAAGACAACAACTTTGCAAGCATCCTGCTGATGTTATAGTCACCTTGTTGGGTCCTGTGGAATGCCAAAGGCAAACTGCATTACATGTCAACAACAATAGCAAAGCTGTGAATGGACAGGAGGTTTCTCTGTGGAAAGGCCCCATTAGCACCAGTAGCACCGACCACAGCAGTGCCTGGGGCTCCAGTGGGAAGGGCAGGACCCAAACCCGTGCAGCCACTGCTGCTGCCGCACACTGTGCTTAGCCTCAGACAGGGGGGTGTTTGTAGCAAATCGGAAGCTTTGCCTCGAATTAAAATGTCATACTTCTTGTACTCAAACAGCCTGGAAATCTCGTGCTGAGACCTAAGCTGTTTAGCTGTTTTTAAGCTGTCAAAGGCGTAACGTTAAAGAAGCATGAGGCATAGACAGATAGCTCTCCCTTGGTGTGACATTTTTACTCCAATATCACTTTGAAGATGTTTTTCTTAGCAGTGATGCTTGAAATTCTGCAAGATGATGGATGTGGCTGGCAGCAGGAACACTGCTCTGCCTGTACAAGTAGCGTCTTACAAAAAGAAAATCCAGCAGCCCAAATAACAACCCAAAACTTCAGCTCCAAAGGGGAGTGCTGGCTGGGAGGCACTCGGATCTCCCCTGCACAGCTCTTTCTGTTAACTTCAGCTGTATTGATTCAGCTGGGGAACATGAATGTCTCCACTGCTTAATAGCACTGGAAATATTTACACAGAAAAAAGAAATCCAATTGCCACATAATTCAGCCGCTCGTTTCTGTCATCACTCTGACAGAAAAACAAAACTCTGTTCATGTCACAGCATATTCTCTAGAAGAACTTAATTAGATTTATAATGAAAATAACGGGATTAAGAAGACACAAGGGATATACATTCCTCTTGCAGAGCATTACTGAGGTGATAGAAGCAATTTGCAGAGAAAATTACCTGTTTGCTGCTGAGTTTCTATAGAAGTTAAATGAGTCTTTACAAACTCTGGCAAACTGCATCCCAGCCTCCGCTTTGTGACTGTGCAACTTGCAGCTTATTTCTAAAATTAATCATAAGTCTCCATCTCCCCCTTCTTCCCTTGTTCAAATACATCTGAGTCTTTTGTCCCTGCTGATAAATACACCGATGATTATATCATGTTCTGAACTAAGAGCTGCTGAGGCTGACAGCCAAGGCAGCACATGTCAGCGGTGTCTTTTGAAGGGAGCAATAGCAGGACATAAATCTTCTAAACAGCTCGTTTCTGAGTGCACTGTTTAGACCCTTCAGCAGACCAAAATTGTTGACCCTTAGGCCTCACAAAAATCATGTCTTCGAGGTATCTTTAGTTAGATGGATGAACAGAGCAGTGTTCCTCAGCTTGCCACTGGCCTGGTTTGCCTCCTTCTATCTTCTCATAGTTTGTTGCTCAAATCCTTCTGGAAATGAAACATCTGACTGTGTAAAGGAGTAATGTTCAGCTTATGTGAGTTCTGTGCATGGTAGAAGGAGGTTTTAAAAGAGCCAAAGCCTGGATTGTCAGTGATCTGTACTTTTGAAACTGGAAACCGAATTAAAGCTAGGCAGACTGAATCTCTGTCATCGGGCATCTTGCAGAGCTATAGACATGCACCTATAATTGGTGTAATTCATTACTGATTTGATTTCATGGTGGTTTTCATTTACTCAGCACTATGCATGGCAGAAGATGATGGAGAATCAGTTCTAGAGGTGACTGGGTTCACAGGCGATTTCAGGTGCCTTTGCTGCTGCCATATGGGGAGGGGTGTACTTTTAAGATATTTCTATATGGATCTGGTTAGGAGACTAAATCACAGCAACTTTTGCTAGCTTTATAAAAATACACAACCAGTATAATACTTGTTTTCTACTGCCCTTTGCATTGGGTTGAAGGCACCACTGACCTGGTTCCAGTAAGCTCTTTGTGAAACCACCCCATGTTAATTCACAGTCATGCAATCTGGGCATACCAAACCAGCTTTCTGCATTCGATTTCCACTGTTTCTGTCCGAGAGACCCATGGGGAAGTGGCCAGGGTGTGAGTTTTAACACATGGTTCTCAACAAACACCACACAAATAAATTCAGTAAAGGGTAAATATATCAACGGAACCAAGGAACGGTCTTGCTGCATCTCACATTCTTACCAGGGGGATGAAAGCTACGAATGTTATTGATTTAAGTGCTGTCTGCTTTCTTAGTGCTGTATCTGACTGTAAACTATTCTTCACTTGAGAAATTTACAGCCCAACTAACAGAAAGTGAGCAAGTGAGGCTTGGCCATGCGTAGCACGGAGCAGTGCAATTTCTGATGAAAAATGCACTTGCAGGAGATGGTTTTGTCACAATAAAATACTTTATGGGCACATAAATAAAATGTTTAGGTCTAAGGCAGGTATTACCTGCGTACCCAGTCACTTGCAGAGTGCTGTTTTCTATCGGTATGAATCTGGTCATAAGATCATGGTCACAGCACAGCATCATCCAAACTGCTCCACCTTTCTGATGGTCAATGTTCACTGCTTTTCTCCTTTGTTGTGCCTGTTGCTCTCTTCTTGTTTTATAAATTACCTTAATTAAAACTCAGACTCCATAATCTTCGTCCCGTCTCCACTCTGGTGTAAGATCTGCTCAGATCTTTCAGCTAATCTAAATTTGCCTGAACCTAGACCTTTTCACTCCCGTTCCCAAATTGCTTGGCATCCTTCATCACATAAATGAGAAGCTCTGTGTGTGTGATGCTGCCTTGTGCTGCTACCTGGAGAGCTTCAGATCAAGCAGCATTCAAGTCCATAGACAGTTCTACTTTTTTGCTTAATGTTGTCTAAAGCGGTGGATTTTCAGAACAGGAACTTTCTGAACTCATCACTTCCTTCTGGGTGTGTTTCCAGTGTTTGCTTCTGTAAGTGGCCTCCTCTCAGCAGTGGGAACTTGTAAGGGGTAAAAGCTCCTGCTTCCCAGTGACTACAGTTTGTTTGTTTGGCAGTACTGGAATTACACAGGTATGCAAATAAATTAAAATTAAAATAACCCTGCATTTTGGAGGAAAATACAGCTTGGAAAAAAGTCTGTTTTTAGCAGAAATGCTTGTTTTTTTTCATGGTCCCTTATGTGTGAAGAATCAAGATGTTTCTGACAGCAATGATGTGAATGTAGGAGGGGGTGATTTTAATCTAAGAAGAAATTGTGAATTCTATGTGTGTCTTTTTATTACAAGGAGGTGGTTGTAGGATCTGTACTGTATCAGGCGTCAGCTGAAGACATGCCTCACTCCCTTCACAGGCTTTTCATGGCCTGATCTAATTAATCCTGCTCTGGCTGCTCTCTTTCCAGACTACCCAGCACTTACCTGTGTACTCCCCAGCTTTAGGGAGTATTTTCGTTTTCTTCCTTTGAAATAAAACCATGTATCACTTCAAAAAGGAGCTCTCCACCCAGTTCTAGCATTGCATGCAGGCGTGAGCTAACTTCCATTACTCTAATGGAAAAAGGTGCCTGACGGGATATCAAGGAACACTTGCTGTTTTCTCCTACCAGGCATCTCATCCCCAGCAAGTTTAACATCTTTGATCTCTTCAGCAGCTGCTACTTTCCTTTATTCTGGCACAGCAGGAAACCCTTCTGCTCTGCAATTTGCTACTGGCCTAGTTATAACACTTCTTTCTCTTATTTCGGGAAAAAAAACCCCACAAAACCAAATCACAACCTAATAATGATTGTTTTTAAAGCTTGACAATATTTTGCGTTGTTACAGCCCTGGAGAGGCCTGAGTTCAACAGCATGGAGCTGCTCTGGTGAGGAGATAGCATGGTTGAGACCCTTGCTTTGGCAGTGCAGTCCTCTGCTCCTCACACCCTCTCTGGCCTTGGCCCAGGAAAGAGACATTTATATCCCTACTGTGATGCGAAACACAGGCGTTCAGGACCATAGTGCTGCTTCCCAGCAGAAGCTGCCTTGTGTTTGGGGTTTGATGGAGCTGTGCTTGGGCCATTTGCCACGTGCAGGGCAAGGACCCTGCACAAGGGGATCCCCCAGGCCTTGCCTGCCTCATCTAAGGAGAACAGCTTCTGGAGCTGGGCTAAAACCCCAGAAACACTGAAACACCAGAGGAACGCTCCCATTAGAGATCCCATGAGAGAGCCTGCCTGCTACAGGTGATTTACAAATAGAATAAAATCCTACAGGAACAGAATTAATCACAGGATGATGTGGAGAGGCTCAGTGTATCCATGTTAAGAAGCTGTGTTCCCTTTGGTTAGCAGGAAGGACTGATGATGCTTTTATGAGTCACTGTGCTGTGTTTAACAAAGTGCTCTGCTTTTGCAGGGACAAGATGCAGTAGCTTTTCTTTAAGCAAGGCTCTCAGATTTACCCAATGGAGCTGGAATTTATGGCCATGGTTACCAGACTGGGGTTTTGTGTCCAAAACCTGCAAATGTGCAACCATTTAATGAATTAACCTATATTTATGCTTAGCTTAATTTATGCTTACCTGTATTTATGCTTAGCAACCAGTTAACCAGTTCTTACAAAGGAAAAACAAACAAAACCCCCACAACCTTACTCCTTAGAAAATATCACATTAAAGATTTCATCTCTGTCTGGAGCAATTATAGAGAGGAAGGTCAGGCCAGGATCAGCAATAAAGAGGTATGGTAATTAGCTGCAATAATGGATAAAATGAACCTTTGCTGCTGTTAGTCCTGTGGTACAGTGCCATTGCTTTAGAAAATGAGAAATATTACGATATGGCTAGAATTTAGCTTGGACAGAATTTAAATTTGGGGCATATCTGGACTTATTCCATGGCACTTTTACTGCTGTTCAGCAAAAGCTTGTTTCTTAGTAAGGCAGAGGAGTGCTCCTCTTATCACCACAAAGACTTTATTGCTGTTCTTTGGACAAATTTCTCTGTCTGCTCCAAGCAGAAAAGAATAATAAATCCTTATAGGGAGTTTGGGGAATTAATTTCTCCTTTTGGACAAGACTTCAGTCTGCCAAAGATTTTACTGAGACCGACCAGCCTTTATTCTGACGAAATATTTGTTGTCTAATGCCCAGCATGATTTCTCCCAGGAGAGCTGAGTGTGTCTATTCACTGGCCAATATGTTGCTCCTTTTGACTGAACACAGTTGTGTTCTGTTTATGGCTTGTCCCTAGAGACTCCAGCAAATGCAGGAAAACGTTGCAGGACGTGAACCCACTGAGACATCTTTAAAAATTAACAGGGAGAAAAACAACAACCACCACTACCACCCAATAATCAATCAAAAAAGGCAGAACTCACCCAAAATCTGGGGAGGCTCTTGGAAAAGAGGTGTTTTCAAGGAAGTGATTTTTCTTTGCGATTTCTATCTGCAGGCACAGGTCTGGAGCCCGGACAGACCAGGGAGCTGAGAGCCTCTGTCACTGCAGCGCTGCTTCTCTGGGCACTGAAAGGTGAAAACTTCCATATCTGAGTTCACTTGAAGACTTTCTGCTTTGAGGAATGATCAAAAGAGGAGAGATTTCCTCATAAGGTCTAAATAACTCGAGGGGCTGGGTTTGGTTTGGTTTTGCTCAGGTCAGGGATGTCAGTTTCCTCCACTGTTAGTCTTCTAAAAGCCAAACAAAAAGGGGAAAAAAACTAAAATGTTTTCTACACAGATCCCAAAGGAAACAAGCGAAAGCCTTTGTGCCACTGCTCACCATGCTGCGGCATGGACGTCACCCCTGGTGCTCCACTGGCAAGGGGCTGCCTCCCTCCTGGCCCACGGCTTGGCTGTCTGTTTGTAGACAGCGGTGAAAACTTCAAATCCTCTTTATTATGCCTAAAACATAAGCATGGATTTAATACTCTTGGGGAGCACGTAGTTAGGACAAGACTTACTACAAAAAATATCTCTTCTGCTTATGAATTAACCTGTCCAGCACACTGTGCACACAGGCATGCAGCCAGTGCCTTCTCCTGCAGACAGCAAAGATACATCCTAAAGCCTCTGCTCCCACGAGCATGAGGATGTGCTGGGATGAACTCCTTGTGAATACGGGTGCCCTACCCCACTGCTGGCGCCACTCGGGTGGCAGTGCAGCAAGTGACAGGGTGACAGCTTTACTCCAAGGTGTTTGGGTGTAAATATGTGTTTCCAAGCACCTTGCTTTGTTCAGACAGCCTTTCTTCATCAGACTGGCTGGGCGAAGGAGAGCATCTCAAAATTAGTCTGCTTCATGGAAAGCTTCCCTTTGCTTTTTTTAATTAAGACGACAGTGGAATTTACCAGCATCTTCCCTTTCGCTGGTATCTCTGAATCACGTTCCAGTTCCCAGTATTTCACTCTCTGTAATCTTATTGAGCGATTCGGGTTTCATCTGTGAAGTAATTTACCAAGCTTGTTTATCAGCAAGGCAATCAGACATGTTCCTTATGCGATGCCCCGAGCACTGCCACGTAAACCCGAGTATCTCCTTTGATGGGTGGGCTCAGACACACAGGCTCATCCCTACAGTGAAACAAGTCACCGTGCCTGAACTGAGCCCCAGCAAACCACTCTTTGCATAATCCTAACTCACGGCAAGTGCAAGGTAGGCATGTTAATGTAAACATAATGAAGGAATGTAACCTGGAGTGCTTTACCCTCCGTCTGCCACCAGCTGAGAACACGCACAAACTCAATTACTGCAGCACAGTAAATTGCTGAGCCGCAGTAATTCACTCGTAAATCCTCGTCCCGAGGTTTGTTTGCTGTCTCTTGCTCGAGTCTCCAGCCTTTGTAGACGTTGCAGAAGCCGATTCCCTGTTGTTCTGCACTTGTACTGTGATTTATAGCAAACCAGAGTGCAAAGTGGGTGTGCAGTGCTACAAAGGCATAAACATTTTCCCTGATATCTCTGCTTTTAGCCAGCCCGCTCATTATTTAGGTTCCACAGCCTGTTTCCAAACTCACCAGTTCCATTTTGGGTCAAACCCTTTCATTCTGTATCATTCTCTGTATCATTCCCTGATGGACATTTCCCAAGCCCTTCCCCAGCTCTGTTGCCCTTCTCTGGACACCCCCCAGCCCCTCAATGTCTTTTTTGAAGTGAGGGGTCCAGAACTGACCCCAGCACTCGAGGGGCAGCCGAGTACAGTGGGACCATCCCTGCCCTGCTCCTGCTGGCCACTGTTCCTGATGCAGGCCAAGGTGCCATTGGCCTCCTTGGCCACCTGGGCACTCTGCTGGCTCATCCCCAGCTGCTGTCACCCAGCACCCCCAGGTCCCTTTCTGCTGAGCAGCATCAGCCACTCTTCCCGGAGCCTGGATGGGTGCCTGGGGTTGTTGTGGCCCAAGTACTCACTGAACCTCACCCCGTTGGCCTCTGCCCATGGTCCCAGCCTGTCCAGGCCTCTCTGCAGAGCCTTCCNCTGCCCTCAAGCAGATCAACACTGCCACCCAACTTGGTGTCATCTGCACACTGAGGGTGCCCTCGATCCCCTCATCTAGGCCATCAATAACTGAGCAGAGCTGGCCCCAGCACCGAGCCCTGGGCAGCACCAGCCGTGCCCGCCCGCCAGCTGGGTTTGGCTCCATCCCCCACAGCTCCCTGGGCCCGTCCT